>CM038469.1:58233701-58832747 GCA_021464415.1 Lonicera japonica
CCGTTGATATACTACTTTATGACGATGATCAATAACTTGTGTCAAACTCTAGTGATATTGATATGATTAATGGTTTTCTTTTGTGATACTATTTGTGACAACTTTGATGAGATACTATTTGTGACCGTGATACATTCTTCTAAGTTTGGTTGGTATATTTAATAGTTTCGTGGCAGTTTTCTCTTGTGAAATTGAGGCTTACACCTCGTTTCACCTTGACGCTTTGCCTCACTCAGGCAAAACACCTCAAATCGCCTCAAGTATAACATACAACATGAGGTCTTGCCAGGAAAAAAAGAGTGACTTCTCTTTTGTTGTTTCCCTATATCACAGTTGTCTTAAGGCTCTCGGAGCCCTAGGAGGTCTTGTCCGGGCCTGAGTGCACACTGTTAGGAACCATCTCTCCTAAAAGCTTAAGCTGTTAGGAGAAGGAACCGCAATGAATATCATGCTTAACACCCTCCCTCACGTGCAACCCCATACTTGCACGTGGAGAGTAGATAGATTGATGGATGGACGTGCAACCCCATACTTACATGTGGAGAGCAGATTTAATGGATGGGGGATGGAGATGGAGGTGCCAAGGCTTGAACCTTCGAGCTCCCAGAGAACCAAACTCTGATACCATGTTAGGAACCATCTCTCCCAAAAGCTTAAAGCTTTTGGGAGAGATGGTTCCTAACACACGCATTATCGAAGCAAGACACACACCAGACAAAACATTTTAACATCTATTCCTAGTTAGAGTTTAGGAAAAATTAGCAGCAATTTACAGAAATCTAGTACTAAGAAAGACCAACTAAAAGTACTTACATGAATTAATGATCATCATAATGGGGTAATTCTTGGTGTTTTGCATGTTGGATTATTAAAAGTGGTAGAAATATAGAAACGAAAGAAAACTAAAATTGTATCTGTGCTCCTTAGGGTTTTGAGCGGAGGATTAACTGTTCCTTAAGACTTTTAACCAACGGGTTTTGGCTCAAAGCTAACTTAAGATATATTGTGCGAGTGGATCAAGTTGGCATTAAAAGTCAACAAAAGCAATAACCGTCAAAAGATTTTAGTTTCTTATAATTCAATTAATGATTATAAGAAAATCATAAAAAATTGTTGCCTTGAATTTTTTTAGTAAATAAGTGGCTATAAAATAATGAGAATTGAAATAAAAAGGACAATAATGATAATGAAGAGGGTTATGATAATCATAATAATATTTAAATGGAACAATATGAATTTTTATTATGTATTTCGTTAATTGTCTTTACATTTTTGATAATGTTACTTTAAACTTGTAATTAATTTATTTTATTGTTTATCTTTTGATTTTTTTATTTTTTTGATGAACTTTTTAAAATCTGCATAAATCCAAAAGAATGCATGCATTAAAATCTATCAGATTTTATAAGAATTTAAAACAATCCACGGAATTAAAAGAATCCACAGATTTTAAAAATCAGTTAGAATATTTTAAAATCTGAATTGAATACGCCCCCCTAAGATATGTTTTTAATCTTAAACGTTTGTCATAACTATATTACTTAAAGACTTGAACTACAAGCTATACAAGCATTTACGTTATTTCCTTTTATAAGATTCAACTTACGACATCTCCAACGGCATAATCAAATTAAACAACAAGCGAAATCGATCATAAAAATTTTGTTTTAGAAACTCACAACAATGGTGTATATATAATCAAATCTTACCAATCAATTGGTCAGCAATCAAATTCACCTCCTCAATAATCAAAACCAAAATCCTCTTTCAAAAATCAAAATGGCGGTCCATTTACCTATATCTATTACCATTAACCAAAAGAAAAGATTATCATTTCATATTAAAATAATGTTTCAGGCTCATCTTTCCCACTTTTTGTGGAAATTGAAAACTATTTCATTTCTGGCAATCAAAATAGGGGAAGCATCCAATTTTAGCTATTAATTGGATAATTAAATACTCCTTTGATCATTGAATTTTGATTATGTATTAAATGAATAATCAAATGATCCATTTTGTTATCAGAGAACGAACAAATACTCATTTCATCATCCAATTATGATTATTTCATTAGAGACGCTCTTAAGAGTAACTACACCAGGTGTGGGAGTGCTAAATGGTTATACCATATGGTTATGGCAACTTTTGTACCGTGTATGGTAAGAATGTGAGAATAAGACTTATTCCTATTCCATGTCTGAATAGAACCTCCTTCTATTCTGATTTGAGAATAGGACCCGTGAGAAATAAGACCAAGTCTTATTTCCAGCATGGGAATTAGCACAGGAATTAGACATATTCCTTGTCTGAACATTGGAATAAGACATCCTCGTCATACTGTATAAAATTAGCAGAATGGTAAATTTTCCCATTTTCTACCATCTATATCGGACGAAGTTTTGCCACTTAACCACATCCTCGTATAAATGCAGGTATTTGCAAATACACCATATGCAATGTAGATGCTCTAAGTGAGGGATACAAATGTTTACGCCGTTTCATTTACGACATTGAAGCCGAAAACCTCAGTATATATATGCATATTAGTTTGTAACTTATGCCAAAGTCACTATTCACCAAAAAAATATCTTAGAGTTTCAAACACACATACAACTTATACATTTTTAAGATTCAAAACCAGTGCTCCTTTATATAAGTCTCCATATACGGCATATGGCATTTTCCAACTAAAGCATGACATAACAAACAATAAAAAAATGATAAAAAAAAATACCAAGAAATATCAATCGGCTCATAAAATTGCAGTATGACCAAAAAAAGAAATCACCAGAGAAAAAAGAAGAAAAGAGGATCTGGAAGAGAAGAATAGGAATAACAAACTAGCAATAACAAGTTAAATATGAGTTTTTGTTCTTCATCATCTTGCTTGTTCTTCCCTCTACTTGTCGCTAAAGCTCGGCTAGGTTTTGCGGTTTGCTCCGTTCTCTTCACTTCTGTTTATTTCGTTTTTTTTTGTTTCTTTTCCTGAATAAACACTGGTTTGCATCGACTTCAATTTTTTTTTAATACAATAATGTAGTCGAGAGTGAATTCTGGTCAAAAATTAATTAACTTCAAGGACATGAAATGAATAATTTTTAACAGATTATCTACTGAGAAATTTATAAAATTTAAATTAATAATTTTATATGCAATACGGATATTAATCGGTAAGTCTTAATCCGTAATTTTCAATAAGATAATTTTTATAAAAAAATAATTTATAAAAATAAAAGTTAAAATATTTAAAACTTGAAAAAGAAATAAGTAAGATAAAAATGAAAATGTGGTCTCAAATACCTTCTAAAAATAAAGAGTTACATTCATCATGTTTATTTCCATTTTTGTCACATAAATTTGATGGTTATTATTGACTGTGTACAATATCTATTCCCAAGCTCAATGGTCATTATTGATAGTTGCATTGGAAAGTAATTTTTTTTTGTTCCTTTTTTGTCTATGCTATGTGGCATTTTATTTTTATCCAATTGATTATTGTATTGAAGAGATGCTCTAATAGTTTAAAAGTTTACAAAAGTATAAGGTTGTAATATGCATTTTAAGTGAGCAATTCATTCTTTCACTACAACAGTTCGACACTAAAAACAACGGTGGCCAGAGACATTATTTTCCAAAAAGATAATTTGTCCGATTTCAATAACTCATGAGGAAGACAAAACTAAACTAAAATAAATAAATGCCGGTAAACATACTAATAAATTCTACAAAGTTTTAGTGAATTCAAGTTTTGAATGAATTGGGAGACGTTTAGATTAGAGACCGTGGATTGAAAGTTACAGTTAGTGGATTGAAAGTTAGTACTTTAGGGCTCTTTTGGTTCGAGTTTTAGGAATGAAATGAGTATACTTGATTCTTGAAAAGTTTTTTTCCTAGCATCTAGGATGCAATGTTCGGTTTAACCGAGAATAGGAATAGAATAAAGTATCAATTACAAAAATACACTTCTTCTTATAAGATGGGAAGACATCTTCTACTATTTTTTTAAAAGAGACAATTACTATAATAAATTACAAAAATTACACATGCTTAGCTAATAACTATCCTACAAAAATTATAATTTTTGTAATTAAAATAAAATTACAACAAGAAAAAAGAGAAGAAAAAAATTCAAATATTTTTTTTTTCATTTTTGTGCAACAGTGTAACTGAAAAAAAAGTTCCAAACAATATTTTCATACAAGGATGGAAAGAAAATTATTTATTAATAAGAAAGAGAATTATTTTAATCCTAACATGCAAAATTTAAAAAGATACCCATTGGTAATAGTTTATTCCTTATAATTTAAATGGGAGAACTTGGGGGAAAATGTTTGTTCTTGGAATAATTTATTCTGGACTTAAAACTTGAACCAAATGCGGGAATCATTTCGGAATATAATTTAGAATTCCCAGAATGATTTAAATCTTGAACCAAACAAGCCATAAATGCAATAGTTATGATGGAAAAGAAATGAAAGGTCGGTCTTATTGAAAAATTAGTGATATGCAAGTATAAAAGTTTTGGTATATTATGATATTAGTTATATTTAATATATTTTTTTATATAAATAATATTTAATAATTTTGGTACAACTTTTGATTGATCGACCTCTCGATTGGAAGGTTGGGCGTTCAAACACTATTTCTTTATTTTTATTTTTTTGAAAAGAAAACTCCAAAACGCAAATGGTTGTATTGAAAAATTAGTAATATGCAAGTTAATTTTTTTTTTGGTATTTAATGATATTAGCTATATTAGGTATTTTGTTATAAATAATATGGGATAATTTTAAATTTATGAATCATTTTTAATGTTTGAGGTAGGGGTGTTTTTGGTTTCGGTCGGGGTAGAAACTAGGGTACCCCAAACCCTCCCCAAACTTTATAGTTCGGTTTCGGTTTTCGTACTTATGAAACCCAAACCCTCCCCAAATTATTCGGTTTCGGTCCGGTTCGATCTCATTCGGTTTTTTTTTGTATTGTTAAAACTTTAGTTCAAAATTGCACTAAAAATATAAATTCAGTCAAAAGGTGCTACAAAAAAATTATATAATGTATTTATTTTAATAATTAGCTTAAGTAATTATTTGTAAATGTAAATAATCCATAGGGTTGGGTTATTTGTATAATGTAAATGTTGTAAGAAAGTTTCCTTTTTTGTTTTCAACGTATTGTAAGACAATTTAAGTAATTACATTAAGTTAGCAATTTTTTTTTTTTAAAGATTCGATTTTTTCGGTCCAATTCGGAGACTCTGAATCCCCAACCCATACTAACCCAAATCAATTGGTTTTGGTTTCGGTTTTTGATTTCGATTTTGGTTTTTTTTTTTCGGTTTGAAAAATTTCGAATCGCAACGGATTGATTCGGTTCCTTCGTTCGATTTTCAGATTTCTGACAACACCCCTAGTTGGAGGCCACATGCAAGCCCAATTGGAAAACTCTAATTATGTAAGGGAAAAATTATTAAACATCTGGGCAGCCTCAGAAACCAACCAATGTGGGCTCCCACCAGTACCCACTATGTTTGAAGTATAAACTTGTTAGAGAAAAGAATTTAAAAATTATTTTGTTCTTAAAATGTAACGTTTTTATTTCGTATTTAAACTACACAACATACTTACTATATTGAATGTATAATTTTTTTTAATAATGAAGAAGGTAAAAAATAAAAATAACAAAAATAAAAGATATTTTGGATCAAGTAGAGTAAAATTATGGTAAAAGTTAAATTGGTGCCTAGGATATGGGAGGTGACTTTTAATCATTCCGTATATTAAGAATAAGTACATGAAAATGACAAAATGAAAAAAATACTAGAGCCTTATAATGTGCGAATGAGGTCAAGTTTGTGGTTGACGATGATTTTTTATTTATTAATTTTTTTTAAATGAAAGTAGGATGAAATAAGGAAGGGTTTTGAATGTCATATAAATATAACTGCAAAAAAATTAAAATAATAGTTTAATTGATATTGGGAATATCAAGTTTTGGTTTCACAAGTTTGTTTTTTTACACTTCATTGTCATAGAATATAGTAGAAATGACATATTTATTTAACTAGGTGAATAACTATGAATGATTTCACATTTGTTGGTAAAAAAAAGTGTTTACTCGAATCTGAAAAATTCCAGACATTTGGAATGTGGAAAGGTTTTATTTGTCATTCCAGTGAAAGGAATCGGACCTTCATTTTTTCTTTTAAAAAAAATGGATTATAAGGGAAATTGTAAATTTGGAGGAAATTGAAATAATTTGGAAGTTGGACTTATGCAATTGGAAGAGGACTTTCCAAATTAAATCAAAACAATAAAGAGCAAAGAGTGGGTCCTATTTTGCACTACTGTTTCCTTAATGTGCCAAAATCTGATTAGTTGGTAAGATAAAACATCAACTTAAGTTTAAAAAAGAATCCAAAAACAATTTGCGTTCAAATTATTCAAACCAAACTTAGAAACTTCCAATGTTAATTGGATTATTTTGTAAATAACATAATTAAATAACCAGAGGAATCCCTACCCACCTCTAATCATTACCCTCCCCCTCAAATATCTTCTTAATTTTTTTTTTATGAGGAAAAAAGCATCACTTCTTTTGGTACAGTCCAAACAGTTAAAGGTGGAATCAATCTTTTACGCTCTATTCGATAATAAATTGAAAAATAATATAAAAAATAATTAAATTTTATAAAAAGTTGGAGAATGAGTTAAATGATATGATAAGATGCTCTTTCATTTTTTTATTTTTTTTTATATTTTTGTGAAAAAAAAAATCTGACCTCCCAAAAATATTTCATCAAAAAAAAAAGAGAATGTAAGAGAAAATCCTACTACATCACTCAACTCATTTTTTTCTAACTTCTCATCAAAAAATAATTATTTTTATAGTAATTTTCATCTTGCTATCAAGTGACTAGAACTTAACTCTTTTTTTTTTTTTTTATCCTTGGCTGGAACTTAACTCTTTTTGATGGTTATATATTTATTTTTTGAGAAAAAAAACAGAAAAGAGATTTATTTAATAATCACCCTATCTACAAGGAGCCTGAGTTTGCTCAGTGGAAGAGTTCAGATTCGTTTTCGTGCGCAAAGAGGCCACTTGGGTACGTATTTCACGAAATTATAAAGTGCGCTCTTATTCGTTTGGTTCGAATTTTGAGAATATAATAGGCATACTTGATTCCTGAATGTGCACTCTATTCTTGAAATGTTACATTACTTTAATTATGTTTGGTTCAACCGGGAATAGAAATAGAATAAAGTATCATTTACAAAAATATCATTTCTTTTATAAGATGAGAAGACATCTTCTACTAATTTTTCAAAAGGTACAATTACTATAATAAATTACAAAAATTACACATGCCTAACAACTATCCAACACAAATTACAATTTTTGTAATTTAAAAAAATTACAACAGGAAAAAAAGAAAAGAAAAAAGTTCCAAATATTTTTTTTAGTGTAGCAATGTAACTAAAAAAAAAGTTCCAAACAATATTTTCATACACAGATTGAAAAAGAATTATTTATTCATAAGGAAGAGAGTTATTATAGTTCTAACAAGAAAAATAAAAAAAAAATGCTTACTAGTAATAACTTATTCCTTATGATTTAAATGGGAGAACTTAGGGGGAAATGTTGGTTCCTGGAATCATTTATTCCGGACCTAAAACTTGAACCAAATGCGAGAATCGTTTCGGAATGGAATTTAGCATTTTCGAATGATTTAAATCTTGAACCAAACGAGCCATAAGTGTGGTTTTCAAGGGTCTTGATTGTCTCATTCTTCTTTAAAAAACTAGCATCTGATTTTTAAGATGGAAATTTTAAAGGATGCGGTTCTCGAAAAATACTATAACATATGTATAAAACTTATCAAATGGTGTATAACTGAGATCTATCATAACATGTGTATTTTTAGCCATTGAGTTTTTTTATACTTTTTAAAAAATAATTTAGTTAAAAATAGTGTTTTATAATATAAATACACAAAGGATCCTTTAATTAACAACATCCAATTAATCATCGTGGATCTATTTACAAAGTGATTTAAATAGTTGATATAATCGCCTATAAGAACAATATTATTGTACTATTTAGCTACAATTAATAAATCTGAAGGTATATAGGGTAGACAATTAATTACATAAAATTAGAAGAACAATAAAAGTTTCTAGAAATTAGGTAGAAGGGCTTATTATACATTGATTTTTACCAAAAATCCAATGAATAATATTTTTTTGAATGAAGGGCCTATTTTTAATTGGTAATTAGTGTAAGAGGCCTATTTTGTTTTATATTTTAAATGAATGTATTTGAATAAATTTAAATATCATTTAATTAATAAAAACATGTTATGTATTACCTAAATTACCCTTTTTATGAAATTTTCACAAAAAATATGGACTGCAAAGTTCATATTGCAGTGAAATATTCACTGCAATATGAACTTTGCACTAAAAATATGGACTGCAAAGTTCACATTGCAGTAAAATATGGACTGCAATATGAACTTTGCACTAAAAATATGGACTGCAAAGTTCACATTGCAGTGAAATATGGACTGCAAAGTTCATATTGCAGTGAAATATAAACTGCAAAGTTCATATTGCAGTCCATATTTTAATGCATATTGATATTTTTTTAGTTTATTTTAAGGTTGGAATGTCATTTTATAATGAAAAAAAAAGACACATGTCATATTATCAATAAAATAAAAAATAGGCCCTTTATTTAAAAAAAAATTATTTCTTGGCCTTAGTGTGAAAATCTTTCTCTAATAAGCCCTTTTTTTTAATTGCCCCTAAAAGTTTTGATAGCATATACCTAATCTAATTATATATAAATGGTAAAATAGTGTTTTTATTTGTGGTATTAACATGTGGCTGTCATTATTTCCCGATTATAATTGTTTTGGTTTTTTCTCATTAGTTACTCCGCATTACCATATTTTCAATACTTTAGTATCAGTTCAACTCAATTATTGCTCTTTTAATTGCTTCACAATTCTAATTTGTACATTTATTACTCTCCCAATTATAACACGATTGTTATAAATATCCTACTATTACTACACGTACAATTATTTTATTGCACTTTTTATTATCCTTTAATAATTTGCTTTTTCTTCCACTATTCTTCTATTCCTACTGTAACTCTCCAATTGTTGTTTTTCCTTAATTGGTGAATACGACTATTGGAATCTTGGTAGTACGTTTCTTCTCTTTCTGTAACCGATCATTTATATATGACACTTAAGGGGCATCTTCATTAATTATTTTAATTTCTCAAATCACTAATTTGTATTATTTAATATTATTTTTCCTCTTTCTAAAATGTATAGCCTAGCTTACTCATTCATCTAACAATTACTCTATCAAAAAAGTCTGTAATGGAGTTATAAACTCTTGGTGCATGCCTAGAATTTTAATGGTTTTTTCTTTTTTCATTCTCTTTTTCTTTTTGCATAAAACCAATCAATGTCAGGACTCCTTCAATAGTCTTCAAAAGCACATTTTTATGATTTCTTGAAAGGAAAGAAGATTGAGATAAGTAGTTTGAATTGGTTTTAAATTAACAAAACTCTAATTTACACATCGGGTAATTTCATCATCTAAAAACCTTAGTTAAAAGGCTATTGCCTAATGGTCATACCACTATAATATATATATATATATATGTTTGAAAACACCATCTACAACTCCTCGAGGCTCGGATCCCAATTGATTGCACCAAATTACTCGTGGGATGTTCGGGTCAACTTACTTATTATTGCAGGAAAAAGACACAGAGAAATCCATTGCTTGCAATTTTGCCCTTGATTTTCCTAATTTTGGAAATTTGTTCCATGAAGTTTTTGTTTGATAGCAATCCAAACCTTAAGCCAAATGGACGTGATAGAATGTTGATGCGGCCATCAGAGTGCTGAAGTGGCAGCTGACATGGCGTGCATGTCAACTTTCTCTCTCTTCAACCTTTTTTTTTAAATTTAAAATATAATAACTTTTAATACAAAATACAAATTCAAATAAAAATTATATATTTGGAATCTAGTGATCAAGACGAATAAACGAGATCCCTTGTGACTATAAAATTATTAAAAGAAATTCAAGAAAAAATGGAGGGTTTTAATATATTTTGACCAAAATACGGATTCAAATAAAAATTATAGAAATAATTTTTGATAAGCAACTATTATAATTATAGTAATACAGCGGGATGTAATTTTTTTTTTATCTAATGTTATAGCATTTGTATTTTTTTTCTTTTGCTTTAATTCTTTTGGTCTATATCTAATGCTATATTATTCCTACTATTTTCTTTTGCTATATCTAATGCTATAGTAATTCTACTTTTTTCTTTTCATCTTTTCTATTTATCAGTAATATACCCCCAAAATTTATTACAAATATGCATAATTTTCCTAATAAATACACTGAAGTGTCAATTTAGAGCAGTAGAGTACTTACTTAATTTAGTAGTAATTACAAAAATATTAATATTTGTACTAAAGTTCAATTTTTAAAATTTTTAATACTAATTTATCTTTTAAAAAAAATCACGAGTAAACTATTTCCCTAAATTGTGATAAATGTTAATATTAAAATATATTTTTTAATAATATTTCTCTTCGTAATAACTAAAATAAAAAATATATTAATAATATGTTGAATTTTTTTATAATTTATAATCACAATAGATCTTAATTTATTTATCTCAATGGGTATATTTCAAAAATTTAATTTTTATTTGAATTTGTATTTGTATTTTGTATTAAAAGTTATTATATTTTAAAGTTTTGTTAAAAATTTGAAGAGAGAGTTGACATTGCACGCCATGTTGGATTCCACGTCAGCAGCTCGTTACTTTTTTTTTTGATGCCGTTTGACTCAAGGTTAGGATTGAAACAAAAACAGCAACTTTAAGGGTAACATTGCCAAAATAAAGACATTAGGGGCAAAATTGAAACTAGTTTAAAACTTCAAGATTTGTTTTGTAGTTTTTAAAATTATTGGTTCCCAAGACAAATCACCCTTGCTTCCCAAACGGATGAGACAAAAAGAACAATGAAGCCTCTGGTTGATTGCAAAGATGGAAAATAAAAATAAATTTAGTTAGTTTGTGTGAAAAGATAGAAAATAAGGTGAGAGATGTTACTCATTTTATGAGTATATATCCTTCATCTTTCAATATTTTTGGTGAAAAATTTTTACTCACCACCAAGCAAAGAAAATTTCTTTATGAAAAAATTAAAAAATCAAGAGGATATCACCTTTATCACTCAACTTATTTTTCATCTTTTTATCAAAACTAACTCAATTTATTTTCCTTTTCCACTTTGCAATCAAACGGAGCCGAATAATCAATACCCCGCGATGGTTAAAAACGGGAAAGGTAGTTAAAATGGGAAATGAAAGGTAAATTTATCTTTTGATAATTAATTAATTTGGTTAGATGATAGTGTGTGGTTAAAGTAGTTTATCTTAAATACATGACATATATATAATTCTTATAATTGTACGTGGTTAAACATAATTATAATTCGCCAGTAGCTTAAATATAAACTATAAAGGTAAAATTTTCAATTCATAAGTATAACAGTGCACTTGATCAATTGAGTAACCCGATACATTGTAATTATATGATATTATAAGTGTATTTAACAAAAAAATGTTATATTTGAGCCAGGATCGGGATGGGTTAATGAAATAAGATTTATAAATAATAAACAAACATTAGAGTTGTCCATTAACCTAAACCATCTAGAGAATAATTGGAAAAATCAATTTCAGTAGGTTTTGTATTATAATTTTTTTTATTATTATAACTTATTTTAATAACAAAAAATAATTCAAGAAAAGATTTGCTTACACTCGTGTTTAACATTTAAATTTTTTCTTATTTTGAATTATAGAAATGTAAATATTTCGAATTCAAAATTATTCATAGTTAATATATTTCCAATATTAATTAAGATAGTTAATCAATATCACATGGAAACAAATAATAATTTGGATATTTTTAGATATGTCCGTTCTTACGGCACTATTGATTTGAACCCGTACCAGGTTTTCATTATGAAACCCATATTTAAAAATTGTCTCAAATCTGACTCATAAGAGAGACATCTTAGGCAGTTGAATATAAATGCTAAAATTCAATATAAGCACTTGGTTACATAGAATACGACCTACTCGTTACATGTTTTATTTTGAAAAAATTGAGCCCATTCCATCTCAACATGCATAAGATACTAAAGGGGTATTCAAATGTAAATTCTTATATCTAGGTTGAGTTGGATCAAATGAGTTAAATTTTTGCAAACTTGAACCTGGCCTGAACTTTTGGAGAGTCTTTGTTATTATATTCACCTCAATCTAAAAAAAACTCACTTCAAACCCAACTTATTAGGGAAATTCTAGTTCATAGGATATTTAGAACGAAATTCAATTTTATTACCCGTTGATTGAAAATAATTCGATTCAACATGCATATTTAGTTTTGAAAACTTGAACCCCCACCATTTACTGTATGCATAGATTCAAACTTGATCTCTCTTGACTGACCCGAAACGTCTTAATTATATGATATGATAATTGTATTTAAAGAAGAACTATTAAATTTAAATCGGGTTAGATTGATGAATCGGTTTAATCTAATAATATATATTTTTAAATAAACCTAACAATTGTCTCAATTAATTTAAGTCCATCTAAACATGCATGCAAGTGTTTACCGGGTTTTTGTTATAGAACCCATACCTAAAACCCGTAGATATTTTAGGCCGTTAGAAATCCATACTAAAATTCAATATAATCACTTAGTTAAAAAGAACCTGACTTAATTAGTGCATGCTTTGTTTTGATGAACACGCTTCGTTTCAATTTATATAAGCCCGTACTTGACCCTACCCATCCTTTTGCGTTGTAGTTATAAGATACTATAAATATAGTTAATGAAAAATTATTATATTTAGGTTGGGTTTGGTCAAATGGGTTAAATTTATGTGAACATGTGCCCGGTTCGAACTTCTAGAACCTATGTTCTCCTCGAACTTGATTTGCCTAGCCCTGACTCACCCGTTTCGTTGTAATTATATGATATTTAAAGAAAAAATATTATAGTCAAATCAGGTTAAGATGGTAAAAAAATTAAATGTACTAATTAATACAAGTCCATCTAGTTAAATTTATAAGTTTGTTTAGTAATAAATACTAAGAGATGCCCCTAGTTGATTTAGAAAATAAAAATCCGTCCAAATATCAAATGAATTGGTGCAAATTGTATTATAATAATATTTTAAGTTATTGAAACATTATTTAATAATAAATTTAAAATGTTCTAGGAGAATAGTTTTTCACTTTTTTTTTATAATATTTTTTTTTGGAAACACTAAGTGAAAAATCAATAATTCTACGATAAAAAAGGTAAGCTAATTTAATTTAGGAAAAAAAAATTCTACTAATAAATATTTAATTCATTTTTGGAAACTAGGAAAAAATGTTACTAATTTTACAGATTTTCTATATTGTTCATCTTTAATAATTTTCAATCATTAATTGATAATATATTAAAATTATTTGTGATTAATTAACTATCCAATTAACTGGATAGTTAATTAATATGAAAACAAATTATAATTCGATATCAATATGGTAATAAATTAGAATTTGGATACGCTTGAAATAAACAAATTTGATATTTTGTTTTAGCAATACATTAAAGACAGAGATAAAAATTCCAATTTCAGGACCCCGTGTTGTTGAGACTTGTACGTGAAATCACAAACCCATCCGCCCAACTATATAAACACACCCAATTTGGATCCAAACCACTTCACCCTTCTCTCTCTAAAACTCAGAAAATGGTGAATAAGACCATTTTGGCTCTGTTTATCTCTGTTTTTCTTTCAAATTTTGCAATTCATAGCCATGGGAAGAAGCAAAGTGAAACACTAGGCCATTTTTACAAGGCCAAGCTTAATAAAAGCTCTGGCATCGACACGAACCATTTCGAGGCAATTCAATTTGTAGATGGAGTCAAAGTTCATTCTCAAGAAGGATTAAAGGAGAAAGATAGAATTACGAAATTGCCTGGACAACCACACGTTAAGTTTGGTCAGTACGGTGGTTATGTTACAGTCAATGAGTCAGCAGGTCGTGCTTTGTATTACTATTTTGTTGAAGCGCAGCATTCTGCACAAGACTTGCCTCTTCTTCTTTGGCTCAATGGAGGTATTATTTCTCTCTTTAATTTTCTCACAAGTTTCTTATTTGATGTGGTGTCAATGTTACTGGTGTGTGGTTTTTATCTGATGTGGAGTCATTGTCACCATTGAATTTCTTTCTTGGAAGAGAAAATTATATGTGTCAGCCAAATTTTGATATCATATATACTCTAACATTATCGTTATGTTTATGTTGAAATCATAAGATGGCCATATTTATATAATATAGTGATATTGTTGACTGACATCATGAATTGAAATAAAAGTTTAAAATTTTGATTTTCATTATTACAATTAAAAAAGAATATTATCAATACGTTGTATTTCTCCTCAAGTGTATACTTTTATATTTATATACTGGAAACTAGAAAGTCAACACAAAATTGCATGGGCAATTAAAATAGCCTAAAAGTGTATCCGCTGTCGATTATAAATAAAGTAACATTTAAATAATTAGTGGAAATCTTGGATATAATGAGTAATTTTATTAGCTAAAGTTCAAACTGCAGATAGTTACGTAAGTATAAAGGAAGGTTAAAGTAAGTGGTATTATATCAACTCTAAAAATTGAGTATTAGCTTGCTTAATTTATATATATATATATTCGGCCAGAATCAGGTTCCAATTGTTCATATTCAAACCAATACTTTATAGTCGATTATTTGGTACTTTTAGCAACAAAATTAACTCACTAAAAACATTTTCTAGTATTTTAGTAACAAAAATTCATTGTTAAAATACTGATCTATATATAAATGGTTCGCATCAAAACTAGATTCATATATATATATATATGTGTGTGTGTGTATGTATGTGTTGTTTTATAAGTGGAAGTACAATGTGCATGTAGGATAAATAATTATAATTTTTTTTTGATAGAATAAATAATTATAATTGAATATAAGAGTAACCTATTGTAATTTTTGAGATTAAATTTAAAAAGGAAAAAACAGAGGTTTTTCTTGCGTTTGTATTAACGTTTCGTGCAAATGCATTGTTTTTTGTGGCTTGTATATAAATAATTTAAAATAAGTATATTAATATAAAGGGTCAAAAGTAGCTCAGCAGTAAAGAAACTATTAACCCCTTTTCTTGGTAGGGGGACAATTCCTTAATAATTCTTTACAAGAGAAAAATAACATGATATAATAAAAAAATGAGAAAATTTAGAGTAAGTTTATAGAGTCTAGTTATAGTATTTAGAGATATTGTCTCGAGTATCTCCAAATATTATAACTATATATTATTAATTGAAGTTATCGTGAGAGGTATGTAATATCTCCCGTTATTGTAAGACAATATTTGTTTAGAGATTACACCTTCAATAAGAAAAAGTGAAAAACTGCATCTTTTAAGAATTTTATTTCAAGGCTCGGATTCTAAAAGTTATAAAAAATATATTAAGGGCCCGTTTGGTTGCGTAAATTACTTAATTTTAGAATTAGTTAATTTTCGATTGAAAAATTGTGAATTTGCTCATTTATGAATAATTCAATTTTAATTCAAGTAGTGTTTGAAAAACTTAAATGAGAAATTCCGATTGTTAGAATAAAAATATGTTCTTTAGTGTTCTATGCTATTTAAAATTTTGTCTAGATGCATTAACATTTCAGGTAAAAACTAGATCTTCTCGAAAAATAGAGTTGGAATGAATTATCTAATTCTAGAATTAGGCAATTTCAAGTTTCACTTGAAATGACTTAATTTGAGTTTTTGTGAATCAACTTGAATTATCATATTTACAATTGTTCAATTTACACAACCAAACATTAATAAATGAATTTTTTGTAAATTACTTAATTGTAAATTATCTAATTCGCAATTTGAAAGACAACCAAACGGGTCCTAAGAGAATAATTTTATGGCGGTTGAAATCAAATTAGCGTCTTAAGTAGTAGTGAATATGTTATCTATAATTTCAGAAATATGACCATATGACAGTAGGGGCTATAATTATTTCCTTAAGAAGCTGACATTATTATATATAATTGTTTTCCTCATGTGGTAGCATTATCATTTCTATATTTTACATCAATATGATGACTCGAAGGAAATAATTAATAATAACAGTTTTTCTTTTTAAGTAATCAATTATTTTTGCCCTGTTTTGGCTCCATTATAAGCGGAGTGTTTGATGTTTAGATCTTTAATAACTCTTGTGGAGGATTTTGCGGCACGTCAATCCCATGTTGTCTTCTATTCAAACATATATGTTAATATGTTATTGTTGTCCAAGGCGTGGCCACCTATCTTATTAATTTAACCACTATTTTTTGTCAAATAAAAAAAAAATGGAGGGTTAAAATTAATATTACTAGCACCTTTTAAGAAATTAAAGAGTTAAAATGGTTTATATACACTTTTTTTTTTGTAAAATGAATTAATACTAAAACACCAAAAAAAACAAAAAAAAATACTTTAAGAAAACTACCCCCTTGGTGTTTACTGTCTCAGCCCTTGACTGCCGCCGAGGGTCTTGTTGTCTTTTCACACTCAGAATCCATTGTCATCGTAAATAAGGTTATCGGAAATGATGGAGATAAGATTTACTAAGTGGGAGCTTGATTAGAATTAATTAATTTTTGTTTAACACAACAAAAGAAAGACTATATATATATATATATATATAAATATTTAACATTTATTATATCGCCTGATGCCAACCATTTTTAATCATCAAAGACCACTGTCGATGTTTCGGCAGTGGTCTCCATATCAAGCAGTAGAGGCAGTGGTTGATGAATTCTAGCAATCGCTCATAAAGGATAACGAAATCAAGAAGTTTTGTAAATGTACAATTGATCTTTTAAAATCTAGGTGTTGCCTTGGCAACAAATATTGGAAAGCATCCTTGGCCTTTAACAAATTGTGAAAGAAGTACCTTATGTATGTATTAGGGAAAAGTAGTGTGTCATTTGTTCGCATTTATTTGTAGAAGAAGCATTTTTCCAACACATTTTTTTGAGAAAAAACAAAATTACGTACTCCTTCCATCTAAATTGGTAGATCCTATTTTAATTTTTTTTAAAACAAAATACTAGTTTCAATTTTATTAATAGTCAATAAGAATTATATAATACTTTCTCTTTCTCTAATAAAAAGTTCATCTTTTTTTAATTTTTTGTCATTTATAGTTTATATAGAAAAAGAATTAAGAGATGCCAAACATGGCGTTATATATGTTGATCTAAATAATGCCCATATATGCAAATAGATAAAAAAGATTGAAAATAAAATACATTTTGAATGTGACGCATAACTATGACCAAATTCATGTGCATGTGCGTACAGTTGGTGCTATACATTAATTGCTGCATCTATCTGTTAATGATTGAGACAACCTCCCGAGTATTGGGTTAGATTGGGGCTTTACTTGGACCAAATTATGGGTGATATGATTGATTAATTGATCACATCCTATTCTACTCAAAATATGCTAATTATTCCTTCCTCCTTTAATTAGTTGTTTATTTTGTTCTATATTTTGCACTATTAGTCTATTCGGGTTGATTTAGTTGTTTAAATTATCTTATTTATAATTATTTTATTATAATGTTATAAATTGTAATTTTTTTCATTTTGAACAAAAAAAAAAAATTTGGTGTGAATTTTTCTGCATATATGAATTTGTATGATGGTTATAATTTATGTAATTTAAGTTATATCTTTACGTTTTCTTATTTAGTGTCTTTGGTACTAACTTAAGTTTATAACTTTATATATTAATCTATTTGTGTAACAAAACACTCAAATTAAATAATTCATGGATTAAGCAAATTTCAAATTGTCTAATTCGTAAAATGGAGGACAACCTTTAAACAAATAACTAATTTCAATCTTAGTAATCAATAGTAAGCAATTTGTTTTACATGT
Source organism: Lonicera japonica (assembly GCA_021464415.1). NCBI lineage: Eukaryota > Viridiplantae > Streptophyta > Magnoliopsida > Dipsacales > Caprifoliaceae > Lonicera > Lonicera japonica. The sequence goes on from CM038469.1 coordinate 58,251,802, forward strand.
CTTCATAAAGGAAGTGACTCCTAATTAATTTCAGATAGGAGTGCATAATTTTCTTTTACTATGTTCTTAACAACTTTTCTAACTTATAGCGTACGTCATGAATTCAAATTAATTAAGAGTCCACTTTTTCTCCTGAAACATTCTAAATTGAGGTCCATATTTCGTTTCCTTACATGATTAATTAATGTTGACATTTTGTACAAGTATATTGGAAACGTGACTCACAGATCAGACAATACTACTTGCAACTGCGTTACGTATTGGACAAATTAAAGGTGATTGTAAGAAAATTGACGAAATTTATCTTACTGATTTGACTAGAATGTGACAAATAATACATAATTAATTTACCTGACGTTGTGAATATGATCCTTGTTATCCACGGAAACATATAATAATATTACATATTTTTCTTAATTTTCAATGTCACATGCCTACTAATCACAATTTATTTACACATATATAATTTTGTTTTTTGGGTGGTAAATAACATGATTTCACGTACTGTGATATTTTCTTACAGGCCCAGGTTGTTCGTCACTTGCCTATGGAGCAATGCAAGAGCTCGGACCATTCAGAGTCCACAGTGATGGAAAAACTCTCTTCCATAATAGATTTGCATGGAATCATGGTGTATTTATAATCTTTTCTATCTATTTTTTTTTTACATCCGATAATACTTAGCCTACTGATTACCATAATTAATTAATCTTTAAATGATCGACTGAATTTTCTTATTCATTTTTTATATTTGTCAGCTGCGAATGTTTTGTTTTTGGAGTCACCAGCTGGAGTAGGGTTTTCGTACTCAAATACGTCGTCGGATTATCAAAATAATGGAGATAAATTAACAGCTTCAGATAATTATGTGTTTCTGTTGAACTGGCTAGAAAGGTTTCCAGAGTACAAGAACAGAGATTTTTACATATCTGGCGAGAGTTATGCCGGACACTACGTACCTCAGTTAGCGCACACTATTCTAAATCATAACAAGAAGGCTAACAAGACCATTATTAATCTCAAAGGAATCATTGTAAGTCGCTTTCTCTCTCACTCAAACAACCAAATAATGGTATCTTGAAATCTAACAAATAGCTATCATGAAGATTAAATGTGGGTTAGTTGGATTTTTTTTTAACATTTTTGTTAATTAACATAAATGATACATATATGTATTGAATAATCAATGGACCATCTTCATGCATAGTCAAAATGATTCACAAGTTAAAAAGTATATATTGGTCAATATTTATAATATCATCTAAATACTAATTAATTAATGGACTTTTAATCTTTTGAGTTATGAATTTTCTCATTTAGATTAATTATACATGGTAATGGGGTTTATCCTTTTTTTTTATTTTTTTAACAAAAAATGTATATATATAGAACCCGTTGAGAAAGAAACACCTTTGTCAGTATATCGAGGATTAGTGTAAGTCTTTAGAGTGGAAGCAGTGATAGGTAAATGTTTAGACAATTAGGATGCTTCTACTTAAGGTAAAAAATGTATGCACCTATATATACAACCTGTTGAGAAAGATAGTAAGAATTAGATTAACCCAGAACAAAAATGAGAAGGGAATCAACTAGATAGAAACAAATTGATCAATAGCACCAATAATCAACAAATCGCTCTGATACCATAAGGGGAAGGGAATCATAACCATAAGGGGAAGTCATCATAACCATGGCAGACAAAGCACCGTAAAGAGTGCTTTTCTAGAAATTGTTATGTCATCATAAGGGGAGTTCAAATATATATATATATATATATAATGTGAGGAGGATGTCCATCTATGACGAGCATTAGCATTTAATTAATCATATGTCATGATAAAAGGATCAAATTAATTTGGTCAACTTTCAAATTAATCAATTTAATTACCTAAAAAACATGACAGAGCAAATGGGTGGAGGCACAATCTTTTCATAATTTGGTACTCTATCTGAAACCTATACGTACTACCACTTTGGACACAAGCAACTACAATTTAGTATTCTCCTATTAAATTTCCCCTCTTTGTCGACATATATATAAATACTACCTTGTACAAAAAAAAAATATCATGTATATATGTAGGTACAAGAGGTAAGTTTATTAACTTTTATTTTTTATATTACGATGGAGGATCTCAATCGAAATTTTAACGTGTTTCTTTCTAATATAATTCCTGATGCCACATTTAAGTTATTAATGTGCTAAAAATTATTTGCAATTATAGATCGATCCTGCTTGATTATCATGAGCAAAATGCTCCTTTTGGATTTACTAATTGTAGTTGGTCGAGTCCTCGTACACGAACACAAAAAAATGACAAATTGACATGGTTGGCCCAATGGGGGAGGCTGGCCAGAGGCCTTTCACCTCCACTTTTTCGACAATTTTGAGAATATTTGTATATATAGTACTAAATTTGGTCCAATTTTTTCAAAAGTATTTATATTAAGCGACGGAAAATTATAACATGTGCCTATATAATACCGCAATACAATTTCTGGTATTAATTTTGTTCCAGATTTTTCTTTTGTTATTACTTTGGTTAAATTGTTTGTAAAATAGTTTTTTGTTTATCAAACTCGCCTTGAGGTGCGTTAAGTCTTACGAGCCGACCCTGCATACAAACTGATAAGTGATATATAACTTAATTTTAATAAGAATAAATTTTACATATATATTTGATATTTTAATCAATGCATATTACCACACGCAATATTAATTATAGAATTATTGGAAGTTGGTTAGTCCAACCAGATGGAATGATGTTTGCCTAACAAAGCCAAACAGCTGCCTGTCACCTCCCACGGACTTTCTGCTGTCAACCGGAGCTAATTTTCTTCCTTGTACATGTCTATCATTGTAGCAAAATACTATCTGGCAAAAAAAAAATATTCCACTAGTTTTGGTCTAGATAAATTCGAACTATCATTTACACTGAAATGTAGGGTAGAGAATATGAAGAAGTAACTGAAATCTATATAATAAAGTAGAAGGGAAAAATGTATAAGGGATAAAACTTTGTAAAACTCAGATTGAATATTTTAATTTGAACGGTAAATATATGATCTTTAGTTCAAATTTCAAATTAACCCTCATTATATCTCTACTATAGGTAAATATATATATATATATATATATATATTTCTCCTCACCTCCATTACTTCTCTTTTTCTCAAACTTTCTCACTTCTCTCTCACACACTATCTCAAAGATCAGACCACTTAATTACATAGAAGGGCCGTAGGCACAAGTTACTGCTAGTATATTTATACTTGACTACTTGCTTTTAGTTTATATTTTTAAGATTCTTTTTGAGCCATGCAATATTGCTACGGAGAGTGCCCCATAGTTAAAAAAAATGTCTCAAAAATTATATATCCACAAAATTCGAGACACACTTTGGAAGAGAGAAAGTCATAGGAAAGTATTTTTCTTACTTGACAAATAATCTTACCGCATATTCTTATTGAGTATGTACATTCGTGTAATGCATTTTAGTAAAAATATCCAATAAGATTGTCTTGTACATGTAGCATAAAAATATCATTGTTATTATTATTGTCTACAGAAAATGTGTATAATTTTTATTTAATTTATTGCAGATTGGGAATGCAGTGATAAATGACGAGACAGACCAAAAAGGAATGTATGATTACTTTGCAACACATGCTCTAGTGTCCGATGAAACATGGTACCAAATCAACAAATATTGCAATTTCTCAACAGATGCTACCATCTCGAAAGAATGTGACGACGCAATGAGTATAGCTGACAAAAATGTTTATGCTGTTGATATCTACAATATTTATGCCCCTACATGCTTCAACTCTAATCTCACTTCCAAACCCAAGAAGCAAGTAAGTTCATGCATGCACTAAATTTCGCTCTACAAGGTGTAGTTCTCTCTTAACAACTATTCTCTGCATGAAAAATATTTTTCTTAAATTGCTCGTGTGTCGGAATTAAAATCCTACGAAATTTGTAAAATATGAACATTTTATATATCATGTGAGTTAGAACTCATTAGTTAGTAAAATAGGGTTGTTTCACCATCCTTAGCTAACTAATTAATTAATCAACCGATGCATTATCCCCTCTTCAATTGTTTCGGTTTTTAGTTTTATTAGTTTCAGGTACATTCCTCTTCAAACGTAATAATTGAAATTATTGTTGGCTGAATATTGCAGTCAATAGTTATAGATCCATGCAGTGACTATTACGTATATGCTTATTTAAATCGGCCAGAGGTTCAAGAGGCTCTCCATGCCAATGTCACCAAACTAGACCATGATTGGGAACCATGCAGGTATATATATACACACACACTCACTCCCCTTCTTTTATTTTCTTCACTTTTTATATATATATATATATATATATTTTACATTTAATATTTAATTGATCTTCACAAATTACAAATGAGTTATATTCCATAATGAGATTGATTATTATTATTATTATTATTATTATTATTATTATTATATAATTTTGTCTCATTTTGTGGAATCAAATTATATTAAACGTGTCAATATGAGCTGGAACAAAAACAACCAAAAACATGAATTTTCAAAAAAAGCTCAAAATTTCTTCCTTTTTCTTCTTTATATTATTATATATATATGTTCTTCCTTATTGGGAAGTAGAAAATTTGGAAAAGGGAACGGATGGTCTCTCCGTTATTTTACCATAGTTCTATAGTTGGAAATTACAATTCCCTTCTTTCTCTCCCAAAATTGAATATCAAATATATCAGGGTGCTTTTTATATATAGAAAGAAAAAACATCTAATTAAGATAATTAAACTGTTATAAAAACTACTCACCATGCATCGCGCTACTAAATATACGCACAAGTACTGTATTTATATCGTTAATCATGAACTGATGGAGTAATAATTACAAAAACTAATTAATATTGCAGTGATGTGATAACAAAATGGCTAGATAGCACAACAACAGTTATTCCTCTCTTGAAGGAGTTCATGGCTAATGGACTTCGCGTATGGATATTTAGGTAATATTTATCTTCTCTTCTCCTCGTCCTCCTAATTAATTCCATCATTTTTTGTTAGTATTATTATTCAAATAATGTTATACTTATCAGGTAGATATATTTGATATTTTTATTGGTTGTATTCGTGAATTGTACACATTAATGCACATGATATATATAATTATATATTCGATAAATAAAAATAGTAAGAATATCAATTCTTATATATTATGATTGTAATAATTATATAATTAGTTTAGTTGTTTATCACTCATTCATCACCCTAGAAAATGGCTTTCATTAATCATGAAAAATTATATATATTATAGACGGCCTCATGGGACATGGACCACTAACAATTTCTTTAACTGCATAGTATCCATGATCAAAAGTAAATTTTATAATTAGAATTTGAACGTCTATTATATTATTATGGACTCGTGCATATATTTTTTTTTTTTATCACACTTTTTCATATTTTTTGAATATAAAGTATTCTATAAATTTTAGTTTTGGGTTTGGGGTTTCTTAATCTATATGAAAATATGCAGTGGGGACACAGATGCAAGGGTACCAGTCACTTCGACCAAATATTCAATTATTACGATGAGACTTCCGATCAAAACTCCTTGGCATCCTTGGTACCTTGATGCGGAGGTAATTATTTAATTTCTCTTCATCAATCATCTCACTATTTAATTTATAAATATTATATTTTTACTTTTTTTTAAGATTTTCTTTTAATTTTTTTTTATATAGATGAAAATCAAATCACCTTGAGCAGTTACAATTAATTTAACAATCCAATTTCATTGTACAATTGGGGTTGCCCTAATAAGGAAAATTTAGGTCTTTATATATGTAATGAGTGTGTTATTTCATAAAAGAAATAAATTGTGATATCCTAATTGACTTAATTAATAAAATAGCCTCTCTGTTTTTTTTTTGCACAAATTCCATTTTATCAAAATAAGTTTATGCACATAGCACCAATCACATTGCCAAATTTGAATTGATGAAATATTATATATATATATATATATTGATTGTGTGATAATTTAAATACAGGCTGGTGGGTATACACAAGTTTATGAGGGAGAATTAACATTTAGTACAGTGAGAGGGGCAGGACATCAAGTGCCAAGCTACCAGCCTAAGAGGGCTCTTTCTGTGATCATGCATTTTCTTAATGGCACCCCTCTCCCCAATACTTCAAGAGATTATTAAATCCAATTTTCTCTTTTTTAAATAGCAAGTTCTTAATTTCGTTGGCTTTTGCCCTTTCGATCAGTTTGCATCATTTTTTTGTCCCATTTGAAATATTGTTCATTATAATTAGTCAATAGCATATATATATATATATATATTCTATTGATTACAATAATGCTCATTTGGAATAGATATTTATAGTGAAAGTTATTGTTTTCCTTTTCTTTTTTTAAATGTGAAAGTTATTGTTATTTGTGAATATTATTTATAACAAGTTTGGGTACCGTCTATTTTGAAGGCTCTTTTTATTCGTTAGAAGTTCGAATGGTCTACTTTCGAAGTTCTATTTATTCATATATAATTAAGAAGTTCGGATATGAACTTTCAAACTTCTTTTCGGTTGAAATTTAATGTTTGGTTTACTCTAATAATAATTATTTTTTCCGATACGAGTGATGGATACTTTATTTTAATATATATAGTCATTTTACACACACACACACACATATATATATATATATATGTGATATAACCATCACACCATATTTTAATGTATTAATTGTCCATATTACGAAATATAAATTACGTACGTGACATATTGAGTGTGACTTAATTTCTACTACGTATTGTATGTACACAAATACGATCAATCTAAGATTGAACACCTACCTCCAACGATGCATAATTTTCTTGAAGGTAATAATTGAAGGGTCTAACTTGTCATTACAATTTTGTTTGGTTCATTTAGCTCGGTGTTTAGGGAAAGCGAATAAATGCCCAACCAAACCATACTATCACGAGTCTTGATCCCCACACCCAGTGGGGCTGGAAGCTTTCCACATTTCGTGATTAATTGATCATGGGGTATGAAAGGGATTTTTCATATAGTTGATCATTAGTATTGAGGAACTTCAAAGTCTTTCAATCTTGTACAAATACTTTCACGCGAAGAAGATGTTAAATATTTATTATAATATTTAAGTGGCCCACATGACAATTAAATATTCCAAGTATCTTTTATAATAATTGTAGACTATATAAGGACCAAATAATAATTAAACAAGTTCAATTTGGTTAAGAGAGATATTAACGGTTTATTACGGCAGTTCTTTGATGGGTGTTTTTAAAGGAACGATAACCGTTAGTTTTAGATTGAGTCATCTCTCTACTCCTTATATACTTACATCTTCTCCCATCATAGATGTATGCATGAATACATATAAAAAACTGATAGAATTATGAAAGGAGCTAAGTGAGAGAAACACCAATTTTCATCAATAGAAGTTTTCAAGGATTACAATACCGAGCTCTAATGGATCAAGGTACGCTTCTGCTTACTTATTTATGATTTGGGTATAACATACAATGATTCTAGATTGATCTTTAAGGGATTATTAATTCCATTATTGCTAACATGTCGTATCAGAGGGAGGTTATGAATCATTGTATGATTTTATTGAATTAACTGTTTTGATTATGTAGATTTTAAACTTTAAAATCAATAAAATTAAATTTATATTGCCGACTCGCCGACTCATGAAAAAATTAATTTTGTTGAAATTCAAAGTAGTATTTTGCCATTGTTAATCGGTATCGTGCGGTTGGTTCACTGCTTTACCACCATGTATCTATATTAATATTATATAGCATTATGAAATCATGGTCCGATGGTAAATAATGCTTAAGGTGAGGGCATGAATTAATAACAATGGATTCATATAAAGGTTATCAAATTGTAGGATTACTTGTTTATTATAATAGTAAAACTTTGAATTCGTCTTCATATATATATATATATATAATTAAGACCCACAATTTGTTTGATTTTTTGTTCCTGTACATGCACTATGTATATATATATATACACTAAGCAATAAAGGAGACTAACTCACGTCACAAACTAAATTCGAAAATTGCTTAGTTGAGTTTTTGAACCAATCGTATGTGCACTATAATTTTAATGCCAGACTCAACTTTTATTTTTTCCTTTATAACCAATTACACTGGCATGTTATTCGAGCATTTTGGTTACTGGAAGAACATAATACTTTAATGGGTAAACATAAATGGCTTATTTATTTATTTATTTTATTTATTTATTTTTATATATATGTATACTTACATGATGTCATGAATTCACTTACCTGCATATTAATTAATTGTGTTCATTATAAGCCATGGTTTTATTGATATGTATATATTAAGGATAATTCTTATTGTTGAGATAGATTTTCTTGGTCGCTGGCTATATATAATGATTACTATGCAATTCAATTAAATTGAGATATGAATTCATGTATGCTATCCACTGTTTGTTTATTACTATGTGTAAACATGTACTGAATATATATATATATATATATATATATATTTTTTAAATATGTTTTGTAGTCACCAAAGTGACTCAACAATTAAGTAATTATTTATGGGTTTTGTATTGAGACCATGGTAATTTAAATTGTAATTTCTTAATCTTGAAACAGAAGACCCAAAGGTGTATTATTATTATGTGATTAAGAAATTAAAGTAAGGTAGTTTGAATGAAATTTTTAACTTAGTTGGTATGGATTCCCAAGGGTAATATGCCTACTTAATTGAAAATATAAAAGAAACTAGCCTTATTACTTATAGAATTCAAATAACTGAAAAATTAAATAGATTGTGATTTATGTCCAAAGACAAAATCGTAATTGTATTTGTTCTCTTATATTTTTGTTATTTATATGTGTTCATAATTCCAAGAATTAAATTAATTTTATTTTATCGTAGTCCCTATTCCTGTTTCACTACACTCGCATACTTCGTCTGTTCGATTTTTAATGGAATTAATTTCTCTAATCGGTGTGAACAAGTCTAATTCCATTTAGGTGTATTGGATTTGGATTTGGCGCTTCAAACTGAAAGGCCCCCTGCTATTATTGAATCAAGCAGTGCAGAGGAAATTAATTTAAGCAATAATTGGGATAGGTTGAATAGGCTTAGCATGATGTTTATGCGGATGACAGTTGCAAACAACATTAAGACTTCACTTCCTGAGGCTAAGATTGCTAAGGAATTTATGAAAAATGTGGAGAATCGTTTCTGTACTGATGACAAATCACTTGCTTGTACATTAATGTCTAAATTGACCACAATGACATATGACAGGACTCGAGGGATGGATGAACATATCCTGAAAATGACAAATCTTGCAGCTAAATTGAATAGTTTAGGAATGAATGTTGAAGAGTCTTTCCTTGTTCATTTTATTTTGAACTCTTTACCTCCTCAGTATGGGCCATTCCAAATCCAATATAACACTATTAAAGAAAAGTGGAATGTGGATGAATTGGCTAGCATGGTTGTTCAAGAGGAGGCAAGACTTAAATAACAAGGAAAGCACTTTGTTAATCTCCTAACTCAGAAAGCCGAAAAGCAAGGAAAGAAGCATGAAAAAGGAAAGAAACGAAAGTTTTCACCAAGTAAAGATGAACCCTCAACTTTTACTAAAGTTCAAAAGAAAGAGCATGGCAATGAAATGAGATGTTACTTCTGTAAGAAACCTGGGCACCTTCAAAAAGACTGTCGAAAACGTAAGGCATGGTTTGAAAAGAAAGGTAATCATTTAGCTTTTGTATGTTTTGAATCAAACCTTACTGAAGTTCCTTCTAATACTTGGTGGATTAATTCTGGTGCTACCACTCATGTTTCAAATACAATGTAGGGATTCCTTACGACCCAAACCATCACAAGGTTAAGTAAGCATTATGTTTACATGGGAAATCGAGTCAAGGTTCCGGTTGAAGCTATTGGAACTTATCGTTTATATTTAGACATAGGCTATCATTTAGATTTACCACAGACTTTTTATGTACCTTCCGTTTCTAGGAATTTACTTTCTTTATCAAGACTGGATTGTGATGGATTTTCTTTTAAATTTGGTAATAAATGTTTTAGTTTGTTTCAAAATACACGTTTTATTGGTTCTGGTGTGTTGTGTGATGGATTGTACAAACTAAAACTTGATAATTTATTTTCCAAAACTTTATTAACTCTGCATTCGAATGTTGGAACAAAACGTAGCTTAATTAATGAGAATTCCTCATTTTTGGGGCACAAAAGATTGGGGCACATCTCCAAAGAAAGATTAGAGAGATTAGTAAAAGATGAAATTTTTCCAAATCTAGATTTTACTGATCTTGGAGTGTGTATAGATTGTATTAAAGGAAAAAAAACTAAACACACTAAGAAAGGTGCTACAAGAAGTTCTGAGTTTCTTGAAATTATCCACACGGATATTTGTGGGCCTTTTCCCACTTCATGTTTCTGTGGACAAAAATATTTTATCACTTTTATAGATGATTTTTCACGTTATGGATATGTCTATTTATTAAATGAAAAATCTTAAGCAGTGGACATTCTTGAAGTGTACATTACTGAGGTAGAAAGACAATTAGACAGAAAAGTGAAGGTTGTAAGATCTGATAGAGGTGGTGAATATTATTGAAAATATAATGAGTCCGGTCAATGTCCATGACTTTTTGCTAAATTTCTAGAAAAGCATGGCATTTGTGCACAATACACTATGCCAGGAAGCCCACAACAGAATGGTGTTGCTGAAAGATGAACTCGTACCTTAATTGAAATGGTTAGGAGTATGTTAAGTAATTCCACGGTACCTGAATCTTTGTGGAATGAAGCTCTAAAAACCGCCATGTATGTATTAAACCGAGTACCTAACAAGGCAGTTCCAAAAACTTCTTTCGAGTTATGGGCTGGAAGGAAACCTAGTTTAAGACATCTCCACATTTAGGGATGTCCAGTGGAAGTTAAGATTTATAATCCACATGAAAATAAATTGGATTTTAGAACGATAAGTGGTTACTTCATTGGTTATCCAGAAAAATCCAAAGGGTATAGGTTTTACTGTTCGAATCATAGTACAAGAATTGTGGAAACTGGCAACGCCAGATTCATTGAAAATGGTGACATTAGTGGGAGTGTTGAAACCCAAAAATTTATTTTTGAAGAAAATAGGATAAATGTTCCTTTACCTTTATTTTCTAAACAAGTTGTTGTACCTGTTATTTTTAATGAAACTAACAATAACGAACAATAACAGGATTTTCAACCACTCCATAACGAAACCGTTGTTAATGAATCGATAGTAGAAGAGCCACAAAAAATACCTTTACGAAGATCTCGTAGAGAAAAGAAATCTACTATTTCAGATGATTATGTGGTTTATCTACAAGAATCTGATTTTGATATTGGAACAAGTAAGGATCCGGTTTCATACACAAAAGTCATAGAATGTACTAATTCTAGTAAGTGGATTGATGCTATGAATGAAGAGTTGAAATCAATGGACCAAAATGGAGTTTGGGATATCGTCGAATTGCCTAAAGGATGTAAGAAATTTGGTTGTAAATGGGTTTTTAAGACCAAATGCGATAGTAAAGCCAATGTTGAACAGTATAAAGCTCGACTAGTGGCCAAAGGTTTTACTAAAAAAGAAGGCATTGATTATAAAGAGACCTTCTCACTTGTATCCAAAAAGGACTCATTTAGAATTATTATGGCATTGGTGGCTCACTTTGATTTAGAGTTGCACCAAATGGATGTGAAAACCGATTTTCTTAATGGAAATTTAGAGGATGATGGTTATATGGACTAACCTGAAGGATTCTCTATGAAGGGAAAGAAACATATGATTTGCAAGCTTAAAAAATTAATATATGGTCTTAAACAAGCTTCCCGCCAATGGTATATTAAGTTTAATGATACTATTGTTTCTTTCGAATTTAAGGAAAACATGGTTGACCGTTGTATATATCTGAAGGTTAATGGGAGCAAGTTTATATTTTTGATTCTGTATGTTGATGACATTTTACTTGCTAGTAGTGATCTTGGTTTATTACACGAAACCAAGAAGTTTCTTTCTAAGAACTTTGAAATGAAAGATATGGGTGAGGCAACCTACATGATAGGAATTGAAATAACTCGGGATCGTCAACAAGGGACTTTAGGTTTGTCTCAAAAGGCTTATATCAAAAGAGTTCTTGAGATATTTGGTATGGAAAATTGTTCAGCTAGTGATGCTCCTGTTCAGAAAGGTGATAAATTTAGCCTTATACAGTGTCCAAAGAATGATTGGGAACGAAATAAAATGGAAGGAATTCCTTATGCTTCGGCTGTAGGAAGTCTTATGTATGCCCAGACTTGTACCAGACCATACATTAGTTTTGCAATTGGTGTTTTGGGTATATATCAAAGTAATCCTGGTTTTGAGCATTGGAAGGCTGCGAAGAAAGTGATGAGGTACTTGCAAGGAACAAAGGACTACATGCTTACCTTTTGAAGGCCTGAGAGTTTAGAGGTGATAGGATATTCAGACTCAAATTTTGCAGGATGTCCTGATAGTAGAAAATCCACTTTTGGTTTATGTTTTTCTACTAGTTGGTGGTGCAATCTCATGGAAAAGTGCAAAAGAGTCTATTATTGCATCATCTACTATGGAGGCTGAATTTGTGGCTTGCTTTGAGGCCACAATTCATGGTTTATGGCTGCGAAATTTTATCTCAGGACTTGGAATTGTCGACTCTATTGCCAAACCGTTGAGAATTTATTGTGATAATGCTGCAGCTGTTTTCTTTTCCAAAAACGATAAGTATTCAAACGGTGCAAAACACATGGAGTTGAAATATCTTGCTGTTATGGAAGAAGTTCAGAAGCAAAGAATATCTATAGAACATATAAACACACAACTCATGATTGCCGATCCACTAACAAAAGGATTACCGCCCAAGACGTTCAAGAATCACGTTGCTAATATGGGTCTTGGATGTAATACATAAAGTATGTATGAATCTTTTAAAGACTTGTTTCTATAAGATATTTATTTGAGATCTCATTATAAGTTGTTTCTGTTGAATTTCATGTCTTCCCATTAGTATATACATTAAGTGTTATGGATAATTGATAACAGGAAGTCTTTATAAGTAAAAGACATTATTGTTGACCTTTTATAGACAATCAAAATTGATCTATATACCTCACTTACGAACTATATTAATAGGTTGCTAATGTTGTAGTACATGGAAGGAACTATGTCATATTATTAATATACAACCGCCATGACTCACACTAGTAAGTTGTTCAATGTAGTATTATGAAGATGACCAAATAAAAGAAAAGGAACTAACGAATAGTATAAATTGTAATCACGTAAGTATTGGTCCTTTTAAGTCTTATAAAGTTTATAAATTATAAAAGTTATTTTTCTTATACATGTCATATAGGCCAAGTGGGAGAATGTTAAATATTTATTATAATATTTAAGTGGCCCACATGATAATTAAATATTCCAAGTATCTTTTATAATAATTGTAGACTATATAAGGACCAAATAATAATTAAACAAGTTCAATTTGGTTAAGAGGGATATTAACGGTTTATTACGGCAATTCTTTGATGGGTGTTTTTAAAGGAATGATAACCGTTAGTTTTAGATTGGGTCCTCTCTCTACTCCTTATATACTTACATCTTCTCCCATCATAGATGTATGAATAAATACATATAAAAAACTGATAGAATTATGAAAGGGGGCTAAGTGAGAGAAACACCAATTTTCATCAATAGAAGTTTTCAAGGATTACAATATCGAGCCCTAATGGATCAAGGTACACTTCTGCTTACTTATTTATGATTTGGGTATAACATATAATGATTCTAGATTTATCTTTAAGGAATTATTAATTCCATTATTGCTAACAGAAGAAATCATTATATTTAGCGTTCGCGCATTTATATGAATATAGACTGTAAATAAAACATAAATTATTTTTACTTTTTAGTGTATTATTCTTCATGTATAGTAGCATATATATAAAACTTTGTAGTCTTTGTACCTAGTTGGTTAGTTAATATATATATAACGGTATGCTCTTAATTTGAACGTGAAAAACAATATAAAAATAATAAAAATTTAGGCTTGTTATGGCGAGTCTTGACAGATTGTATTCCCACAAAAGAAAATTTAATCTTGAAACATGTTAATGTTGATCCATGGTGCCCTATTTGTAATCAAGTCGAAGAAGACATATTTCACGCTTTCTTTTTGTGTCCAGCAGCTAAGCATATTTGGTTTCTATCTGGTTGCTTTTTCAGTTTTACGGTGGCTTCATTAGCGCTGCAATGGTGGAATAATTTGCTGGCTGTAAGGTCTAAGAAAGGAGCGGAAATCGCAACCTCAGTTTTGTGGGGTTTATTGCAAAATTGCAACGCTAAAGTTTAGAATGGTTCGGCAATTTCAGCGAATCAGGTTGTGTTTAATGTAGCCTCCTTTCTCAATCAATGGAAGGTAGTAAACTCCATTCATGTTTCAGCCATTGTTCCAGCTGCTTCAGAGCCGATTAAATGGCAACGTCCTCCTTCGGGTAGGATGAAATGCTATGTAAACTGAGTGTTATGTCTAATCTGGGTAGAACGGGTTACGGGGGAGCGGTTCATGATGAATCGGGTGAGTTCATTGCTGCATTTCACGGGCACAAGGCAGGTAACCATCATCCGTTTCTAGCGGAAGCAATCGGACTTAGGGAAATTCTCAGTTGGATCAAGAACAATAATTAGAGCAATATCCTAATTGAAGTAGATTGTTAGGTTCTCGCTTTAGCTTTAGATAATAATTCTAGTGATTTTTTAGTTGTGGGTTTGGTAGTAGATGATTGTAAATCCTTTTTAAAAGATATTGGTCATTGTTGTGTTTTCTTTATTCGTAGGCCAGCGAATATGGCGGCTCATTGTCTAGCGAGAGAGTCATGTTCTTTGTCTAGTTGTAAGGAGTGGATTGGTTCAGTCCCTCCTAGTGTTAGCGATGTTATTGCTTCAGAGTTGATTTAGTGAAAGTCTTAGTTTAAAAAAAGGTTTTAAGAAAGATTAGCATTATCACATTCTAGCTCACACCCCTCCCAAGGGTGGACCCCCTAAAATTTCCAAAATGATTAGGGTGTATAGAATAATAGAAATGCTTTCCAGACATATGCATAAGTTCTGAAACTGTAAGGTTCAGTTTGTGGCTTTTGTAAATTATAGGGTATGGTGTTTAATAAGAAAGGAAGATCAAGCCATCACAAGCAATAGAAAGTAAAACACTTAAACTCCGTTTGATAACAACATAGAAAATAAAAGTAAAAACAGTTAATTTTTGTGAGAAGTTGGAACATAAGTTAAGACATGTGGGGGAGATGTACGTTTCCTTATTTTGTTATTTTTTTTACGAAGAAATTTTCTTTGTTGGTTGAAAAACAATTTTTTTTTGATGTAGATCGGAGAGTATCTCATTATATGTCTCAACTTATTTTTCAACTTTTTACCCAAATAAAACATTTTTATTTTTATTTTTCATGTTGTTGTCAACGCAGCCTTAAAAAGGAAAATGAAAAGAAAAAAAACATACTTTAAAGACCCTTTGTCATGAATTAATAATCTCATTTAATTTTTAGGATATTTTATTTAATTGTTTCAATGTTCCTAGAACATAATTAATTTTTCTTAGAGCAAGAGTATATATGCTGTATTTTTTTTTTTTTGGATATTTATATTGGTAAAGCAATTTTCTCTTTACTTATTTTTTAAAAACTTTGTCAAAATACATTATAAATTAAGGATAGACAAAGAGATAGATCATGTGGACAGAAATAAAATTATCCTCTTTTTTTGTAGTGATGTCCTAAAAAAGATGAATTGATAAACGTCCCCAGAATGTTCTACCAAAATTTATTTTTAATAATTTTATAGGGTTTCGTTGATTTGGAAAATGACAGCATAGCTTTGAATATTATTTTTTATTTAAATGAGTCATGGCAAGAGGTAAAGAGTACATAGTAAATCTGAGCCATTTATTTTTTTAACGAATGGTTTACTATCTCCTATAGGATATTGCCATAACTTTAAAGAATTAAAATTGTGTTTCTGTTATCTATGTACTGTGAAATTTCATTTATACCTTTAAATTTGTTTCTACTAGACTAATAAGCATACGCAATCAACTTAGATATTTCTAATTTGAAATAACAATAAAACAAAAAAGTAAGTGGCTTGATAGATTTTTCTTTTTTAAAATAAAAGAATAAATAAAGTCTAACCCAATTTAACACCCATGATTTTAAAAATCCTACAAAATGCAATTTTTGAAGGGGACCACAAACAATAATTTGTAGATCTTTAAACTTTTTTTTTTGACAATCTTTTAAACTTAAATAGCTTGTTTTTGACTAAACTGCCTGATTCGCACAAGTGAATTCAATACTCAACATGGGAATATAATATATATATATATATATATATATAATAAAGGGTGGTGCTATTGCCACTCTAAGAATTGTTTGGTTTTACTCCCACTCTCACTCCTATTCTCATTAACTCCTTTTTTCTTACTTCTAGTCCCACAACTCCGCATACCACTTTCATTCTCTAATACATTAATTTTAGCCTCTAACAATCGAGTATTTTAGATAATTTTGGTTGCCTATGACTGAAGTTCATCAAACTCCTCGGTCTCCTAGGATCGAGGTATTCCGGTTCATATTTTAGCTCTTGTGACCTTATATTAGCCTCTAACAACTGATTATTTTCAAAAAGTTCGATTCTCTAAGACCAAAGTTTATCAAATCACTCGGTCTCATAGGATCGAAATTGTCTGGAATATAATCAAATTACTCAAAGAAATTGAATTTAATCAAATTTAATCAAATTACTCAAAGGAATCGAATTTAATCAAATTATTAAAAGTTGTTGTCATTCATATACAAAAAAATTATATCATTAGAACTTCATAAAAAGTAAAAAATTACATCATTCGAACTTTGTGAACATCAAATAATCACATCTAATGACAAACACTTTATATGCGACATATTTTGCATATTCGCATAAAAAAAGAACAAAAAAACTTCCACATGACTAATAAATTGCTTGAATAAATTAACAATATCTCCATATTGTACAATCAAGAGAATACACATCTTGCACATAAAAAAATCTAGTAAATTTTCACGTGACTAATATATAGCTAATATGTATAAAATTATTTATTGGCAATGCATTTTTGCTCATAAGAACCAAATAATAGGATTATATTCGGTTCTATATAATTGAGTAATAATACCATATCAGATTTTAATTGACCAAATGATCATTGTCCTCTTAATGCGCACAAATATTCACATTTGGTCTTTAAAAACCGAATATATTATCTTAGTTGGGTTCTTAGTGAACGAGTTAATATATAAATGCCAGTTCCTAAGGACTAATGTATTTGGAGAAGAACATACTCTTTTAGAGTTTTTTCACTAACTTAGCCCCTAAGAGCTAAGTAATAAGTATATATTCGACCATTAAGGACCGAAAAAAATGATAAATATCGGTTCTATATAACCAAAATATCATTCTCTTTCACGTTTTCATATGACACATTCGGTCTGCAAAAACTGAACAAGTGCTCCAATTTCGATTTCCCGTAATTAAGCTAGGTAACTTATTGTAATGCGACTAATACTGAAAAAAATAGGGTAAAAATAAAAATATGTATAATTTTTTTAAGTGATGGTGAAGAAATCAAGTAATTATGGGGCGGCAATAGGACCACCCAAAATAAAAGTCAGTAAAATTTTTGGTGCACCATAGGTCAAAATTCTACAAAAACTGGTCCCCACTGTTCACCCCCAAATTCCCTTCCCTCTTGAATCAAACCCTAGGAAAATCTAATCCAGCAATGGTGTGCATACGCAAAGCCACCATAGATGACCTACTCCAAATGCAAGCCTGCAACCTCTTCTGCCTGCCGGAAAACTACCAGATGAAATACTATTTCTACCACATCCTCTCTTGGCCCCAGCTCCTCTACGTGGCCGAGGACTACAATGGAAAGATCGTCGGCTACGTACTGGCTAAGATGGAGGAGGAGAGCTCTACCGCCGAGTGCCACGGTCACATCACCTCCCTCGCCGTGCTTCGTACTCACCGGAAGCTGGGGCTGGCCACCAAGCTCATGACGGCGGCTCAGAATGCTATGGAGCTGGTGTTTGGGGCTGATCATGTTGCGCTTCACGTCAGGAAGAGTAACCGGGCTGCGTTTAATCTCTACACGGAGACTTTAGGTAATTGAGGACTTTATGGTTATCTGATTGCTGAACGCTTACTATTATGTGCTATATATATAGATATATAATCTAGTTCATAACACGTGCCAACGCCAATATTCGTCAAAAAAGTGTCTTGCAATCTCAACAACGCATTCTTTAGGATTCAAAAATTATCGTCCCTTATTATTATATATATAGATAGATATCTAATGACGGAAAAGAATATGAACACTGTTAGAATAAAATTTAATTAAAATCACTTGCATCTTAACGCTGAATGTTGAATTTTAGTATAATTCAGCATTAAATGGTGAAAAATTAAATACCAAAGTTACCTCTTAATGCTGAAGTGTAATTCACATATATTGTTAGTCTATTCTCTGATATTGTTAGTGTAATAGAGAGATCTTTAGTCTTAGTGTAATTCAGAAATGCTTGTAGTTAGGGGTGGCAGTAACATGAAACGACTTTGTGTTTATTTTCACGAACGCGACATGATCAAGACACAGCATGACTAGATAACATGAATTCATAATTTCGGAATGAAATTCAACAATTTAAAGATTCCAAATATTATAGAGGCGACAAACAAATTTCATTTCAATTCAGTGTAGGATCCTTGAAATTATAAAGATAAAAGACAAAAAGCAAGTGAAAGGACTCTCCATACTCCTTCGTTCCATCTGCCTTTCACTTTGTCTGCAGTAGTTGAAGAACCAGAGGTCAACACATACAGAGGTTTGAACCCCTTGGCTAGAAATATGGACCCTAATTGACGAAGTTATGGATTGGGGAAACCCTAGATTGGAGAAACTTTTGAAACAAAGAGCTTTGGTATATGAATTTGGGTTAGTCATTGTTGGCAGGTGTAGAATCTCAGAGTTGATGAGCATGAGAGAGACATCGAATATGAGAATGGAAATGGATATACACACAAATACAACAAATATTTGTGTGTATATCATGTTAGTGATGCTCTGAGAGAAAGCAGTTAACTCTTTGCAGCCTAAAAACATTGTTTTGACTATAGGGTACAAGATTCATGATGTGGAAGCGAAGTATTATGCTGATGGGGAGGATGCTTATGATATGAGGAAGCAATTGATGGGGAAGAGGGATGGGATTCATAATCATGGTCATAGTCATAGTCATCATCATCATCATCATCATGGCGGAGGGTGTTGCTCCGGCGAGGTGAAGTCCAGCGAGGTTAAAGCAGAGTCAACCACGGGGTCGGCTTAGCGGCAGATTAAGGTATGCTTTTTGGGTTAATGGATGTGATGTCATTGTGTTATGACGTTTTGGTTTATGAATTGATAATTTGTTGAATGAGGAACTGGTTTTTGTTGCTACATTAAGATTTTGTTATGGAAATGATTTGTGTTTGTAGGCGATAATTGGGTGATGTTAATGCTTTTATTTTTGAGTACTGTGTTCCTCTTTGTTTATGAAGAGCTTCTAAATGCATATCATTCGGACAATTTTGCACTTTTTTGAGTACTACACTATTTCATTAACAAAAGAATGAAAAGAAGTGCTTGTTTGGTTCGAGTTTTTGTGTTTTTCTCGAATCCAAAAATGGTAATTTCACAAAGAAAGGATTGCGCTTTAGCATCTTGGGATACAAACATCTTTATTTATCAACTTAAGACATGTATCTTGAAATCTAGGACAATCGAGCACTAAGTTCGCAGCATTTGATGAAGTTCAATCTCATTCAACATTAAAAAGAAGAATGTCCAATATGTAGTCCTGAATAAAAGAAAACAAAAGGCGGACATTGACGGATAACAAAAAACGTTTGGGTTGATGGGAAGAAATGAATCAAATAAAAGGAAGGAATCCTTTACTAAAGACATTAAAGTAACTGAATGGAATGGAATCATTAAATCTTGAATCTAAGTTTAGTTTGGATACTTACTAATGAAGATGAAAGGGGAAGAAAGGATTCTTGTTTGGACAAAATGAAGTATGGAAAAGAAAGGGAGTAATTTTATGTTAGGTTACATCTGTCTCCTTTTCTGTAGAGGTACATGTCTTTTCTGGTTTACTACTTTTGAAATAATATATACAATTTTCACTAAAATTAGTTCATTTCCACCGCGTCTTCTCACTTCTGCAAGGAAACAGAATGGGGGTTGAGAAGGGATAAGCAATTTCTTCCTTTCCGTTCTTCCCCTTGATTTCTGTTTGGCTTATCAATCCAAATGGAAAACAACTAATCCTTCTGTACCCCCTAAATTTATTTACATCTGCGGAAGTCACACTGCAGTGATTTTGAGTCGATGCTTCCTCTGTTCCTAATTAGGTGGCCGTTCCTAATTAGGAGTCCACCATTTCTTTTTGTGATGTCCTAAATTAGGAGTTCACTTTCCTTTTCATGACAATAGACCATAATCTAGTACTGCAAAATTCACGACAGGAAACAAGTCTTCGTTCTAAACCATTGATTGGGATGAAATTATTGCATTCTCAAAAAAATTTAAAGAGAGTGATAATGAATGTATCGGACAACTTCATTCAGCACTTCTTATGTTCACGACGATATAATTGAGGGTGGGAAGTCGTAAAATGGTTTTCATAGGTGGATTGTGGTGGTTGTGGCTAAATTTTGATTAGGAGATTGAGCTTTAGAATAGAGAAGTTGATGAAAACTAAGATACAAGGGTTTACTTAGAGAAGAGGATTGCTTTGCGAGTTGAAGACGAGCCATAGACGTATACCATATATGTGAACAGTTATTTTTGGCATTTTTGAGTTGTGGATCTGGCTATGAATATTCCGTGTAGGGAGATTGATTTTGGCTGTAGAAGGTGACTAGATTTGCTCTACTACGTTTCACAGCTTTGTGGCATATGTTAGCGAAAAACAGGTAAGAACTTTTCTACAATTCTGGATTTCTTCAAAGGATAGTGGGGGTTGGTATGTCTTTCAATTTAAGGGCAAAAATTCGATGTACTTGGCTGCTTCAATGTAGCACATTTGATAAAATAGTATTAGGGATCTTTATCATTAAAAACTTAATGAACTTTGACGTGTTTAGGGTTTTCTAGAATTGGATTTGCTTGACTACAAATTTCCGTTGTTCTTCATTATTCTTTACTCTTATTTTTTATATTAAACAGATTACCATAGGCACCTATGATTGGGTTGCAACCCATGTCCCCTTTTCTGTTAAGGTAGGGTTGTTAGCTTGTTCGGTACTTGCTGTTTTCATGGTTTCATGTCAATTTATGTGCATTGATAGTAAAAAATGAAAAAATAGCGAAGACTAACTATGAACAAATAATAGGTAAATTGTGTCGGTTTGAATATTTTGTGCTCATAGTCCTGGTGCTTGGTTCGTTTGTTTGACTTGTTTCCAATGGAAAGAGTCATTCATGTAAACACAATGTTTTGTGACTTTTTGATTGGCAGAGGTGATAGGTGGAAAATTAAATGCACTACTTTCTGGCGTGCAATTTGTTTGCATTAAAATGTCACAAGTGTAAAAAATGTAAAACAAGAGTCTGATTCCAGCATTGAATAGGTCGGTGCATAAGAATATTTCTCCGTCGGTAATTGAAATTACATTAGTCGGAACATCTCCCTTTTCATTTACCACACCAACCAAGCACAAGGTTTTTCGTTTATCTTGCAAACTAATCCCTCATGCAGCTTTTATAGGTTTTCAAACACAGCCCAAGTTTACGAGGTGTGATTATTAGAAACGGGATATACAAAATTTAGATGAATAACGGGAGCATGTTTAGTACAATGTGAAATGTGTACATTTGGAGGATATCCGATTGATCCCTTAAAGTTCCCTTTTTATATTCTTTTCCGAAAAGAGAATATAACGTTTGTGCGGGATATAAGTACACGTTCAGTGCTCGTTTTGTTTTGATTTTTTGGGCAAACACTAGAACAACACATTCATAATCCTTTTTTTTTTCCTTGTGGACTCTTCTGTTGTTGAACAGATTTGTCAAACTGATCTGATTTAGATTGGACCAAGGTCAATCCTACTCCAAATTCAGATAGGATCATGTGAAGGATCATCAAAACATTGATTCATATCCGAAGTTGCTCCTACCGGTAATTCATTTGATAATTGGATAAAGGACGATTATAAGGTTTATTTGAGTCAATCAACAAAAAAAGGGTTAACCTTATTTGAAAAATCATCCATCTCGAAATTTGGATTAAAATCCTGTCCATGGACAGTAACAGTGTTCTGGAGAAAAATCATTGTGATTCAATTATAATGTTTGGTGTATAAACACCCATTTTCATTAGTGTGTATGAAATAATTCTGGTCGAAATATTTTGGGTTATACTGAAATTTGTCAAACAGGAGAAAATGCAAGTTGAAATAATGAAATATAATAAAAGAACTAAATTTTTGTGCGAAGTCCATGATTCAAAATTGGTGACTTTTACCGTCTATCTGATGAAAAGTTCAAAATTTATTGAAAATACTGTTAATTTTTGTAACAAGCTAGAAAAAAATTATGAGTGATTTGTTGAGGTGTTTCTATCTTTATCTTATTTTCATGGACTTGTGTTTCAACTTCAAAAGAAAGGCGGCTGTTATTTAACACTATTTTTCACTTGGTTATACTTCATTTTTCATTCGCTCAATGACAAGCGAGTAAGTGTCCAATAACAAAGTATAAGTTTGAAAATGCTTTACTTGACCCATAAGTACCGAATATATAGATTTATAGGTGAATAAAAAATGGAGTATAACCAAGTATTTTTTAAGTGCAAATAACTATTGCTACACAATAAAAAAAAAAAAAAAAAAAAAAGGAAGAGAGATATGGGGATTTCTAAAGCGCTCATGGTAGTGACGTGTTGCTAACGTACGCTTTCCCTCCTTTTCACTGAATTCCCAATGAATCCACCTCTCAGCTTGCTCCGGCCACCGGAACCACCAAATTACGCTCAGAAAATGAAAGTGTACTTTCAATTTGAAGTATTCTAAAAAGAAAAACATATTCAAGAGACTACGTAATAAATTACAAAAAAAATTCACAATTTGATACACTAGCGGCTTTAGAATTGTAAGACATTTGTATTTTTGGGAGTGAGTATGACACGGTGGTAAAAGATTTATATTGTGAATTGACCATCTTAACTTGCCACAATATCTTAGTAGCCTTCGAACAACTGAGAAACTCTAGAAATTTTCAAAAGTTGTGTAAATATTGGTTTAGTGCTTTTATGAGAGGTTTGAGCATGATCAGGATTCAGTGATATGTCTTATTACCTTACCAATTTTAATTTCTATCGAATCAATATAATTCTTTAGGCAGTGCAAAATAATTTTGGTCACAAAAATAATTTAAACAACTTTGAAAAAAATAAATGAAATTGAATCAAACCATCATCGGTTTCCTAGATCTGATTGAGCCACCTAGATCCGATTGACTCACTGGTCATACTAAAAGCTAATTGCGCGTACGCAAAACTGATTTGATTAGTAAACCTAATTAAATCAAACCGAATTTGATAATGGTTTATTGGATTACCAGGTGAATCTATGGAAGTGGTCTGGCCGGGTCTGAGAAGCTAGTCTGCTCCAGGCTTTTAGGTGAGAATAAAGGGATAATTAATGTAGACCATCAACATAGTTAGTTTTTATGAATTCAACCCTATCTAACGTTCTTGAGGTTGCGACGATTTAGCTAAAAATAGTCCCCTTTTTAGAGGCCGACTATACTTTTATTCTCACAAAAAAGTTTAATAGAATTTTTCTCTCTTTTCTTCAAATTTTTGCAAAACGACTTTCTTTCAATTTCATGTGAATCCGGGGAGGGAAGCCCAAATTAAAAAGAACCTCTTTCTATCTCATGTGAATCCTGGGGTGGGAAGGGGATACCATTCAAATTATTTATATATATATATATACATCTCGGTTAATCTGTTTGGATTCGAAGAAAGGAAAATAAAATGGACAACCCTAGCTGGCTACCAAAATGGCAATGCACAACAATGATGGGGATGAAAGTGACAACCATAGCTGTTCATGGATTGTTTTTCCTTTTCCTTGCCATTTCGTGCAATTTCTTGCACCTCCTCTTGCGCCCTCTTTCTCAGCCTCGCATCATCTCCCAAACCATTGTATCTCTCTCTCCATATATATAAATATTGTATATATGTTTATGTAAATTGCCAATGTTGACGGTCAATACGCGACGGTTTTTTAGAGCCAGCAAATGTATTTCCAATTGTATTGGCAACAAAAAAAACTATCACTAGAAGTCTTGTTTGCCAGACGTCAAAGACATATTCTTTATAGTTATATATATATATATATGTCTATACATATACATATACCTGTATTTGCAATGACAATTATATGAAACATCAGAGAAGTAATTGTGCGAATACACAACCCATTAGTATATCTTATACGAATAATTGGTTGATGTAGCACTTCTTTCTTTTTCCTGAATTCTAATGTAATTTTTACTATGTTATGTCTTCATGCAGGTAGGGATGATCCTCAGCAACATACCCTTCATACGCAAAGTGGTAGATGAAGAAATTATGACAACCCTAAATTATATAGCGTCATCAGGCATGATCTGCCACATGTTCATCACTGGCCTCGAAATTGACCCAAAAATTTTCCTCCAACTACCGATCCGAGAGGCCAAAGTTGCGGCTTCTGGGGTCCTCACAACCCTAATAATAGCGTTCCTAATCACTCCGCACTTGCACATCTCCACCATAGACAACACGAAATTCAACCTATGTCTCTCATTCCTCCTCTCTGGGACCGCCTCTCCAGTCCTCTCCCGCCTCATCACTGATCTCAAAATAAGCAAGTCCGATATAGGCCAGTTCGTTGTCTTAGCCGGGGTTATATCTGACCTACTTTCCACCCTCCTAATATCAACTGGGTTCAGTTTTTTCAATCCCATGCTCAACTACAAGTTTCGCCACACTGAGCAAATCATCCGTATGATTTTGATGGTGGCACTTCAAGCCACAATATCGGCTAAACTAGCCCCTATGTTCTTCAATTGGGTGAACCATGAGAACCCGACAGGGAAGACCATGAAAGGGTCTTATTTGGTGCTCTCAATCGCCTTTGTTATCATCGTGTGTAGTTTCTCGCCGATCGTGGGGGATTTCGATAAGATACTTAGCGCGTTTTTGGCCGGGGTTTTTATGCCAAGGGAAGGGAGGATAGCAAAGATGATGATAAGTAAGTTTAAGTACTTCTTTGGTTCCTTTTTTTATCCTTTACTCTTCTTTTGGGTGGGGATTGAAGCTGAGGTGACCAAATTCGAGGCCGAGAATCTAATGACTTGGGCGAGGTTGGGATTCTTGTTTTTTATTATCACGGTAGGGAAAGTGGTGGGTACGGTGGCGTCTGGGGTAATGTTAGGGTTTCATTGGCCGGAATCCATCGTCATTGGGTTGCTTTTGAGTATCAAGGGCCACTTTCATATCTACTTGGCTATTGTTGCAGTAAGAGCAAAGGTAAGCCTTTCTCTTCTCTTCTTTTCATTGATTTTACTTTATTATTATTAAGCAATTGCTATTGGCGCGCAGAGCAGGGCAGAATATTTATTGCTAGAGCAGTGTTTGCATATGTACGTTTGCACATTAATTATTCTTCAAGGACAATACCCACTGCATACATTTTTATTTTTTTTGCGCCTTTATGCAATATGAAGCTTACCTGAAGCGCCAGTTCTGAGCGTCCGTCATAGAACTCCTCAAAACTGTTCATATTGAAACATCTTTATTTTTCAATATGCAGAAGCCGCAAATAACACTTTCCACGAGCATAGTAATAATAATAGTAACCTTCCTCAGCATTATCTACACCCCACTGGTGGTCCAAAACATAATCAAACGTGCAAGAAAACGCTCCCCAACGCAACGAATGGCTCTCCAATGGCTCAGCCCCGAAAACGAGCTCGGGATTCTATTATGCGTCCATGGACCTCAAAACTCCTGCTCGGCCATCAACTTATTGGAGATATCTCGGGGCACAACACCCCCGGGGATAATGGTCTACGTGACTGATATGATCGAGTTAACGGAAAAGATCGCTGCCACACTGACACGTGGTCAGGGAATGGAGCCGGTGACAGTCACGGATCCTGAGGTGGTGAGCATGAGGGAGGAGGTGGGGAGCGCGGTGCAGTGTTACTTGGACCAGGACGGGGTAGGAATTAACTTGAGGAGGATGTTGGCTTTGTCGCCAATTAATAATATGCACCAGGATATTTGCATTTTGGCCGAGGATTTGCTTGTTTCGCTCATTATTTTGCCATTTCATAAGGATCAGCAGGCAGATGGGGGTTTATCTGCAGGGAATACAGGGTTTCGCAATGTGAATCGTAAGGTGATTGGGTTACTATAAAGCCTTACAACATTTTCTAGCGTTTAATTTGCCTATACAATAATTTTGCCGAAAATAGTATGTTTCTCGTGTTACAACTCAAGAGTGTCGTTCTGACTTTCAACATTTAAAAGAAATACTAATACTAATTTTTTCATCATAATCAATGGTGAAACATACTAACTTCTATTTAAAGATTTGAAAAAAGTTGTGTCCATGACATTTCTTTAGCTATAAGCTCTAGAAAAAAACCTGGCAACCGTAAATGAAGACCTCCAATAAATGTTGTACAGCATTTTCATATATAATCAGTAACATTTCTAGTCTCTGACACAGGTCCTTCGCCACGCCCCATGTTCGGTGGGGATCCTGGTCGACCGTGGGCTCAGCTCGACCAAAATCTCAAGATCAAGCATCTCCCTAAACGCAGCAGTCATATTCATTGGCGGCACGGACGACCGCGAGGCCCTAGCCTACGCGGGCCGCGTGGCTTGCCACCCAGGCATAAAACTCACCGTCATAAGATTCCTTCTAGACAATAACGCGGACAGCATGTCGTCAAGAATCAATAGAGTTAGGGCTAATACAGCCGAGCATGAGGAGGAAATGAAACTCGACGATGAATACTTTGCCGAGTTCTATGACCAGCACGTGGCGGGGGGTTATGTGGCGTACATGGAAAAGTACCTTGCCAATTCGGGACAAACTTTTGCGACGCTTAGGTCATTGCAGGGACAGTATGGCCTCTTCATTGTGGGGCGAGGAGGGAGGGTGAATACCATTTTAACGGCTGGGATGAATGATTGGGAGGAGTGCCCGGAATTGGGCCCCATCGGGGATATCTTATCGGCATCTGAGTTCTCGATCACTGGATCGGTTTTGATCATCCAACAACATAATCTTAAAGGGGAGCTTCGTGGGCTTCACGATGAATTTACAATTATGTGAAAATTTATGCGTTGAGAATTTTGTGAAAATTTATAATCTAGGTGTTTTCTAAACACAGCAAGAAACTAGGGAACTAGAGAAAAAGATAGAGGAAACTTAGATATAAAATGTACAAGGTAAATATAAGTGGAACTATATAGAATGTGATTTATGTGTACATACATATACATGTTTGTAAAGATTTTGAGCAACATTGTCCTGTTGTACATGTTTCTCTTTACTTGAGAAATGGACATGTCTTATTTTTCTTTGTCTTTTTCTATTTTTTTCTTTTTCTTGTTATTAAGAAAACTTCATCTTGAACTTGATAGAGCAATATATAGTTAAAAAGGAAGCATTGAATAGACCAGTGGCCTTGTAACCCGTTGGCCTGTTTCTCGTACTCGTAATAAGCAGGTCATGGGGGAAGTTATCGGCTCTTTGTTGTGGTGGCTGGTCATCCAAGGAATTTGTGCAAACACAGCAGAAACCCCACCTCCCCAACAACTTCCACAAGATTAGACTAGAATCATTGCTTGTATCACAAAAGAAAAGGGTGGTAAAAATGCAAGCCAAAACATAGGTAAAAGAAAAAATTTTCTCTAGTTAGACCTCACAAGACTCGATCCACATGACATAGCTAGTTCCAATTTCGTATCAAAATTTCTAGACAAAAACATGGAACAAGAGCAACACAAGTTCGTATAAAAAATGCTAGCTATAAACATGACTTTTTGAGCCAATCTCATGCCTATATATATCGTTTTGCTTCATGTTATATTACGTACTGTATATCATTTTGCATCATGTTATATTATCATGTTTCCACCCCTAATCAATATTTTTTATAGACACGTGATGTTTTTACTAAAAAACACATGCCATAAGTATGATGATGTTTTGTACTTAATAAATTAAACACATGCTACAAGTACGACCTGAATCCCTCCATATAAGAAGTTGTCCATGTAGCATAGGTCAAGAGAATCCAGATCGACAATTAGCATAAGTAGCGCTCCAGACCCTATAGTTGAGCATTGTTACAAGCGTATTAACTAGAGTTTGAAGCCCAATATGCGAACTTCAAATAATCGTACTATCAAAGTTCAGAGCATCAAACCCAATACAAATTGGGATCAAGATTAATCTAAAACATATATAACTAAGCTTTTATGATGCTTTTTAGCAGTCATAAATGACCTTTTCTTTCCTTTCTCTCTTTTTTTTTCCTTCTTCTTATAGTGCGTGCAAGCCTGTACAGAAGGGGGGCTTGAGCATGGAAGGCTTTATTGTCAAAAAAGAAGAAGCATGGAAGCTTAAAGGTTATGAATAGAGATGCCTTCATTAATTAGAATTATACGGAGTGTGCACATATACACTTCTAACAATGCCCTGTATAAATTTGTGAAATACTAGCTCAATTAAGCTTGGGGCTCACATTCTAAATAGAGATTATATTCCATTCATTCTGATCCCATTGTGTGGGGAGTGAAGCAAAAATTGATTTTTGGCATGACTAGTAGCTTGGTGGAACCTTAGCTGACATGTTGAATATCTGTAGAAAGGTATTTGGATCACTAAAAGTTGTAGTGTCTAACTTTCTAGATATATATATATATATATAATTACTAGCTAGCCTTATTAGAGAACTAGTGTCGTGTCGTAAATAACTAAAAAAGATGCATAACAAGAGGGATACAATAACATTCCCAGGACCTAAAACACACTCATGAAATGAACAAAAATTACGAGATGGACTAATGGACAAGACCGAAAGTCCACCAAGCAATTCAAAATACAAAGATAAAGTCTAAACAGATGTCTAGTTGACTTCACTAAAAGCACGTAGTCGAATATGTGCATATAGTTGATTACACACAAAAAGGCATGGAGTCTGACTTTCTAGAGTTATTTACTCTTTCCCCCATGAAATTGATCAAATTTCTAATCATAAAGTTTGATTTTCGCCAATCTCATATGTAAATTTTAACCCCTTTACGTTGTAGCTTTAGTCTAAAATCCATCTTGCCATTTGTTTCTTGGATGGAAAATAACACGGTACTTTGATCTTCAATCCACATCAGCTAGACATGGCATTTTTTGTCCGAGAAACAAATGTCGTGTTGGATTTTGGACTAAAGTTACAAGAGGATCAAACTTTATGGATGTGATTTGCAAAAATAAAACTTTATGGATCAAAGTAAAAATTCAGTCAAATTTCATGGGGGTAAAGTGTAAATTACTCTTAAGTGGCCAACAATATAGGTTAAAGGAGGGGTGCATATGGTTCAAAATGGATTCAAAGCTAATTAAGACTTCCAGACTTCTCTTCAACAGTTAACATGATAATCATCTTGGGAGATTAGAAGGACAAGTAGATGGGAGGGATATGCCACTCACTCATGAATGCCATGGAGATTAGAACTTTCCATATTTTTGGAGAGAGTAATGTTCCTGCTAACACTTCCTCTAACTTAGCCTTTTGTTATGATGATTTTAATTTGTTTGATGATGTTCCATATAATTCATAAGAATTAAAGATGGGCTGGGTTGCTCCAAATATAGGTTTAGTTAGATTTTGTTTGTGTGGGTTTTGCCCGGCGGGTGATTAATTTTATTTTGTAAAATTTTATATTTTTTATGAGAAATTGAAAAAATAAATGAGAGTTTTGATCTTGATTGATGAAAAATGTTTCATTTGTTGTAATAACAAAATAAAGCTAGATGCCTTTTGTCAAAATACATTTTGCACAATATACTGTTAATTCCTTTGTTACCCCCAATTTCATATGAAACATATAGCTTTAAAAGTAAGACTAACACGTTTAATTGTGATACCCTTAATTTCAAGAAAAGCGTTTTAATAAAAGTATAATTAACAAATAAGATGTAGAGAAAAGGAAACGTGGGTACGGAATCTTGGCAAAAAAAAAACAAATTTTTTTTTAATTGCATCGTTAAGACTTGAATTATAACCATTTCTCACTCTTTTCAAATGACGGTTAGCAATCATCTATATTACAATCCGAAGTTCATTACACTGTTCATTGAATGACCACTGTTTTCAAATTCGTAGGGCTAGAAATAGTTGAAGGAGATCCAAAGGTGAAGAGTAGAGTAATATCAATATTTTCCTTTTCCAATTTTTTACCCTTCCATCCCATCATTTATCAAATGTAGGGCCCACTTCTTTTCTCTCTCTCTCTCTCTCTAAACTTCCTTTTTCCTGCAAGTACAAGACTTTCGACTTTTTTTTAGAAAAAAAAATTTAAAAATTGAAGCTTCTATGGTTTGGTTAAATTTTTAAATATTTAATTTACAATTTTTTTTTAAGTAGAAAATTTTTAAAGCTGTTTTTTTAATTTGATTTGTGTTTAGTACACCCAAAAAAATTAAAAACCATAATATATATCTTTTTTTACTTAAACAACATGAAGAAATTCATTGCAAAAAATAAAGCACATTTATTAGCCAAGAATTAAATCTAAGAACTATAAGTAATATATTAGCCAAGAATAAGGGGACCCCATTAGTCAGATATATACAATTAATCTAATTAATTATCAAAAAAATATATTAATTTGAGACACCTAAAAAAGAAAATCGAATATACAATGATACTTTATAATGACTTTTGTTAATATTTCAATTCTTTTATGGATGTTTTTAAAATAAAATGTACTTAACTATACTAGAGATGTATTTTGGTTTGTTGAACCTCAATTTAATAAAAATTATTTTCAAAGGCATTATTTTCTATTGTGCAATTAGTCTGTATCAAAATTGGATTCTCTCACAACATAAATATACGGAGAATGTAATGCACCAGTGTAAAAGTATTGTGCACTATTAATACTTAAACTAGAATATTATTTTAATTATATATAATAACAATTGTAAAAAGTGACTCTTCTGGAGTACATATATCTTTCTAAAATCTAAATACAAAACCCTCTTTTCTCTCTTCTCTCTCTCATCATTTATCCTCTCAAAAAATTTCTCAATTTTTGATTTAAAACTCCCTCTCGTCTTACTCTCCAAAGTCTCAAGTATGAACACCTAAAAACTTTCTCCCCTTTATACTTTCTCTTACCCCCGTCAATGTTTTTTTTTACCATTTTTTCCATATTTAATTTGATCAATTTGAGCCAAAAAGGTTTTTGTATTTTTGATTTAAATATCAATTTTTTCCATATTTTTGTAGAGTTTAAATCGTTAATTTTTCATTCTTTCTAGAACTTTCGCGAGTGGCAGAGTTAAGAAATTTTTCTAAGGGGCAAGTTTAATAAAAGTAATGTCAATTTTTATTAATTAAAAAAATAGTTTTAATATTATATTTATTTAGAATTTGGAGACAAGATTAATATTATAGTTAAATCTAAAGAGGGGAAAACGTGACTAACATAAACATATTTATATTTTTTAAAAGTAATTATAGGGGGACAATTGTCTCCCCCCCCTCTTTTTGGATGTGGCTCTGCACTACTTTTAGTCCTAAAAACGTGGGATTTGGCTCCTCTTCATTATCCTTTTGGTCTAATTCCGTCCAATAGGATCTAATTCGAGGGGTAAATAAATTAATTTTTTCATGAAATTTGGTAGAGATGATCTCTATAATGAGTAGATCATGTTCACAAAATTTCATCAATAAATTCAAACTGAAAGTGGGAGTAATAAAAATTTCATGCATTTGTTCATTTTCGACCATTCAAATTTTAGATTATCATCTCACCAATTTCTAGATTGAATCTTCTGATGAAATTTCGCGAAGATGATATACTTATCATAGAGATCATCTCTACCAAGTTTCATGAAAAAATTCATCCGTTTAATTCTCGAATGATATTAGACCTCTTTAGACGGAATTAGATTGAAAGGTAATGGAGATGAGTCATATCAAAAAACGTGAAGACATATTTCAAGGATCTTGATTAAAGATTGAAAAAAACACAGTCTTAGTTAAAACCTGAACCATTTAATGGTGCACTCTTAGTTAAAATTGATAATTATTGATATAACATTTGAGTATATTAATTTTATTCAAAAAAAGTCCTATAGAGCAACACAAACATTTTATAATTACCAAATGTGTTTTACATAAAATTGGAATTTTACATTACATGCATTTTGTTAAATCATTTCAAGACAACCGTGCAAAGAGGAAAAACAAATAAAAATAAAACCACGTGATTTACTCCTAATTTATTAGTTTAGTAACTATTTAATACTAGAGGTATATATATTTGATACAAAAAATATTTAATACTAGGAGTATATTTGATAAAAAAAAATTAAAAATTTATTGAATAGACAAAAAATTCAATCAAATTTCATTGGGGGTTATAGCCGTGTAGTTATGTATTGACACTTTTGAAACATCTTGTGGCACACTAAAATGTAGTGCTTTTTAAGTATTGCACTCTATTTTTTAGTGGCTGAAGATGTTAAGGGTATAGCCAATAGCTGCACCCTAATTCGATCAATGATAAGTTACAAAAATAGGTGAATTTTTCTATTACATTTTCGGTTCTTCATCCAATCAAATTTCATTGGGGGTGATTAAAATGTATTTTTCTTGAAAAAATTGTGTAAAAAATTTCACTAATCACTCATCTCTTTTCTCCTACTTTATAAAATTTAATATCATATACTAATGAAAATTAACTGCACTACTTTTCATGAGTTGGAAATTTGTACCAAAATGTAAAAACAACATAAAATTGAATGTCGTGTATTGATATTTAAAGTTAAATATTATCATTTCAATATCTACGAGGAACCATAGTTTTTTAATTTGAAAGAGTGTACAAAATCTTTTAACTTCTTGCAATGAAAGATTTTAGAAAAATACCCCATTATTTTTTCTATAGTGCCGAAGGCACGGGCATACCATAGTAGAAAATTAAGTTAAGGTTCCATGGTGGTGGAACGAAGTCCTAAACTATATATTTGGAGGTATCCTTAGGGGTGCATGTGAATATGATATATATATATATATATATATATATATATATATATATGGCCAAAACAGATTTTATATTGGGGTTTTTTGTCTCCAGTCTATTAAAACAAATATTTAAATAATGCGGTTCACTATCTTAAATCTATCTCTCTCACACATCTATCACATTAATATCCGTCATGATATTTATCTGTCATGTGTCTACCTAGCTCAAAGAAAGAAAGTGCATGTGTCCCTCTAACGAGACTTCATCAACATATAGAAACAAATTAAATTCATGTGAAAGACAAATATTTATGATGGAAACAAATATTATGATATATATATATATATATATATATTATTTATGTACGTAAAGACCGCATCGTTTAAAAAATAAAATTTCAAACCACATCCAACACCAGTGTTTGCTAGTAGGTATCAATTCAACCCTATTGGACCTCGGTTTCTACTTCCTAGAGGGTAGATAATTTACCTAAAAATAGCACTCTTTTTATAGCCAAACTATATATATTATTATTCTACCATGACTATTAATACATATTCTCTCTTTCTTTGATCTTTTGGCTCAACAAAAAAATTTCATAGAAATAAAATCTCTCTTTCTATCTCGTGTTTATCCGAGGTTAGGAAGGGGATTCGTTAGAATAACACCTCTCATTCGATCCATTTGGATCAAAAGCAAAACAAAACGATCGAAAGGAAAAAAAAATGGGATTCTTGAATGATACAGGGGGAGAAATGGATAGTTGGATACCTAAATGGCAATGCACATCAATGATGGGGACAACAGTGGCAACCATAGCTGTTCAAGGATTGGCTTTCCTTCTCCTTGCTGTTATGTGCAATTTTTTACACCTCCTCTTGCGCCCTCTTTCTCAGCCTCGCATCATCGCCAATATGATTGTACGTACATCTATCTATATGGCAAGGATAAGGTGTGGACCATCCGTATGCGAACCGAACTTTCGTCGTTAAAAGCATCTGTCAATGTTTTGGTGATGAAAAATCGATGCTAAAAGGTCAATATGTATACGGATTGGACAGTCCGTGTACCAGAATGTACCAGAACCAAACCCAGCCTCTATATATATATATATTTGCATGGCTCTTAAGTGAACCAGTTTTTCTCGACAAAAGTTTCATCTCTAAATGCATTGGGGGTTACATTTAATTTTCCGACGAAATTTTAGGGCTAAAGATTGGTCCTCCTCTCCCACATTGGGCTCTACTAATTTAGAGACTAGCTGTATATATATACCTATAAATTTATGTGTGTTTTGTCTCCCCTCCATTACTCCTTTCATCAAATTTTGTCCAATGAGGTTTAGTTCGAGGAACGGATGAGTTTTTAATTTACGAAACTTGGTGGAGATGATATTTATAATGAGTAAATCATCTCCAAAAAAATTCATAAAAAAATGAACATATGTATCAAAATTTTATTACACCTATTTCGGTTTAAATTTTTTGATGAAATTTTGGTAAGATGATCTACTCATTCTAGAGCTCATCTTTACCAAATTTCGTGAAATAATTCATCCATTCAAGTCGTGTATCTAAGCGCATGTAGATAAAGATCCATGGATTACGTTGCTTATGCATATCAATTCTTTATTTAACTATTTTAGGGTTTAATGAGGCTACTTGTTTTTGTTTTATTAGGTTTAATTTTTTTTTTGGCAATTTTTCAAGATGAAAATCTCTTAAGAAAATTAGAATACCAACATATTTTTTTTTACCACGTTTTGTAAATTATAATGTCGCTTAAATTAACACACCTCTTGCTCTGGCTCTCTTTCTCGGAAAATACCAGCATTTTTACCGCATTTTCCCGCCGTCACTCTAGTGAATTCATCGAGGGTATAGTTTTATTATTAATTAACGAGGATCAGTAGCGGGAACTGTGATAATGAATGCCGGTACATGATAATTAATAAAATTTCCTAAAATTAACCATGCCAGATGGATTAGCGTTTCTGGTGTAGTACGTGCTTAATTTTGATACGTACTGGCTTGATGCATGCAGGTAGGGATATCCATTAGCAACTTACCCTTTGTACGTCAATATTTCAACAACAAGGTTAAGGAAAACCTAGGTTACATAGCAGAATTTATTGCCATATGCCACATGTTCATCTTAGGCCTAGAAATCGACCCGAAAATCATCTTCCAACTACCAATCCGGGAAGCCAAGATAGCCACTTCTGGGGTCCTTACAACGTTAATCGTGGCATTCTTAGCAAATTCGCACTTAAAAATATCAACAACCATGAGTGGCCTGAAATTCGACCTATGCCTCTCCATTCTCCTCTCTGGTACTGCGTCTCCCCTCCTCTCCCGCCTCATCACCGACCTCAAAATAAGCAAGTCTGATATAGGCAACTTCGTTGTTTTAGCCGGTGCAATATCCGATGTATTTACCACCCTCCTTCTATCCATGGGATTCACTTTGTTCGATCCAACAAAAGATTATAAACTTCGTCCGACCAATTTAATAATCCGTATGATTGCAATGGTGGTGATCCAAGCCGCAATATCCTCTAAACTAACCCCTATTTTATTCAACTGGGTGAACCACGAGAACCCGCAAGGTAAGACCATGAAAGGGCCTTACTTAGTGATCTCATTCGGCTTTGTTGTAGCCGTGTGCGTTCTCTCGCCAAGCGCAGGTTATTTTGACAAGATACTCAGCTCATTTTTGGCTGGGCTTTTTATGCCAAGGGAAGGGAGGATCGCGAAGATGATGATAAGTAAGTTTAACTACTTATTCGGAATGTTTTTTTACCCACTCTTCTTTTTTTGGGTGGGGGCGGAAGCCGAGCTTACCCAATTTGAGGCCGGGCATTTAGCAACGTGGGGGAACATGCTCTTCTTGTTTCTGATTATTACGGTTGGGAAGGTGGTGGGGACAGTGGCATCCGGGGTGATGTTAGGGTTCCACTGGCCGGAATCCGTCGCAATTGGGTTGCTTTTGAGCGTCAAGGGCCATTTTCATATCTACATAGCTATTATTGCAGCAATAGTAAGTAATAAAGCCCTTCTATCTCGTTTCTACTTTTCAATTTATATTAAGGGTTATTTTTTTATTTTTTTTACTTTTCCCCCTATTTTATACGTGAAATTAGGCTTATCTCTTCTTTTTATAATTGTTAAATTTATCAGGTGTATGCCGGAGAATTTTAAAGAATTACATAAAATTAGGTGTAAGTGTGTGTTGTTTTTGGGTTGTCTCGAATGGGGATTATGAAAACAGGGAAGCCAAACTTCGCAGTAAAAACAGGGAGCAGAGTACCCAAAAAAAAATAAAAAATAAAAAATATTTATTTGGGTATTATTATTTACTTTTACTATTTTGGTTTCCAAAATGCAGAACAGGCAGATAACAATTTCCACAACCATAGTAATGATATTTGTAACCCTTCTCTCCATCATCTACACTCCATTGGTGGTCCAAAACATAATCAAACGTGCAAGAAAACGCTCCCCAACACAAAAAATGGCACTCCAATGGCTCAACGCAGCCAACGAGCTCCGGATTCTATTATGCATCCACGGTCCTCAAAACTCCAAGTCCGCCATCAACTTCATGGAGATATCCCGGGGCCCAACAGACCCTGGGATACTGGTCTATGTGACCGATATGATCGAGCTAACAGACAAGATCACTGCCACAATGGCGCGGGGCCAAGGCTCGGAGGGGGTCACCGTCACGGACCCCGAAGTGGTGAGGATGAGAGAGGAGGTGACGAGTGCAGTCAAGTGTTATTTGGAGGAAGATAGGGAGGGGATTAGTGTGAGGAGAATGATGGCGTTGTCGACGCTTAATAACATGCACCAAGATATTTGCATGTTGGCTGAGGATTTGCTTGCGTCGCTGATTATTTTGCCGTTTCATAAGGATAAGGAAGATGATGGGAGTTTAGCAGTAGCAAAAGCAGGGTTTCGAAACGTGAATCGTAAGGTAATTGAAGTTAACTGTTACACCCTCCTGTCTTAAATTAAGAATTTAGTTTTAATTTTTACGTATTTTCGAAGATACACTGCTTTCAACGTATAATGTGATTGAGAATAGAATATATGTTTTCTGTCATAAGATGTGTGGTTCTTCTGACTATGTTCTAAAAAAGAAAATTGGACTCCTAATAATATTAACATCTCATAAAAGAATATTGGATTTTTAATTTAAGATGGAGGGTGTATATATAAGCTTTGTGTCATTTAATTTGTTGATTAATTTGTTTTACCTTTTTATATAGAAATATTGCATAAAATAATGTGTTCTCCCATTACAAATTAAGAGTTGCATCGTACTTTTAAAAACTTTTAACAAAAACACTAATTCTCAATATAACCAATGGAACATGAATAAAAACCTAATTATTGTCCTGGTAAGATTTACGTCACAGAAGCAGCAGGAGAAAGAGAAAGAAAAAAGTGACTCGTAATTTATGAAAGATATATATTTTTTACACTACATTTACCATCATATTATTGTAACATTTTGCCGTACATTATGATATAATGTCCCTAAAACTCACAAAACCAAGCTTATTTAATGACACGGGATATTGACAGATACTTTTTATTAAAATTTTGAAGAAAAACTCTAGTGTAGTGCGTCCATCACATTTCTTTCTGTGTAAGCTCCCATAAACTTGTAACCCTAAAATGGAGACCTTCAATTTTTGTACACTATTTATGATTAATGACATTTCCAGTGTCCAACAGATCCTTCGCCACGCCCCATGCTCGGTGGGAATTCTGGTGGACCGTGGACTTGGCTCGACAAAAAAAGTCACAAGATCAAGTGTCTGCCTTAACGCTGCTATCATCTTTATCGGTGGCACAGACGATCGTGAAGCTCTAGCCTATGCGGGCCGCGTGGCCCGCCATCCTGGAGTAAAACTCACCATTATAAGATTCATCCTGGACAACAATGCCGACAGCGTGTCCTCAAGAATCAACAAAGCTAGGGCAAATACGACCGAGCACGAGGAGGAACTGAAACTCGACGATGAGTACTTCGCTGAGTTCTATGACCGTCACGTGGCATCAGGCCACGTGGCATACATGGAGAAGTACCTTGCCAATTCGGGACAAACTTTTGCAACCATTAGGTCACTGGAGGGACAGTATGATCTCTTCATCGTGGGGCGGGGGGGAAGGGTGAATACAGCTTTAACAGCCGGGATGAATGATTGGGAGGAGTGCCCGGAGTTGGGCCCAATCGGGGATATTTTATCCTCGTCTCCCTCGGCCACCGCCTCAGTTTTGATCATCCAGCAACATAGTCTTAGAGGGGGGCTTCGTGGCCTTAATGAAGAATTTACAATTATGTGACATTTTATTTTTTTGGAATAGGGGAATGCACAAAAGATTAGGTTTTCAATTCCTAACTCAAAAACTAGGGAACTAGGGGAAAAAAAATGGAGGTAGAGGAAATTATATATTATAGATAAATGTATAAAGTAAAATATACGTGCAGCTATTATATATAGAATGTGATATATGGACGTGTGAATATATGTTTGTAAAGGTTTTGAACAACTTAGTCCTAATGTCTTTCTCCTTGTGCAAAATGGACATGGCTTCGTCTCCTTTTTTTTTTTAAATCTTTTTCTTTCTTCATTTCCCTTTTTCCTTTATGTACTTTTGTCGTGTTAGAACTCGTGAGGGTTATAACTCGTATTTTTTGAGTCATGTATGTTTGAACATCAGACTATGTGTTATTTTATTTAACAATCTGACTTAAACTTGATCCGGCACAAAAAAGACAATTAAGTGATTTTTTTTTATTTAGACACAATTAATAAGATATAACTCTAATTCCATTTCGAAACTGATATACATGAACGCTTCTTTGCGGACCAATTGATAAAATATCACATTACCTTAATATATATTTTTATCTCCGAGAGACCGAGACTTATCACTACCATAACACTAAATGATAAAATAAATTTTATACTCCCATTAAATAAATTCATTGCAAAATAATCGAACTCTCATCTTTTTGCATGTCCTTTTGCAATTTTAATTAATAGAAGGAAAATAATCTTGAATTTTACAATTCATCGAGCGTTTGTAGTCCAACGGTTAGGATAATTGCCTTCCAAGCAATAGACCCGGGTTCGACTCCCGGCAAACGCATCTTATTTTATGGTGTTGATGGCTTGGGTTTTCTATTCCTCTACGTTTGTTTCACGCTCCATAAAATAGCATAAAACTTTGCCAGAACAAAATTTCTGTTGCAAACAAATTTACGATGTCTTTAGAAAATTTGTCCAAATGGTCCTTAAACTTTTTATAACCATGTTGTCTTTAGAAAATTATAACTATCTTGTCCAAACAGTCCTTAATGGTCGTTAAACTTTGAAGCCATCAAACTTGTCTTTAGAAAATTATAACTATCTTTGCCCAAATGGTCGTTAAACTTTGAAGCAATCAAACTTTTGGACGGAGTTCTTTAGAAAATTATAACTATCTTGCCCAAATGGTCCTTAATGGTCGTTAAACTTTGAAGCAATCAAACTTTTGTAGTGAGTTCTTTGGAGTCAGTTCTTTAGAAAATTTGTCCAAATGGTCTTTAAACTATGAAGCCATCAAACTTTGGAGTGAGTTTTAAATAGATTATGTAGTACAAAATTTCTGTTGCAAACAAATTTATAACTATCTTGTCTTTAGAAAATTTGTCCAAATGGTCCTTAAACTTTGAATCCATCAAACTTTGGAGTGAGTTTTAAATAGATTACGTAACCCTTTGCTAAGGACTAAAAGAATTCTTATAGAAAGCGCAATTTCACAAGAAAACTGAAAAATAACTAAAAACATAGGGTTAAGAATCAAAATCATCTTAAAAGACCTTCACCCCAAGAAAGAAGCAAAGAAAACTTGAGGTATGTTTGGATCAAAGAGAATGTAATACATTATCGAACCTTTTATTTCATTTGATTACTCCCCTCTCCTTTATACTCGTCTTATATCTAAACAAAGTAAGGAACTTCCAACGTTGTTTAAGAACCAACAACACAGATCACGAGGGAATGCAAACAAAAAGAGTTTAGGGTTTGCATTTAAGGGTGCTTTTGATTGGTTTACGTGTGGGGTAGGGGGAGGCCTTGGGGGAGGATCCCAAAACAAAAACTAGAATCCACGAGATAGGAAAACTTAGGTGAAAAGTGAAAAAAAAACAATTTGATCCCTAGAAATTTCAACAAATGCAACCAATACCAACCAAAAGGAAAAATATGAATTCTTGGGTATTTTCCATTGGAAAAAAATGCAACCAAATGCACCCTTAAAGTTGTTCCACTGAGAGAAACAAGAAATAAATAACAATATTTTCCTATAACATCAAATATGTCAGTGATACAAAGATTTTGCTCAACTGGCATTAAAAAAGGTAGAGAGCTCTGTTAACAAATTTTGTCAAGAAAATATCTGTAAAGCTCTCCCTCTTGTCTTCAACCCTTTCTTCCTACTCTTCTAAGCATTAGAACCTATAAAGAGGTAATTGAACAGCAGATTTGATACAACTTTTTACATGTCTACTTACATTCTTTAGGTACTCGATGGAAGCTTGAATTCGATCATATCCTTTATATTTAGCCGTATCGAAGGCCCCATCGATGAGCATACGTGTGCACTTTTCCAGTATATTCCTTTTGCACCAGATGGCCTATTTGTTTCAACTGATTTCTGCGAGATTGAACAAATAAAAACAAATTCAAGAAATGCATGTAGATGACATCCATAAAGCAAGGGATACTCTCCTCTCTGGAATTAAGAGTACTGCCTTGACTTTCGCACTTTTTAACAAAATCACTAATTCAACATAATTGAGTTTTGAGGTGGGCCATGATTTGCTCGCACCACCTGAGGCCAGGCTGATCAAACCTATCCTTGGGTTCGATCCAGCAAGTGATTCCCTTCCCAAAACCGGGAAAGTTATTCCCTCTGTGAGAGTCCAGTTTGAGTCTCACACCTTTTTAATAACACACCAAGTTCAACATAATCAATATTAATAACAGAACTTGTTTATGATGGTGAGATTTGGTACATTTATTGTATCTTGGAAAGGAAATGGAACACTTAGTTTGGGACATCCCAAAAAAAATTTGCAGACTTCTAATTTGGGATGGATGGAGTGTTTTCTGTGGTGGGATAGTGTGCATTGATCATGTCCTGAAAGGGAAATGGGACTATTAGTTTGAAACGACCTAAAAAGAAAGTTCGACTCTTAATTTAAGACGGAAAGGGTCAAGATTTTAAAGTGTAACTTCATTTAATACAAGCAGTTCACAGTTGGATATACTTGTGGTTAAGAAAATTGGACTCTTAATTTAAGACGCAAGGGGCCATGTTTTTTAAAGTGTAACTTCATTTAATACAAGCGGTGCACACACTGATATTCTTGTGGTTTCAGTTGAAGGGGAGGAGAAGACTCAAACCTGGGGCCTACCAGATGAGGGGCAAGTTCTTAACCACTCTTAGAGCCCCCGTGTCTTCAAATTTTAAATGAACCAAAATACTTTATTTAATAATAGATTTATAACATATTCTGATTCATTTAAAAATTGTAGTAGTGTTAGTTCTTCAAATTGGAATAATGTTACTATTACTAATTTTTCTAGAAATATTAAATAATCAATGTTCTCCAATGATTCTTCTCATATGAGGACATAGAGTTCAGGCAGAGACTAAGCTTAAAAAAATGGAGAAAACGTACCACAGCAGCAAGTAAGTTAATAAGAAGATCTTCCTCTGGAAAATCTGCCTTTCCAAAGGGCAAGTGAACGATACCAGTTTTATCTGCTCTGTATTCGACTTTACCCTTCTTGAATTCCTCTATGGCCTGGCAACATATTAGTATGAGTATATTTCTTTTCACTAAATTCAAAGACCGAACCAGACAAAACTCATTCAATGCAAGTTGAATGGACACTAATAATTCAATTATAATTCCTTCTCTTTCCCATCAAATGCCTGCTTCTTATTGTGTTATGTATCTCAGAATTAGGACATATCGACCCAATACATACTGCAGATACATAAAAATATATATATATACACATATAAATGCACAAATACAAATGAAACAAAGTAATTTAGAATGTACCTGAGGTATATTGGTTGTAACAGTACCGGCTTTCGGATTCGGCATCAGTCCTCGAGGTCCTAGAATCTTTCCCAGACTAGCAACCTGATGCAGGTGGGACCATATTTTAGAGTACAGCTAAAGAATATGGCCTCTGTCAAATATTTAGAGACCTTACGTGGAAACATGCACAAATTGAATCATGCTATTTATGAAAATAGTATAAACACTTCCAATCAACATCTACAATTGGTTATAAATGTACAACACGGCAATACTAAGAACATCTCGAATGGTTTAATCATATCTTCAAAAATGCTAATTTAACGACGTTGAGGCACAAAAATTCGTTGAGGTGTTAATAGAAATGACAGGGTCCACAATGTGGTTATGAAACAAGATTCCTATCAAAACAGTGGGTCCCACTTCTGGCAATTGAGAAAAGAGTAATGCTAAACACACAAATAGTACATAATGAGTCAGTACGAAATATGTAAATGACCGGTCAAGAATTGGGGCCTACAAAGTAGTTAAAAACATATAATTGTTGACCAATCTAGTAACCGACACGTCATATTGCGTAATAACTTTTTTTGTGCACTTTGTGCATAGCATTATTGTTGAGAAAAATGGACATGTCGAGCTTTAGATGGATAGCTTGACGAATCCACTAAACAATTATTAAAGGCTAATGTGGCAACTCTTCAAAATTGCCTCGCCACTGGATATGCTCTGTGCAGGTCATCATAGGTAGTCCAAACAACTTTCTTTTTTCTCTCTCTTTTTTTTTCCGAACCAATTGCTATCCCTGTAAAATGTGAAGGCGGAGAAAGCAACTGTTTGGTGTAATAGCAACAAGAGAGGAAGACAGTGTAAATATACAAAACAAGAGGGAACTATCTACAATAATTCCTAACAAGAGGGGAGGCTTTTGTAACTTATCCTAAGTACATACTTAAGATAGAGTTTTCATTTACAAAGTACAATACAATTCCTTTGCAGAGTCCACTTGAACTAGGAAATGTGATGAACATATAAGACAATATTGGCAAAGCAAACCTTGGGCATCATATCTGGAGTAGCAATTAATTTGTCGAATTCCATGAATCCTTCTTTAATCTTTTGTATCAAGTCTTCTCCGCCAACCAAATCTGCACCTGCACCTTTTGCTTCATCAAACTTTTCACCTGTTTAAATTTGACTACAATGATAAGTCTAACAAGCTGGCAACTGTAAGTTAAAGAAAATATTTCGGAAAGTAATGGTCCATTTGATAAAAAGGTTCAAAACTGATTGAAAACACTACTAAACCTATGAGAAGACAGAACATAATATGAGTGATCTGGTAAAATGTTTTCCATGTTTTTCTCTTTTTTCATGAAAAATTTTCTTACCTGTCACCCAAAGAATTGATTCCATAGAAAACCGAAAGTGCAGGAACATCTCACCAGATCACTCCTCTCTTTTTCTAACCTCTTATGAATTTAGTAGTGTTTTCAATCATTTTCCAACTTTTTTATCAAACGCAACCTTAGTGGAAGTATAAAAGAATACTAGGACACGGCAAGAGCACAATGGCAAAAATTTAAGGCATTTAGTTTTCCCCAAGAATGCAATTGTTGTACTTTTCCGAATCCAGACCCGAGCTCAGACAATGTATTGG
Source organism: Lonicera japonica (assembly GCA_021464415.1). Lineage (NCBI taxonomy): Eukaryota > Viridiplantae > Streptophyta > Magnoliopsida > Dipsacales > Caprifoliaceae > Lonicera > Lonicera japonica. The sequence continues at coordinate 58,296,129 of CM038469.1, forward strand.
ATGGATGAGTTTTGACTCTATGAAGTTGATTGATTATTTCAGTCAATTGTGTATACAGAAGTTCAAAAGGCTGTTCAATCATAGAGCATGTTCAAAAGCAAAGCAAGAAAAATATAACCATTGTATTGTAGGAATAACAAAAGGTTCTTAATTGATAAATGGGGCAAAACTCTTACTCTCTTCTCCTCCTCCTTTCTTACACTTGGTGACTTGCTCTAATACAAAAATCCTCCATGTCAATGTAACTTGTGTAGGCAAGATGGGGAATCACTAGACCACATTTTTCTGCATCGTGCTTTCACTAGCTCTACATGGCAAAAGAGCCTCACGAACTTCGGGGTTACGGGATGCTCATCAAAGAGTTTGCAGGAGCTTTCGCTAACTGAATGGATTGCTATATGGAGCAGAAAATATTTGCGGAGATGACCCATAATGTAAATGGGAGTTTTCGCTAATAGAATGGATTACTTTTCGCTAACTGTTGGCTTATTAGTACTTCCTTGCCTAATGCAAACCTAAATCTCCCCTGTGACTGTCCCTTAGAGGAATTTGAAACTAACCCTAACGGGGTTCGAGCCTGCATCTCCACACCCCCCCTCCCCCAATCAAGCACTCTATGAAAACTTGCATTCACTCTGGAATCTGGATTCCTCATAACTCCTTTAATTACAAGGTGAAACTCGCCTCCTCGGTTCTGAACCCACAACCTCTCGTTTACAATAAGGGTTCACTTACCATTGAGCTAGAAGCTGATATACAAAGTTTTTCATTTTAGAAGTCAAAGTACGTACGAAGTTTCTGACCACCTTCTATTTAGGTGTCAGAGTCCTAGAAGAGAGAGGACGCAAACACTACTGCTGAAACATATATATACTCTTTCAATTCACAAAGGCTTAGATTAGAGGAACATCGACTAGCTCTTAAAAACACTCTTAGCTATTGTCTTTTGCAGCCTAAGTCCTAACCACAGAGGGATGCCAAAGAAATTCTAGAAAAAAAATTGTTCTTTCTCTTCTCCCTTTATTATCGGTAATTAGATTTTGCTACTTCAAGGATTTCACAATACTATATGTATAATGTCAATTGTGAGGTGATTCCAACTGAGCACATACAAGAGTACAGGGATTCTCTAGTTTGTCACCACGACAATTTTTGGGCCATTTTGCAATGTTCACTTAAGTTTTGAACTATGTCATCACATAACTTTGGCTAAAATGAATATTAACAATAAAAATGCAGTTATCGGTTGGAGGATATTTTTTCCCTTTTACATACTTCTATTTTCCCAATCCCTACTTTCTTTAATCAATTTGTCATATTGCACGGCTACAATGGAATCTTCAACCCTAGACATTCTTCCTCCATCTCAAACTAGAAGTCCCCATTCTCTAGTCAAACTGGCTACTTTGAGTCCTTGACTTCAAAAAACCGCCAAAGCAAGATCTTGCTTTATATTGTGAGATTTGGTAACTTGGTTTTACAAACAGAAGTCTTAGTATGAGAGGTCCCAAAAAATTTGAGATTGAAAGATGTTATTTGTAGACTACCCATAAACAAGAACCAATTAAATGAGACATGAGTAACTACCTTGAGTGAGAACAGCCACTCTGACAACCTGTCCAGTTCCCTTTGGCAAATTCACCTACAGAGGAAGGATCACGTAGTTAAAGAATTTAGTGCATAACGGAATAGATTAACGCCACTTCATATGTATTCTTTTTATATTTAATAAGATGCCTAGAAAACTCACTGTTGCTCTCAGCTGTTGATCATTATATTTTGGGTCAATGTTGAGACGGAAATGGGCTTCTGCAGTTTCAACAAACTTGGTTTTTGCCATTTGTTTCATCAACGATATTGCCGTTTTCACGTCATACTCTTTCTTGTTTTCCCTCAATTTTTGGATTTCCAAGAATCTCTTCGACCTAGTCTAGTAATTACAAAGAGAGGGAGAAAAAAAAAACAGAGTATATTAGCTTATGTATAAGCATAAAGGGGTAGAAACACGAGGTTTAGAAATTACCAAACGACCCTGTACAATGAGCAAAAACTGAAACACAACTTGCTGGGAAAGGAGGGAAAAAACACAGATCCCATAGAATGCGGTTTTGAAGTTAAAGTGAATATATGAAAGTGGTTCCTAAGAGAACCATAAAATTATGCTCGGCTGACATGCACTATCCCTTTAGGCATAATGTACAATCACTTTACGCATATAGTGATGATCGAACATAATTGATACGGTGCCTCTCGGGCTCTATCATACTTGACCTCACCCCCACTCCATCCCACACTCCCACTCACTTTTAACAAAGGAATCAATAAAAAAGGTAAACCTAGAGGCTGGAGGAGGAATCAGTAGCATGAACATAAGAATATTGGGTTTTTTTTTTTTGTTGGTTTGGGGGGGGGGGGGGGGGGCTAACTAGTGAACACTTGCCCAACTTTTCGAAATCGAAATTCCTAATTTTGGTGGATTTCTGGTCCACCTTTCTGTACTTGAGCTTTGTTGGTTTTAATAAAATTTATTTGTTTCCGATCAAATTCAAAAATTATCAAAAACAGAAAAAAAATATAAATATATATATATATATATATATACTTAGCTTCAGCATCAATATAATATTAAAATAATGTTTGATTATAAGCACAATTCACTTGTGAAGACAGGTAAAGAGCCTGTGCGACATAGACAGGAGGCAAATATGTTGCACCATGTGAAAATAAGCACACGAACACACCCAGATGATGCTTAAAAGTTTCTGCTTTATAAAATAATTGAATTCTGATGGGAAGGTGAATTGAAAAAACCATTATAGAAATAAACCACGAAGCCATAGGATTATAAAAGACAAAAGATATTACAAATGATGGCCCCTATAAGGAGATGTCTCAATTGTGTAGTAACAATTAGAAAGAATATAAACTAAAAAGATGTCACAAAATGCGTCTCGTTCATTTATAACTTACGGTCACACATTTACAAGAACAAAAAAAAAATACTCCTTCTCAAATTGATAGTCCAACTTTCATTTCGGAATGTCTCAAGTTAGTAGTCCCCAATAAGTTATCTTTTTTATGATTCGTTAGGTTGAGTTTAGTGTTTGCTTAGAAAGTGACGTGAAACTAGTAATGTGACACAGAGGGAGTATGAGATATTATACTTTGCCTCTTTCCAAAACCATGTAAGTAACCCAGAGAAACAAATAGAGTTTAGTGTTTGAAGAGTCAAGTTTCATCGTGTAACTAAAAAAAAGATATTCCGCGGGTGAAAGGAAGTCAACACAGAAGCAATCACAAAACCCAGCCAGGGGCAAGTTCAAACCCATCAAAGACCCTCGATAGGGGAAGTTACCCCTGCTTTTGTAGCCCCTATTACAATATCCTAATCATATTTCGCTGTCAAAGACAGTCGATAGATAAAAGTTATCCCCATTTGTGTAGCCCACTATTACCATTTCCTAGAAACTTTCGCTTACAGTTGATAGATAAGAGTTATCTCTAATTTAGCCACGTTGACACGACAAGACACAATTAACACAACATAGCACCAATTTCATTTCAAAATGCGAACACGAAACAAAAAAAAAAATCGTGTTAGAAATTCTAGACACCGCACGAATTCCTGGTCAATTTCGTGTAAATTTATAGTCTCTTTCTAAAATTCTAAGGGAGAGAAAAGAAAAGCCACTAAGAATGATACTTTAGTATACCAATAACAATAAATTAAAGAAACACATACTCTGTCTCTTTTCAATGGCAATGCAGCTTTCCCTTTCTTGGGTTTTTTAGTAGTAGTATCCAAAGCAACCCCACCCTTTTTCTCAACCCCATCTTCTTCTTCTTCAACATCCTCTTCTACCTCGGCCTCAGTAGCCACAGCAGCAACAACGTAGGAACAAGAAGACCCATACCCATGTAACCAATTGCTTGAATTTCTCTCTCTACAATTTAAAACAAGTGGGTAGAGAGAGAAAGTGATCTTTGGGGAAGTGAATAAGAGGGATTTTTTGGGTTTAAAGGAAGAAAGAGAGAGGGGGTGTTCTTGGGGAAGAAGAGAGGAGAGTGTGAGTGTTGAAGGTGTAGCTGAGGAAGCCATTTTTTTTCTTTTGGTGAACAAAAAATGCTTTCGATTCCTCTTTCTCTATCCATAAAAATGATGATAAGAGAGGGATGGTGAATGGACAGTAAATGGGCCGGGTCGGGCCTGGCCGTGCCAAACGAATGTTTTTTTTTCAAAATTTAATCTATTGAAGTTTGAAATGCGCTCAAAAAAAAATTAGGTGCCCATGATTCGGTAACCGAATCCATTAAGTCAGTTTATTAACTGAATTAATTATCTCAATATACTGTCTTATCTGGTGGAGATTTTAAGTTGAGTTTTTAAGTTTTCTTTATTAGAAAATGTGAAACTAGGTTGGAAAGTTGAATTTGATTTTTGTTAGTGTTTTTTTCGACCAATTTAAAATATTCATGAAAAAAACTCAAAAAAATAATTACCATGGATCTTATTTTATAAATTTCGATAACTAGGTTTCAAATTTATATTTTTATATCTAATTCCAATTTTTAGATTTAAATTTATAGTGTTTTAAAATTTTTATGAAAAAGAAAGTAAAGTTAAATAAATTCTGGGAATTGTAAAAATAAAATTAACTTTTTGGTAAAAAGTTTAAAAACTTTTTGGTGGCCACGGTTCGGTAATCGAACCGATTAAGTTGGTTTATTAACCGAACCGACCATCTCAATATGCTAATATATACAATTGATACTGTGCCAATGGGTTGGTAAACCGAGCTTCGGAAAAATTGAAGATTTCGGTTGGTTCGGTTATTATGATATATAAACCGACCATAAAGCAATACAATGCATTTTTTCTTTAAGTGGGAAAAAAAATGCAGTAGAAAAACACCCTCACTTACCTGAATACCCCAGCAGCACAGCAACAAGAGCAGTGCAGCATCAACACCAGTGCAGCAGCCAACAGCAGCAACGCAGCAAGAGGCGGAGGAGAACGGAGAAAGACCAGGACTTATAATGTAATTAGAATGTTAGACATGACTTATAATCTTTAATCTTAGTTAGTTTGCCTTATAAAATATAAATATATTTGAGAATTTTTTTTTTAATTTGGTTGGTTGGTCGGTTTATACTGAATATTTGGAAAACTTAAGGGCCCGTTCGGTATTTTTATAACGTTTTTGTTTTTTGACGGATACCGAGAAAAAACGCGAAAAACGTTTTCGGTTGTTTAAAGTAACCAAAAACGATGACGTTTTCATCAGTCTTGTATTATTTTCCTGTTTTCGTTCTCGGAAAATGTTTTCAATTTTCGTTCTCGGAATTCTTTTCTCATCATTTTCTGAAAACATTCTCGGAAAACATTCGAAAACGTTACCGAACGGGCCCTCAATTGAATTTAGTCAATTACCAACTAAAATTCTATTGGTTCGGTTACCAACTTAATTTAGTCACTTCGATAAATTTTCGGTTTGTAGTTTAAAAATGTCACGGTTAATAAAACTTGGTTTGTTTTAAAATATTTTTAATTGCCATAAATTCTATTCACCCCTTTTAAGGTTTACATCCGACCAACACATGCATGTATTTAAATTAGTAGGTTCATATTATATAGTTTGACTAGGGTTCTAATCCGAAGTTAGCTTTTCAAGCGTCATCGAATTGGCTTGTGCCTTAAGCAGGTTTGAGTGCAGCAAAGTACATCACATTAGGGTAGTACCATACTACCATCCAAATTTGTGTGCATTTGGTTTGCATACTATATCGTTTAGGCCTAATTTGTTGTGCCCGCCGAGTTAAAATAATACACAGTAATTTTACTTTGTCATATTATATACTATTGTTTATGCTATAAAGATATAACATTCGTTTATTTTTAAGAGAAAATGTAGGGGCAAATGCTAACCAGATCTCTATTATAAAAATTATTTTTAATTTTGTCAACATTTTAAAAAAACGTTAGTGATGTTTGGTGGATGTTTTAAGTTGAGTTTTTAAAATATGGTGTTTGGTAGAATTTGGAAGTATGTTGAAAAGTGAATTTTATTTTTGTTTGAGTTTTTTTCAACCAACTAAAAAATCTCATAAAAAAAGTTCAAAAATAGTCACAATGGATCTTATTTAATTTTGATTTTTGAATTGAAAGTTATAGTGTTTTAAAAGTTTTTTTTAGAGAGATAAAGTAAAGTGAAATAAATTTTGAGAAGTGTAAAAGTAGAGTTGATTTTGAGTTGAGTTTTTAAAATTTGGAAGAAAAAAAAATCACATACCAAACATGCCCAAAGTATAACGAGATTTAGTTGTGACTTGATACAAATTGGTTATTAATTATCTCTAAAATAAGTATCACAAAACAACCAACCAGTACGTTTATATAATCAGTTGGGAGACTTAGGTTTGAGCATTTACGGGAGGATGAGGGGGATTGGCCGGATTAAACTTACGCCCTTCATGCAACGCTATGCCTCTTGTAGCTATTTTTCTGTTGCTTTGCTAAAGGCTATTTCTGCTATAATCAATTCATCACAAATCTTACAATCAATTCATCCCACTGCGCGCTATAATTAAAGATCAAACAATCAAAATATCAAAAATTAATAATAATAAAATCATAAAAAGGACGCGCATTGTTACCATCATAAGCGGAGAATACAAACGATGTTGTGATTATTAACAATAAATCACGCCACGGATCGTAATTCAAATAGTGAATATTAATAACTAGAGATAATATGGATGAGAAAAAAAAAGCAAGAAGATAGATAATAGAACACGCAATATTCGACAAACGAAGATTTCACTAATTCTTTAAAAACGATTACAAAATCTATCACAAGAATTATTGCACTCAAAGCTCTCACAGAAGAAGAAAATCAACAGCCCTTTAACCTCTCTCTCACAACAAGATGAACTCTCCCACAAATCCCACAGAAAGAAGAATATCTCTCATACCCTAATCTATTGAATGATTCTATCTATATATAACAATATAATAGAGTCCATCCAATCTAGAATAAGGTAACAATAATCTTATGTAAATATGGAAACTATTAACAAGGTAATAGAGACCAAAATAAACAAGGAAACCAAGTTTGATAAGGAAACATATTTCTCGCCCAGCTGCAAAACGACTTTTGCAGTTTTCCCGCGTAACTGCAAAAGTGCTTTTGCACCATTCCAGAATGCAATTTTCTGGGTGCAAAAGTGCTTTTGCACCTTACCAGAGCCGCAAATCCTCTTTTGCACCATTCAAGCGAACAATATGATTTCCCAATAAAACTCATCTTTTTCTTGGGTTTGGAACCGAGCAAAAAACACAACAATCACCACCTTTTGCGATGATAACAAAACCAACCGCTATCTTCTTCTTCTTCGCCTTGATGACACATGAAATCTTCTTTTGTCTCACCCTTTACAAGGGCCACTCAATCATCTAAGTCAATGATCGAGCAACATCCAATTATCTATGTCAATAATCAGACCATGTCCGTATTGGACACCATCACTGGCACGTAACTTTGAGTTGTCAACGGTCTAGAGCCACCACCTAAGCCATAACTCGTCCTTGCTGCGTTTGCACCACCGGAACATATGATTCTTGGTTCCCTAACACCATTATGCACAACTCTTTCATGTAATCTATACAAGCCCCCGCAATGACTTGCCTTCAAGACCACATCGTCGCCATGATACACGTTCATTACTCCACCTTTTGTAGAGTACCACATTCCAAGTGATTCTAATCTAGAGAGACTGATTAGATTCCACTTTATCTCCGGCACATGTCTAACATTTATGATTGTTTGAACTGAGCCATCAAACAAATCCAGGCGGACTTCACCAACTCCACGAACTAGCAATCTGGAGCCATCCCCCATGTAGACAAACCCGCTACAATCTTCATATGTGCTATACAATGAACGATTGTTGCAAACATGCACAGCGGCACCGCAATCCAAGAACCATCCTCCCTGACCAGTAAGGCTTGCAGGCATCAGTAGGACATCTATAAGATCGACTTCTTTGTCATAAGAAGTCATCGCAACGGTTGCGGCTCCATCAGGGTTAATAGCCGATTTTTCCCTGATGTCATCCTTCTTCCTTGGGCAGTCCCTAGCACAATGGCCCGGTTGACCACATTTAAAGCAATCTCCTTTAAAGGTAGTCTTCCGTCCTTTGCTAGAACCTTTCTTTTCATTCGTTACAAACGCGCCTTCTTGAACGGTATTGATTCGATCCCTCTTTCTCATCATCTCTTCCGCAGACAGAGCTTGACACACCTCCAAGGTGGTGAAAGATGATCTACTCATAAAGTTCTGAATTAGCGTCTTGTACGAACCTGGTAGAGTCCAAATTAGTTGCAAGGCTTTATCTTGATCTTTCAATTCTTCACCTACAGCTTCGAGTCTTGAGCATAATGAATCAAAAGCGAAAATATGATCCATAATCGGAGTATTCTCTTCCATCCTCATGTCGTGTATAAGACCTTTAATATAGATCTTATTCGTCATCGTCTTAGCCATGAACAAATCTTGAAGAGACTCCCATAGCTGTTTTGCTGATGTAGCCTCCTTGATTGAAGTATGACCTTGAACCTTCGTTGTGAGATGGAGACGAATCTCTGACAAGCACTTCTTGTCCATCTTTTTCCACTTATCATCAATAACCTCAACCAGTTCCATATCATCCGAATCCTTCTTCTTTTGTTCCACCGTTGGTGGACCTTCTAGGGCATCATCCAAATCCAGCACTACGAGATAGTCTTTCATACTCATCTGCCATAAGCTGAAATCCATGATTCCATCGAACTTCTCTATCCTATAAGATTTCTCCATTATAACACACACCTCCTTGAATACCACGCTCTGATACCACTTGTTGTGATTATTAACAATAAATCACGCCACGGATCGTAATTCAAATAGTGAATATTAATAACTAGAGATAATATGGATGAGAAAAAAAAGCAAAAAGATAGATAATAGAACACGCAATATTCGACAAACGAAGATTTCACTAATTCTTTGAAAACGATTACAAAATCTATCACAAGAATTATTGCACTCGAAGCTCTCACAGAAGAAGAAAATCAACAGCCCTTTAACCTCTCTCTCACAACAAGATGAACTCTCCCACAAATCCCACAGAAAGAAGAATATCTCTCATGCCCTAATCTATTGAATGATTCTATCTATATATAACAATATAATAGAGTCCATCCAATCTAGAATAAGGTAACAATAATCCTATGTAAATATGGAAACTATTAACAAAGTAATAGAGACCAAAATAAACAAGGAAACCAAGTTTGATAAGGAAACATATTTCTCGCCCAGCTGCAAAACGACTTTTGCAGTTTTCCCGCGTAACTGCAAAAGTGCTTTTGCACCATTCCAGAATGCAATTTTCTGGGTGCAAAAGTGCTTTTGCACCTTACCAGAGCCGCAAATCCTCTTTTGCACCATTCAAGCGAACAATATGATTTCCCAATAAAACTCATCTTTTTCTTGGGTTTGGAACCGAGCAAAAAACACAACAAACGACTGACGAAATGAAGACTTGATCAAAAGCCAAGGAAAAAAGGAATGACCAGCAACATTCATGACTCACTCGTTCAATCGTCCATCGGAGACACGATCGAGAGGTCCCACATTTTGGTCGCACAAGTAAATGCGCGAATAACTCCATTATATTAGAACACTCCGTATTGAGTGAAAATGTGTCAGATTCAACTCTCAATTGCTTAATAGAAATACGTGCAAGAATGATCTTGTGCTCTTTCTCTCCATCTCATGAGAGAGCCGATTCTTGCTTATACTTTTAAGATCATTATGGGTTGAGTATGTAAAAATATTTATTCATTCTCTATGGGCAGGGTATATGAAAACGCATGTTTGATTTGCAAAAGAAAATAAAGAAGTTGCTAGAGTGGTTGGAGGGAACAATGACGATTGAAAAAAGTTGACGAGTAATTAGAGGAAGAAAAATAATACTTATTTTGTTTGTTTGTAATAATAAAGAAAATATTTTTATTTGTTATAATTTTGACTTAGGTTAGTGTTTAAATAGGGAATAAAAAATAATTTTATCTTAACTTGAAAGTATCAGAAAGTTAAAAATAAAATCTTCCTTTAATATTTTTTATTAGATGGATAAAGCATATTTACCCTACTTAATATAGGTGTTGAAATAGTGATATAGTTTAAAAAAGACACATAAAATATTATGTGATATTTTAAGAGAAGATATATATATAGTAAAAGAGAAGAGAAGCCACCAAAAGCCAAACAAATTGGCATTCGGTAAAAAATTTGAAAAAATTAAGGCGAAACTCCTGTTTTGGAACATTTTTAGGATGCAATTAACTAAATTTTTTTTTAAAAGAATACAATCTCTGGAACCTTAGATATCACATATATGATTTTCTCAATCATAAGTATGATATATGTGAGATTTCTTGGTCACAGGTTATATCTTTTTTGAAACAGAGCAAGCAACCATTATATTAAATCAAAAGATAAAATATCCACAAGAAAAGGAGGGGGAACAGACTCCCAACTCCGACAACCAGACAAAGAACCGGAGGCCCTAGCTAACGAATGAGCGACCTGGTTCGCTGATTTACGAACATATGCAAAACTGCAATCGACAATACTACTAGCAAGATTTTTACAATCTTGAACTATGAGACCAAAATAAGACAAGTTATAAGCTTCCCCTTTCAGAGCATTAACTAAAAGCATGGAATCAGATTCAACACAAACATTTGAAATACTTCCAGCCTAACCAAGAGATAGCTTCGCGGCAGCTAACAGCTTCAGCAATTAAAAGATCCAACGGAGCATTTATAATACCATTTCGCGCAGCCAGCATCTCACCAAACTCATTTCTAAGAACACAACCGACCCCACTGAACTTGATGCAGCAAAAATAGGAGCGTTAATATTACATTTCACCGACCTCGAGCTCGGTTTCTTCCAACGAACATCACCAACCCTGCCATTAGAATTAGCGGCCTTAGCATGAAACCCTTGCCACTGCTCAATCAACTCCAAAGCATTCTTAACCACAATAACAGCAGGAGTACACTTTCTTTCCCAAATCATTTTATTTCTTTTGTTCCAAACTGCCCAAAGAATAGCAGCAACCACTGCAAGTTCATCACCTCTCAATCGACTAACCATGGCGTCCCACCAATTCGAAAAAGAACTTGCAATACTACCATTGTCCCCTATGCTAGAACACCTCCACACTTCTCTTGCACGAGAGCACTGAACAAGAGCATGGAACACCGACTTGAAATTGCAATTACACAAGGGACACATATCAGAAACATCGACTCGCCTTAAAACCAGCGCTTCCATGGTTGGAAGGCAGCCAACTACAGCCCTCCAAATAAATTTTTTTATCTTGGCTGGAACCTGCAAATTCCATATTTTCCCCCAGTTGCAAAGGGTAGACAACGGCCTAGGCATATCATTGTGTGAATAAAGCATCTTGTAACCACTTTTGACCGAGTAATCACCATTAGTTTCTCCAACCCAATACCAGCCATCCATGGAATTACATTGTCTAATTGGGAGCCTTAGCATTGCCTCTTTATCCCTACTAGAGAAAATATCATTTATAATATCAAGATCCCAACAAGACCCGTCAGTCGAACGAAGAGAACTTATCGTAATATCTTTTAAATGATGCGGAGCTGGAGTTTCCACAAAAGGGGTACATTCACCAACTAACCAATGATCCCGAAAAACACGAGTATCAACACCATTACCCACTCTTCTTTGAACCCCTTTGTTTATGAGCTCTTGAGCTGCTAAGATACTCCGCCAAACAAAACTCGGGTTTGACCCTAACTTAGCCTTTAAAAAATTACTATTCGAAAAATACCGAGCTTTGTACACCTGGGCCATAAAGACAATTTGGGGAAGTTAACATCCGCTAGCCTTGCTTAGCCACCATAGCGATATTAAAAGCATGGAGCTTGCGAAACCCTAGGCCGCCCTTACATTTCGAGGCACATAATCTGTCCCAAGCCAACCAATTAATCCCACGCTTCTCATGAGATTTTTTCCCCCACCAATAAGAATTCATCAATCTCTCTATTTCTGTACACAACATCTTAGGCAGAAGAAAAACATTCATAATATATGAAGGAATAGCCTGGGCGATTGATTTGATTAAAACCTCCTTACCGGCTCGAGAAAGCAGTTTTTTCCTCCACCCTTGAATGCGAGACCAAGTCTTATCTTTAATAAAAGAGAATATCTGAAATTTATTGCGGCCAATAAGCAATGGAAGTCCTAAGTATTTGCCATGGTTATCAGTTTCTAGTACTTGAGGAAACGAGCAAATAGCCTGCCTACTAGACGAATTAATATTCGGACTAAACGAGATTAAAGATTTTTGAAAGTTTACTTTCTGACCTGAAGCTCTCTCATAAAGCCGTAAGCACTGCTGCACCATCATACACTCTTGCATATTGGCCCTGAAGAAAATAAAGCTATCATCAGCGAAAAATAAGTGAGATACCACTAGAGCTGAATTAGCAACTCGACACCCGTGGATAAGACCGCATGACACATGGCTGTTAATAAGATTCGATAGCCCCTCTGCGTAGATAATAAACAAATAAGGACTTAACGGATCACCCTGGCGAAGGCCCCGTTGGGGCTTAATCGGACCCACTTCATACCCCTGGTGAGAAATCGTATAATCAACAGTGGTAACACAAAGCATTATCAACTTGACCCACCGTTCCTCGAAACCCAACTTTAGCATCATTAGCCGCAAAAATTCCCACTCAACACGGTCATATGCCTTTGACATATCCAGTTTCAAAGCTGCTGTACCCGCCTTACCTTTCTGCTTCCTTTTAATATAGTGACCCACCTCGTACGCAACCATAGCATTATCAGAAATCAAACGACCAGGAACAAACGCGCTTTGAGTATCAGAAATAACCGATGGCAACACAACTTTCAAATAATTAGCTATTGCTTTGACCATAATTTTGTAGGCCACGTTACAAAGGGAAATAAGACGAAGCTCATTAAGCCGTTCTGGAGTCTTGACTTTCGGAATGAGGACCACATTAGTGCTATTAAACCCCGAGGGCATAAAATTGAAGTTCAAAAAACTCAATAGCATATTAGTAACTTCTGACCCCGTAATATCCCAGAATTTTTGATAAAAACACGGATTCATCCCATCCGGACCGGGTGCCTTATCCGGATGCATAGAAAAGGCTGCCTCCTTAATCTCCCAAGCCTCAAACGGTCGAGAGAGAAATTCATTTTGCTCCGATGAAACCTTGCCATTAACATGTCGAAGAATAGGGTTAAAATCCCCACCACTAGAGGAAAACAAGTCTGTGAAGTAATTTCGAATTAATTCTGGCATACCATCATTCCAACCACACCACCGGCCATTGTCGTGTAACACCCCCGCCTTAATTAGTAGGATAACACCTGTAATTAAGACCTGGAGCGTTACTAACCCACCTTAGACGAGCTAAAGTAGGTTTGAAATAAATAATAAAATAATAAATCCAAGAAAAATCACATAACCTGGAATAAACAACCATGGTACTCATGCTACGGGCGGTAATATAAAACATGAGTGCAATATACATCGATACACAGGCATGAAATCCAAAAGACATACACACTATGTTAACATATATTATATAGTAAACAACAACCCAGGCTAGCTGTGGCTTGCCATGTACACACCTATACAACAAAAATGAGTCGGTATCAGAGATCCTCTATTTCGTTCCCGACCCAGTTGCCTCTTCTGTCGTATCCGTCTCCTGGATACCTGAATTGGTTTACATAAAAAGGGGTGAGCTCACAGCTCAGTAGGGGGGTATAACAGGCAATACTACGTATGAAACGTAATTAACTATTTAATTATAAATCATGGTTCAACCAATAAAATAATGCATGCATGTGCATATGCAGGTTACCTCCCTTGTGTCAACCATTATACCGAAAGAATACCAATGCCGAACCGAATCATAATAATGATAATAACAATGGGCCTGACCGCCCCCAAGAGATACTGAAGCTGGGCCGAATCATAATCATAAGAAGAAGAACGGGCCTGACCGCCCCAGAGAATAAGTCGAATATGATCATAATATAATATCATTCAGCCCATCAAAGATCATCATCATATCATAATATAATTGGACCATGTGTCCATCCATATCATATCACAGAATCACTAGTGCTTTGCCGAGGCCTAGATTTCCGGCTACTCACCGCTGGCTCTAGACAGCCGACCTCATTGCTGTCCCCCGGGGGTTTAGGGATTTTCAACCCAAGGGCACCGAGCCCTACTTATTTTCACATCGGCAAGCACTAGTCAATACATATTTCCTTCATCATCGAAGGGCCACAATAACATCATATCAAACCCATCACAGAACCATATCACATCCCAGAATAATTCAGCAGATATAAGAAGCTTTCAGCACCATAAATACAAGATATATGCCCACATGATAGGCCATAAGAATAATCCGAGCTTGCCAAAAAGTCTCCAAGAATTCGGTTGACACAATGACGATGCATAGTATGTATAACATGCTAATAAATGAATATTTGAAACAATTTATGCCATATAACCACAACAAATCTCTATACATGTTCCTTGATGTATATAATTTCTTAATTAATTAATTTCATAAATATAAAATATTTATACATCCAATGGATATCTCATGTATATCAAATAATACAAATGTATCAATTATAATGACATATCTTGCTTCAAATAACATACACATGGCTTAATAAATCATAAAGCATCATCATCCTTATCATATAATAATTCTTAAAACAAAAACAATTAAAATATGATGATTCATATATAATAAAATTATACTATCGACTTTTAAAAATAATTAAACCCATACCTCAGAATATTTAGCCCCAAATAATAAATTATGAGTTGATACCCAAACCCCGATCGGTAAAACTCTAAAATTCTTATACCGTTGCGTAGCCCTCAATGTATAGAACAACTTTCCCTTAAGGCTCGACTCGATTCGGCGGAGTTTTGATGACCAATTGCTAAGACGTAATCTCCGTACCTATTTTCTTTTTTTTTTACTGTTGCTCGGTGAAGAAAATGAAAGCAGAATAATGGAAATGGTGGAACATTTAGGCAATGGAGTCGGTGGCTTAAAGAAATAAAATCTAAGTTTATGTTTAATTACGATAATTAACCCTGAAGTTTCATAACTTTATTATTTTAACCCTGAACTTTTGCAACTTTACAATTTAGTCCATACTCAACCAAGAAATATGTGTCTAATTTACACTAATTATATTACAGGGTATTACAGTCGTCTCTTAAACGCAAAAAAAGAATTTTTCTTTCGACGGGATGAAGCAAAATTGTGAAAGTATTTAGTATTCGCGTCGCCAGCTTTAAGCCAAAACTGTTTGGACCTTTGTTTCCAATAAATTTCTTGTTGTTCCAAAAGCATACCCAGTTCGCGTTTATAATTTTTAACAGCCTCTACATCGGCGGTTGCATTGCTGCCTTTAAGGGCTGCAATTCGGTCCCGGCAATAGGCCATTTTTTTCTTAAATCTTGCTCTCAACTCATTACCCCATTGTTGCAGCCCCTCACCACATCTTTGAATTCGATCTTGAAGAGACGCATGGTCACCGGCACGCCAACCCTCTTCTACTTTGATACGGCAATCAGCTTCTTGCACCCAAGCATTCTCAAAACGAAACCTTTTACGAAACCCACCGGACTGATCACAGTAATCTAAGAACAAAGCATAATGGTCAGACGAGATTGTGAGAATATTCCAAACTACTGCATATGAAACAACTGAATCCACGCTTGAGACACCAAGGCCCTATCAAGCCTCTCTTCAACCCAATTCTGTTCTCCGGGGCTTCTTTCCCACGTAAATGGGTGACCATCCATCCCAATATCAAAAAGCCCATTTTTCTCCACCGCGCCCCTAAACCCATTCAACAGATAAGATGGATGACCGGTGTTCCCTCGTTTTTCCAATTGAAGAAGAATATTATTAAAATCACCAATAACGCACCACGGAAGGTTTGATTTAGACCGGAGCGAGGAAAGGAGTTTCCAAGAGTCTTTACGTCTCTGTCTTTCTGGATACCCATAGAAACCCGTAAGCCTCCATGGCGTCATACCTTCAACATTAGCTATAACATCAATATGATTGTTAGAGTAACTAATTAAGGAGGCGGATCCCTGCTCTTTCCACAACAAAGCAATTCCCCCTCCAATACCAGGCCTATCTACCATAAAAGCCCCTTCGAAACCTAACTTTATTCGCATTCTTTCAATATGCGCTCTACCCACTTTAACCTCCATCAAAAACACAAACTTGGGCTGTCGCTTAGACACCAGGTCTAAGAGTTCACGAATTGTGCTCGGGCTGCCCAGACCCCGACAGTTCCAGCTTAAGACGCTCATTGCTCCGGGTGGGTCTGGACACTAGAACCCGCCCCATTGACGTTTTTTGACCCAATTTGATCTAAAGCAGACCCTGAATTCTCAAGGCCCGTAATCATATAGTCCCCTGTCCCTGACTCATTCCTACGTCGTTTGGGATCACAAACGATAAGCTCATCAGAAACTTCAACTACATTCGCCATGCCCATTGCACCATAACGAATGCGGTTGCATTGATTATTACCCACCACTGACAAATTTTTTGCCACTAAATTTTGTACCCCCATATGAACACCAACAGGGCCTCCACCGTTGCTAGGTCCGGCACTCCCCGCCTCCTGTATATTCATCCGTAACCACCTCTCACCAGCATTATCCATAACTCGACGAGATTGAGCTCTCATGAATGGGCCATAGGGTTTAATTGCGTTTCTATCACCTTGATCGAAAAACTTCTCACAATAAGCATCAGTATGACCCAACATTCCGCAGAAATAACAAAAAGACGACAAACGTTCATATTTAAAATTAATCCATATCCATTCTCCGCCAGCCTTCTTGATTTTCATTCTTCGTTTGAGGGGTTTTCGAACATCAAGAGATACCCTGATTCGCATATACGACCTCCACAACCCCCCAAAATTGTTTGGATCAGATTCAACAAAAACACCTATGAAGTTCCCAATTTCTGTACCCACTTTCTCAGATATAAAATCACATGGTAAATCATAAATTTGAACCCACATATCAGTAAAGAACAGTGGAGTTCTCATTGGTTGGATGCCCAATTCGACCCTCCCTGTAATCAGCAGGTGCTGTTCGAAGGACCATGGTCCTTGCTTAAAAATCCTATCAAAATCCATCTCATGAAAAAATTGAAAGAGAAAAAGATTAGGGCCAAGTTCCTTAATACATACCCCTTTAACTGGTCTCCACAAATATTCTAGTATTGTAGTTTGACTTTGAGTCCTGACCAGAGGGAAATATCGTATGCGAGGGACCACATCTTCCCTCTCTAAGCGAGTGAGCACAACCACCACAACTGCCTTACCTCACATGGCGATGATCACCACCACCACCACCTCATCACACCTATCCATTATACCCTCCTTCTCCTTCCACCTCCACCACCACCACCACCACTCTTCTTCCCTCAATTTCCCCATCCTCACCCGCCGCACCACCACCAGTCTCTTCACATCAACACCAATTTCCACACGCCGCCTCCCCCTCCCTCTTCTCGCCTCCTCCTCCGGAGGCAATGGCGGCGGAATTAGTGGCGGGGGCGGAGGTGGAGGCGGAGGAGAAGAGGAGGGAGATGCTGGAGAGAGAAATAAATCGGAGGCTGTACTGGCATTAGTTGAGGCTGGAAGATCTTTGGATAGTCTTCCCAAAGACATTGCGGCGGCCATTGAGGCCGGTAAATTACCTGGATCGATAGTGCGTAGGTACTTGGAGCTCGAGAAATCGGCCTTTTTTCGGTGGTTGCTTCAATTCGGAGGGTTTAAAGAACGATTGCTCGCCGATGATCTCTTCTTGACCAAAGTTGCCATTGAGTGTGGTGTTGGCATATTCACTAAGGTCTGTCCTCCTGTTTGCTCCTTGGTTTATTTTTCTGTAAAAAATTTTAGTTTTGAAAAAAATTAGGATCTGGTCAATGAGCTTGTACATTTTTTGGATGCTGTCTCTATTTTTTTTAAAAGGATGCGGTCCAGTCGGTGTAAACTGAGACATATAGTTTGACAGATATGCTATTTAATTGAGTTCTTGTCACTGGCAGATACTATAGGCTGTTCTGTTTTCTGATCTATGAGTTGCTTTTATTCATGGCAACCTGGTGAAATCTGGATTCAAATTGGACACCAAATTCAAATTCAAAATGCATGCAAGCAAAATTGCAAATATTTGTCGAAGTTAGAAGCGGATTTTTTTTTGGGTAAAAAACACTTTAGTTCGTCAATGTTTACATTGATTAAAGACATCAATGTTTACGGTAACAAGCCTTTGGGTTCATACCATTTATTTTTCATTTGTATTGAACTCGGTTTGTAACTTAGGCAGATGCCTTCGGTTGACGGAAACTTTATCTGATTTGATTATTCATCTTCTTCGTGTTCCTTACTTTTCTTCACAATGAGTATAATAAAACCTCTCCATTTCTCATAAATACTGCAACTTAATTAAGATCTAGTTCCTTCAGATTACATAATTTTTTTAAGCAACTCCTAACTATAAATCAGTATTGTTAGTTAATGTCAATTCTCCATGCTTTTATTAACCGTTGTCTGTTGGAATTTCGGTGGAGATCTTTGTTTCTCTGTTATTCTCATCTTGTTCACATTCTAGACCGCTGCAGAGTATGAAAAGCGAAGAGAAAAGTTTACCAAGGAGCTGGATTTTGTTTTTGCTGATGTGGTATGGCTTCACATCCTACTTATTTTTTACACGTGCTGGGTTTTATGTTTTTGTAAGACCAACTTAAATGTTGTTTATCAGATTGACTTCACTAGGGGCTAAAGAATTGTTCTCTGTTGCTAATGCTCACGATCATGTATGACTAAGACTGTGGGAAACCGAGTACCTAAAATTAAAATGAAGTCAAAGTTTAGAAACCTGGGTCAGCTGCTTTTTATGACCATATTTAGGATTCAAAACTTATCCTGTTATATCATGGGATAACATAAATTACATATATCCTGACCGCAGGGGGGGGGGGTTGGTTTACAACTAGTTGTCTATAAGCCGGACCATAAACGTGTATATTTCATTAACCGCTTTGAAATTCATAATAATGCAGATTCAAAATAATTTTGATTCATTATATGCTTTTTGTCAGCTTGTAAGAGATATTTCTGCAAAAATTAGGGAACAATGTTGGATTAGGTTAATAAATTAGGTTTGCTTGACGGATGGAGGAGAATGTTGTGAACTAATAACTTAAGGGCTGAAAACTCTCACTCAACCAAAAAATCATGTGAAGAAACTGAACTTGAATAAGACACTCAATACACACTTTTTCTTGATTGATTTAATTGCCTCAATCAAGGAGATCTTATTCCAGACATAGCAAAAAGACAGAAGGCTAAAATCGTGACCATAATCTTGATAAGCGTTATAAGTGTTAGACAATGAGATTTCAAAATTGTATATCTGTTTTGTTTACATCTTTTAATGGAGTGGACCATAATCTCTCCCAAAAAAGTAATCAGAATTTGGAAATGATGGTGAAGTATTTTTTTTAATGAATAATCTCTAAAGTTCTTCTATCAATAAAGTTGTTGCAGCATTTATATCTTGCTAGAATTCATTCATTAGCAGCCGACCTTCATGCTTTCCTAACCTTATAGCGTATTTTAGGCTCTTTTTCTGGTACAATCAAATGTCATAAAATAGATTAAAATTCAAAAACTTAGCTAGGCCTAGTAATTGAAATTCCTCTTGTAGTGGGGGTGCAACTCTCTCATATGTTTATGGATTGGAAGGATGATGGTCTATGATATGGAGAAAAAATGTGACACCGTTTGATTAGAAAATGTAGAAAATAATCGGTTTCCATCAAATCGGTTTCCTGAAATTGATATCCTCGAAGTTGTTTTGTTTGCACTATTTTCAGCTAGAAATTGTGTTCGCTTGAAGCCCCCGGGCCATCTGGTTTCTACTGAATTGAACCTTAGCCCCACCAGAGAATTGGTTTCCTTGTTTTTGAAAAGTATGGTCATTATGGTTATCACATGGAATTTGTTTACATGAAAAAGATTGACCTATCAAACACCAAAAAGATGGGAAACAGGAGGGATTTTCACAATTTTCCGCAGAAAACAATGTCAATCAATATGTACAATAGGTCGGCATACAAGGATACGATACATGGGAAATAATGCCACTATGTTGACGCCTTGTTTAAGTAGTATTCCATCTTTGCAATCAGTTATTATTCTCGAGTGTGAATTGAGATACCTTATGGAGTTTCAGTTCCCAATTGCTTTGTATACTGTTAATTGCTTCTATTGCAGAAGCTGCTTCACTATCAAACTCAAAATCTTAAATAGCTCAAGATGGAAAAAGTACAATTGTAGGTAACCTATGGGGTGGGAATAGAAGTCTATTTTGAATTGTGTCGGGTATAGATATCTTAAACTGTCAAAATCACATGCAAAGACTTTTGCATAGTTGTAGTGGGCAGGAAGGTCAACAGCTTTCAAAAACCCCAGATTAATATCCCAATGCAATGTGTCATAGGCTTTTTTCAAATCCATCTAGACGGAATCTTTTATTCTACCATTTGATAGAGTAAAAGTTAGTGAACTCCTAATCAGCTAATGAATTTTATCTCAGGTTATGGCCATAATTGCAGACTTCATGCTTGTCTGGCTTCCAGCCCCTACTGTTTCCCTTCGACCACCTCTGGCAATTAGTGCTGGGCGTGTATCCAAATTCTTCTATAGCTGCCCTGATAATGCATTTCAGGTTAGTTTGTGGATAACTTGAGCAAATGAAGTGCTATGAACTGCCCACAGTATAAGTAAATGAGATTATTTAATTCTCTCTGCAGGTTGCTTTGGCTGGAACCTCCTATTCATTTTTACAGAGAATAGGGGCCATACTGGTATGGAATCCGATTTTCTTTAATAACTTCAAATCGTCACTATTTCATAAATCCATGAAACTTAATTATCCTCCTTTGTCATGCAGCGTAATGGGGCCAAGCTATTTGCTGTTGGGACCAGTGCATCTCTTGTAAGTCCAACTTTGTTACGTAAACGAGTATCTTTATACAGCATTAGAGTTTTTTTTTTTTTGGTTGGTTCTGTTTCTTGTCTGATGCATTCAGAGCTACACGGATACGAGTATGTTTATGAGACAAACGGTACGTTAGGATACCGGGATACAAAAAATCTTGAAATATTAGAGTTCAGATACAACAATGATGCAATGACAAAAATAGCATTTATTATTGCTGTGTGCATTATTGTTAGGAACCATCTCTCCCAAAAGCTTAAGCTGTTAGGTAGTGGGCCAACAATGTATATCATCCTTTTCAACACTTAGACAAACGAAACCAAAGGTGCACTTCGTGCACAAACACAAAGGGGGAAACAAATGCAAGCGGGAGGATTCGAACCCAAGACCTTGCAGAACCTGAGCTCTGATACCATGTTAGGAACCATCTCTCCCAAAAGCTTAAGCTGATAGGTAGTGGGCCAACAATGTATATCATGCTTTTCAACAATTATAAAACAAATATTAAAATATGATATACATAATTTAGTGATGGAACACAAAATATTAGTAAATGATCTTGTATCTGCGCTTCAGTAGCTCTATTGTGAATATATTTCTTTGTTTTACGATCTAACCTTAAGTTTTTAAATTACCCTAAAAGGGATAAAACAACCGTGGTTGTATCCATATTTCATCTAGAAGTCAATCTTGTTAAATAAGTCAGGATACATAAGTTCACTAATGTGGCTTATACGTATCTCTGTGGCTACATCATTTTGTTTTTAAAGTATAACAGATAGGTTTGTTACATAAATACATCATTTTGTTCGTCTTGATGTGATTATACTAGAGAAATATGTGAATCAATTGTTAATATGGCTTTTCTAGTTATATTTTTCAATGTAATTTGTAACCTAAGACATCACTGTTTGAATCAAATTAAAATGGTTCTAACCTGATGCATTGTAGTTTCAGGCAAACTGAAATAAGACCCAAAGTGATTCATTTTCTCTTGAGACCTTAACCTGGACAAAAGATACTTAGTTCACTGACACTTGGAAAAATTCCTTTCTATTGCCATTTCCAAAACAAGCATAATGCTACTAGAAGACTTAAGTATTAATTTATTCTTTTAAGAAACTCTAGGCAATTCAAGCACTAGAGAGTCTATATAATGGAAGTAAAATTGAACTGTTAGGGGTTACGGAAGCCCATCCCCCTAAGCATAAGCATGGTGTGAATGTTGAGATACAAATCAACAAAAAGGAGCTTGATGAGCAGTATGACTCACAATGAAAGGCCAAGTATAATTGTTAGAAAGTAAAATAATTCCATGATCAGGGTTTTGTTATATCATTGTCATACTAAATCTGAAATACAAAACCGAAATGTAACCAGCTTCCTATCTGCAACCGTCCCTCGAGGCCTTGATCATTTACCCAATACCATGAGTCCAATTATGTTTGACTATGATCCAAACTGATATTGTTTCTCAGTTAGTAGTGTCAAACATCAGCTTTATGGTCTTCTCACCATAGCTACTAGAATCACCCAGTGTTGCCTAATTCGCGGACTCCCCTCCCTTCAGCACCTTTCAGGCCATTCACTGGGACAGCACTAACCGTAGCCACCCAGGAAATTCAAACACGTACTCTTCAATCAGGAAGAAACCACATATGTAGTGATGCTAACCCGTTTGCACCAAAACTGTGAAAACATAGAACGACTATTTTCTATGACTGATGATGATGCTAGAAGCTGAGGTGGGCTTGCCACCCCTGTATAGAAGTACAAAACCATCATCCATGTGACTAGTTTGGTGGTTGTCAAAGTTGCAACGAATGTGGAGGTCAGGATCCACTACTGTATTAGGCAGATCATGGGGTCAGATTAAGATCTTATTAATTAAGTCATAAAAAGATTGTCATTTCATTGAGGTTCTTTTGAATTTATGGTAATTTTCATTTTGTGACATATGCTGACAGCAACCTTTTGCAGGTTGGTACAGGGGTAACAAATTTGTTGATTAATGCACGAAAGGCCATTGATAAATCTTTTGCTGGCGAAGCGGAGGATGTGCCTATATTATCGACTAGTCTTGCTTATGGCGTCTATATGGCAGTTTCTAGCAACCTTAGGTAATGTTCATTTTATTTTATTTTATTTTATTTGTTAAAATTTGAAGATATTAATAGAAATAAACAAACTTATACAAGAACAAAGCACAGGCCTGCTGCCAAAACACAGCAAAACCCAGGCCTGCCTCAACAAAAGCAATAACCAAGAACTACATGGACAATTATACAAGAATAATCTGATCATGCAAGCCCCAATTCTTGCAAATAAGCCAATTTCCATCTTTTTGAATCTCCAATTCTCCATTGCCGAGTAACATCTTAATGTTCTCCCAATTCTATCTATGACATATTCCCAGTTGTCTTTCATCTTTAAAGGTTCTAGCATTCCTTTCTTGCCAAATGAAATACACCATAGCTGCCCAGGAAAGACATCTGATTCTAGCTACAAAAGTATCTCCTTCACCTTCCTTTATGGCATTACTAAGCTCCTCCACCCAGGATCCATTGCTCCTACTAATCCCATTTCTCCTTTTAACCTCTTCCCAAATCTTCTTAGTGAACTTACACTGAAAAAACAAGTGCTGTTCATCTTCTCCCCCATTCCCACATAGTATACAGCTATCATCATAGATACAACCCCAATTCCGCAGTTCTACTTTAGTCAATAACTCCCCTTTACAAGCCATCCAAAGAATGAAAGCTTGCTTAGGCACATAACCTTTAAGTCTTTAACCACACCAATTTATACCAACTCACATCATTTCTGTGTTCTGTAAGTGCCTCTTTGGTAGAAGCACTAGTGTAGTTCCCAGAAAGTTGAAGAGTCCAATAAACAGAATCAGTACCATTAGCATTAATATCAGCGAGAGACTGAGAAACTAGCAGCAAATCATCGGATACAGTTCTTGGAAAACACCATCTACCATCTCTGTTAAACTCACATACTTTTATCACATAAGTATGACACCATTTCACCCATAGGGATTCTTTTTTCCTAGCCAAATCCCCATAAATGTTTCACCTTATTTGCCTTATTGATCACTGTAGCATTAAAAATCCCTGGCCAGTAGAAACTTTTAGGAAGAATAAAAATCCCTAGCCCTCCCTCTTTCTTTGGCAAGAAGATATCACCCCAAGCGACTTTCGCTGTAACCCTTCTCATGGATGTGCCAGCCATAGGAACTTCCTCATAATAGTCTCCGCATCTTTTAAAATACTTTTGGGTAGAATAAAAATCCTACTCCTAGGAATGAATGCTAGACTAAACATATCCTGCACAGGATAAGTAGTTTGCATGCCAGCTAGTAACTTTCTTGAGGATTTTAGCCTTCAGATCATCACAATCAGTAGCTTTCAATCTAGTAGCAATTAGAGGAACACCCAAGTATTTGATTGGAAGCTCTTTTATCTCCATATTCAACATATTACATACATGTTGCTTTACTTATTCACTTGCTCACATATAAAGACACTGCTCTTTTGAGGATTGGGTTATTTTGACCATACTTGCCCATTCGAGTTATTCGTCTTAACTCATATTGTACTTCACCTTACATTAAGGATCAGTTTTGATTGCAAAGTTGGAAAAATGATTGGGAAAACAAATATTTTTATGAGATGTTGGAAAAAGAGAGAGTGATTTGGTCAGATGTTCTCCATCTTTTCCTTATTGTTGAAGGAAAATTTTCATACCAACACCGAAAGAAGGAAGTTCCACTCATCCGATTTCCCAACTTCTCATAATCTTTATTTGTTTTTTGTTCATTTTCCAAATCAAACGTGCTCTACATGTTTGAGAACATGCGGTTCGAAGAATTTCTATTTGACAAAAGAAGTAGCCGGAATTTTGGCAACTCAATTGCGCAATTTATGAATTCCTCTCAATGGTGTCTTAAAACTAGGTTTACCAAAATAAGTCATCTATTGGAGATTGTGGGTTTCTTATATTGAAGCATCGCTTTGAGAAAAAATAGAGCAAATTACTTTCTACTTTAGTTCTTTTTGGAAAATTTCAGAGAGATTAGTCGGATTGAATTATTATTAAAATTTTCTCCATTCATTTGGAATTTGGAATATGAGATATTGAGATGCATTTTGTGTTGCATAGGTACCAAGTATTGGCAGGAGTTATTGAACAGCGGATATTAGAACCGTTGCTACACCAGCACAAGCTCCTATTGAGTGCTATATGCTTTGTGGTTCGAACTGGCAACACATTTCTGGGCTCATTGATGTAAGTGTTTTCAACATCGTTTTCTCTCTTTGGTTATCACTCTGAATTGGCTAAATCCGATTTTTTCTTAGCAATGAAATAATTTTTATTTATTCACAGGTGGGTGGATTACGCTCGTTGGGTTGGCATCCAAAAGATACGAGAGTGAACAGAAAAGATGATGATTTTAAAGTGTGAATATTGTTGTTTTGTACAAAATGTCATAAACTTTATAAGCCTATAATGTATATGAAGGTTTGATTCAAGTTGGTCACTTGGAGCCTCTTCACTTTGAGGTATATATATATATATTGTTTTTCAACGAAGCGATAATTCTAAAATACAACTTTTTTGATTCATGCTACTAATCCATAACCACCACACCAAAGGGTGGACAAACAATCACCACAACGTTAGATATAGTAACAGGTTAGATAATCATGTATATGTGTGAATTGAACCCATACATCCTTATTACGATGAAAAGAAGGATGTCAACGGACTATAAGGCTATCAGTCAATTTGAGGTACTTCATTAGAGGTTGTATGTGAATTTAGTGAGGTACTAGATGTATTACTCCTTAACGTTACACAACTACTTTTAAAACATAAAATGCGTTTCTACAGAGAAAATGTAAGATATTGCGTTTGGTTGACTGATTTTTTTTTAATTGTATTTCTACATTTAAATGCTAATAACTAAAATGTGTTTCTACAAAGAAAATGTAAAATACAGTATTTGGTTGACTGATTTATTTTTAATTGTATTTCTACATTTAAATGCTAATAAATTACGAAAAATTGTACATTTTAATACCAATCAAACTTTCACAAACATTTTATTAGTGCTACGTTGAAAACAGTTTATAGTGCGTGAAATTTTCGACGAATCAAAACAAAACTTACAAAAGAGAACAACAGGTGCCGCACTATGACTGAACTAAATTTTGTGACATCTAATTTTATTTTATTAAAATTATCTTTTAAATAGTCTAGTTCGCTTTGTTGGACCAATTTGTATCATCGTACCAACTGGTTTTTTTCCTTCTGTGATAACAGTTGTAACACTTGCTGAAATAACCTTTTTTTTTTCCCTCTTTTGAAATACTTGCGGATATAGCTGATTCCGCGCAAATTTTCAGTTTGCAGAATTCAAATTTAAAAAAAAACAAAAAAAAAACCCTGCAATTTTGAATTTGCAGTGTCAATTTTGAATATACACACTGAATTAATTAAAATATTTGATTATGGATAAATGCTGCAAGAGGAATTAATTTGCAGGAAAATTGTACAACGTATTTGGTGAACTTTATTGACATTAAGATTATTTACTTGGGGTTCGTTTGGTAGCATAAATTTCTTAATTTTAAATTTAGTTGATCTTTGGTCTATTTAGCTGAGGCTTGGGCAGTGAGGGATGCTTGTATTTTTATTTTTATTTTTATATGTCCAATTATAGAGGTGCCATTATTGAAAGTTACAGTTCTTTAGTGATTGATGGGTGCATAGAAAAGAAGAAAGCTCCCCCCCTCGGAGATAGCTTCGTTGCTCGTAGATGTTGAAGCTTTTTCAGTAGTGCGTAGAGTGGCTAATCAGTTAGCGAATTGGTCCTACAGGGATTGGGTTTTTAATTCTTGTAATCCTCCTCCTCCTCCTCAGTTCTTGGCGTTCGGAGTTAGGGATTTGGTTTCTTTTGCTTAGTTGTTGTTTCTCCCCTTACTTGTTGCAGGCTTTCTTTTGTCAAAAAAATAAAAATAAAAATTAAAGAATTGCAAATTTGTGCATGTATAATTTATAAATGTTAGTTATAATACTTATTCAAGAACTTCCTAATGTTAGAATTAAAAAATGTTCTAAATTCTTCTATCTACTTTATTTACAATTTTATCTAGAGGCATAAATTTAAAAGAAACACAACGTGACAAAAGGTCAAGATGGTTATCATAATGCTTAGACCAACAAAAAGAGTAACCTCCTTATTTGGTAAATAATGCACCACATGGCTTACCTTTAATTACATTGGAAGCAGCTTCTAGGCAACTCTTCAATTGCTAGCCCCTACCTATCACACATCTTTCTCAATTTTCAAAGTCAAACAATTAAGTTCACCAATCCACATGCTCTCTCATATTTTGGGGCTGAAAGAAAGCAAAGTGGCATTGCCCCTACATTTTAGGCTTTCATTTGCATTCTTCTCAAGCTTAGATCTACTTCTATAAAACTCTAGTTTCTCTATCAACTTTCCTGACAGTTCCTTCAAAGTCTCTTTTTATTTGCTTTCTAGCACTTCCACTTTTATACCGCGCGCAAGAAAGATGTATAGATTGGCATCAAGTACCAGTCGAGCCTCGGATGAGTTTCTGGTCAACTTGTCACCGGCCGGAAAGGGCTCTCCATCCCTCAAAACTGATGACTTGCCAGTGTACATTCCCATTTCTGACACCAAC
Organism: Lonicera japonica; assembly: GCA_021464415.1. NCBI lineage: Eukaryota > Viridiplantae > Streptophyta > Magnoliopsida > Dipsacales > Caprifoliaceae > Lonicera > Lonicera japonica. The sequence continues at coordinate 58,324,067 of CM038469.1, forward strand.
AAGAAAGAAGTTGCTCCTCATCACAAATCATCTGCCGAAAATGCCATTCATATAATCCCACTCATTTTGATTCTCTCTGCCTTAATTCTTTGGTTCTTCTCTCATACCCCAAAACACTGAGAAAATATTGGGTGTAACAATTCTACAAATGATGCGGTGGAATCGATAAGAAAAATGAAGTGTACGTACGACTAATGAAGCGATCAGACTGTCCATGCATGCAGAGAAGGGGTGAAGAGTACAAAATTGTCATTCACGTGCATGATCTGAACCTTTTGATTTTATTATATCAACATTAAGTGTAGACGCCCGATTTCTTCGAAGTCTAGAGTTGGAGTGAATTCCAAGTGCTATTAGGAAGTTTCAAGTTTTAATTAAAATGACTTAATTTGGTTTTTTATGAATCAACCTGAATTATCATATTTACGATTGTTCAATTTGCAAAACCAAACACAAATAAATGTAAGTCCTAAATCGCCTAATTGTAATTCGTCTAATTCATAAATTTAGGGCCCACCAAACAGCCTTTACTATTTTTCATACATAGATGCAAAATAGTTCCAAACTAACAAGCAAAGCAATCGATTCTTGATTCTTCACCTGTCACCATTGCCACCCAACCACAACCCCATTTCACAACACTACTGGCTACCGTATTGGGTTTATGCCACGTTTAAAAAGAATATAAGCAAAACTTATGTACAAAGTTCTTATACAAATTGATGCAACACTAACTAAACAAAAAGGAAAGTTAGACAAAACATGCGCAACAAATAACCTTTCAAAGCCCCTGTGGTCTAACTGTGGCTCATTTTGAATAAGAAATGGTATCTGCTGGTGATACCAATCTAAGCAGCTAATGGTTTTTATGCCCACATACTTGAGGAACCTTGGAGCAAAGTACAAATGCTTCTCTACTTTAGCTTTTAATTTTGTTCATATCTGGCTGAGGATTTTGAGTTATTGAGCCCTTAAGCAACCTTATTGAACACATTTTCATGTGCATTCTGAAAAATACAAAGTTTTATCATAAGAAGAAGTCAATTGTAATGTAACCTCAGTATCTCACAATTCTCACTGTTAAGGTCACTCAACAAGCCTAATTGATAAAGGACGAGCTGAAAGCTAAACAAGAAATAGTCTCAAACTATATGGATGGTTTGATCGATGAATTCCTTTTGATTATTGAATTAATGAAACAGGTGGCGCCTACCATAATTCGAGGATGTATAGTTTAATCGGTTACTTTTAGATTCAAAATCTAAATAGTTGTTTTAAGTACGAATTTAAATGAAATTTTATATCTCATTCTTTTGCCGATGTACAGAGCAAGAAATAGTATCGATTGAAGTACCAGCTGTAGAATGTCTGAAAAAAGCACAAAAAAATTGAGCACAAATCCATGAGAGAAATATGATACCTCGCCAGGTCAAATCTCCATGCCATAAAAAAACATTCAGGCTTTCAGTTACTTGTAGGCCACTTGAGAATCATAGTAAAGCCCATGTAGAAACTGCATGAAAGAAACATAGTGTAATCAAAACTGAGATTTATGCTAGCCATTTAAGTCAATATGTTGCTTATGTATACAAATATAGAGCATCATAATATCCTATTACATCTAAAAAAAAATGAAAATGATACCAACCAGAATAAAATGAAGAATATTGAGTTACTCCCTTACAAAATAAGATGTACCTGCTCACAGCTCATGGGTCAAATTGTCCTCGTTTTTCCCACAAATTTATCCAATTGCATCTTGAATATCCTTCAAATACTTCAATTCCCCAATGTAGAACATCCCTACGTTTTCCAAGAAATAAAGGAAGGCAATATTCACCCAAACTTCGCCATTCAGATTCTTAATGACCTTTCATACCTAGTTAGAAGAGAACTCAACTAATTGTCCTCTTTTTCCTTAACAATTTTGTTTGATTGCATCTTCAATATCCATCAAACGTTGCAATGCCACAATCGCATGTAAGAATCAAGTTCAAAGGGTTAAGAATGGATCAGTCAACCAATCAAAAAAGAACTTTCAAGCCAACCTTGACCTAGCCCGTATCTTCTTGATCAAATATTCCTCCAAACCAGAACCCACCTCCACGATTCTTGTATCGGGCTTTATCTCCACCTTCACAACCTCTTTCAAAAGGTCCCCCATTTTCTCAATCTCCACTTCACAAACCCTAGTCACTATTTCAACCCAGGTATCAATATGCGGAGCTTCCCCGTTCCTCAGCATTTCCACCAACACTCCACAAGCTTCCTCAATCATACCCACATTACAAAAGCCCTTGATTAAGACATGAAAGACCGAAAAATGTGGAGAAAACCCCTTCGACGTCATTTCCTCCATATAACTCTTTGCCTCATCATACATGCCCTGATTGCATAACCCACCAACTAATGTTCGATACGACACCAAATTTGGCAAGCAACCATTTGAAGGCATATCTTCGAACACCTTACAGGCATCACCAGCACGGCCTTCCCTACAAAAACCCAATATAACCGTATGATAATGAACCATATCTGGATTGCACCCCTTAACCTTCATTCTGCAAAGAAGCTTATAAGCCTCCTTCAGTTTCTTTTTCCTACACAGACTATTTAACAAAGTGGTGTAACTCAAAGTATCTGGAACGAACCCTTTATTCAACATATCCTCTAACAAATCAATGGCCCGATTCACCTGACTCTTCCTGCACAATCCCTGCATTAAAATCCGATACGACTCCACGTCTGGAATAATATCTCTCTTAAACATATAGTTGAACAGAGAGTACGCGATGCTCAGATCATCGTTCAAACAGAACGCACGCATAAGAATGTTGTACGATTTGGTATTGGGCAAAACTCCGTAGCGGTGAGCTGATTTAAAGAGGTCGAAGGCGGGGCGGAGGTAGTTCCGGTGAGCGACGAGGATTTTGAGGATGCAGTTCAAGTGCTTGGGCAAGGGTTTGACGTTGAACTCAAGGATTGTGTAGAAGGTCTTGAGGGCTTTTTCAGGCATTTGAGCATCTCCGTAGATTTGAATGATGTTGGAGAAGAGGGAAGGGGAGACGGCGAAGTGCTCGGACTTGAGATGAGAGAGAAGGGATTGCATGAGAGAAAAGTGGTGAGCGCAACCGAGTTTGAGGATGAGAGTGTGGAAGGCAGAGTAAGAGTGGCGGAAATTGGGCTGCCGTGCAGCCAAGTCGAAAATTTCTTTAGCAAGGAGAGGATCTGATTGGGAGGCGATGAGCTTTTGGATTCGAGCCGGGGATCCAATAGGGTTTCCATTTGGTAGGGGATCTTGTTTTTGTTTTTGATATTGGTGTTGCTTGAGGGGTATAGAAGAATAAAAGGAGAATGCTAGTGTTTTTGGCAGTAGAGATGAGAGAGTTGTAACAGTTCTGATGCAAGAAAGAAAAGGTGGGTGAATCATTCTTGTTGCTTGACAATAGGAGAATTGGATGTTTGGGTAAATGTGTGTGTATGTGGAGATGTCACTTTACGTGTATATATACATATGTAGAGAGATATGGGTCGCTTGGCTTCTGCTGGATTGTCAAAAGCTGCAAAACAAATGATGAAAATAAATTAAAGTAAGAAACTTCATGGCGATGATTGACTACAAACTTCCCAAGTATTTGCTACTCAAATCTATTCAATGCAACGAAACTTTACTCATTCAAATTTGATGGCTTATATATCAAAACATCTGAATTCCCTTATTTGCAAAAGTAACAGGCATACTATATGCAAACAAAACTGCACTTCATGCGTTGCTAATATACAGGGTCACCTAATAGACCCACAAGTGTGCAGCATATAAGTTGAGATGATATAATCCTCAACAAAATTATGTAATGTAACTTGTCTCTGACAAGAGATCATAAATATCTAATTGTTCATATACACTATTGATTTATAATCGGCAACAAGATGATATATTCCCCTTATTGATTTCATAGCATAAACCCAAATATTTGTAGTAAATTTATCTGTTATTATTAATTTGTTAGCTATTAGATACTATATACACTATTACTTGCTTTAACACAATACAATGCAATAATGGATAACAATGTATAAAATTATATATACTGATTTTATAGAAGTAGGACTACTTGGTCCTTGTTAATACATTTATCTAGATTTTCCATCTTGTGTATGAGATGATTAATCTACAATGCCGCAAATTGATTTCGTAGCATAAATCCAAATATTTGTGGTAAATTTAGCTGTTATTGTTAATTTGTTTAGCTATTAGATACTATATACACTATTACTTGCTCAGTTGCTCTAACACAATTTAATGGATAACAATGTTATTGTTAATTTGTTTAGCTATTAGATACTATATACACTATTACTTGCTCAGTTGCTCTAACACAATACAATCCAATAATGGATAACAATCTATAAAATTATAAATACTTATTTTGTAGAAGTAGGACTACTTGGGCCTTGTTAATACATTTATCTAGATTTTGTGATCAATGGGATATCAAAAAATTAGTGGCTTTAAGAGGCCACAATTTTTAAGAGGTATATTTTGATTATTTTACATATGTTATTGCATAAAAGTTCTATAGGATTGTAATGAAAAAATAAATTGACTTTGTTTATTTGTTACAGTGTTCTAACGACACTGGGCAGTAGACAGGCAATACCTAGTGCCTAAGCACCCGAGGTGGAGGGTTTTAAAGCATTGAAATTGATTATACTAAATATCCCTATTTGAAGCCATCCATCTAAACTAATAATACCTAAACATTTATGTTGGGATTTTACTCTAGTCCAGCAACAGCTTGCCACATGGCACCTAAGAGGCCCTAGGTGGGGCTTTTTTAGCACAATGCTTTGTTATGAAGTTACTTTTCTCCCTTAAGCTTAAACAAATTTTTGTTATGAAATTTTGCCTACCCCTCTAAGGAATTACGGGTCCACCCTTGTTATGTCTTACTGAGTGCTGTATGAGGAGTACCCTGAAGGTCCACCGTCCATGCCATCATAAACCTCCATGTTGGCTCAAATGTATACAAGGCATGGTTCAAAATAGCAGTTTCGGCTGCCGACTTGGATTAAATTACTAAAATGATTCAGTCAAAATATATAATATTGTTTTGAGGAAGTAGCAAATCAAACAAAAGGGCACCGATAGTCCAAAAGTGTTGATAGTTAACTCTCCATATTTGGTCAAAAAACAACATAAACAAATACATAGGGTGCACGTGGGGATATTTTCCATATATTCCCCATTTGTCACTCAATGACCGAACTTTGCTTGTATCAAATGTTTTTCTAAGGAAGATGAATCAAATGGATAAGCAATTCTCCCTAGTAGCAAGTAGCTTATACATTAAACTGAGGAAAATGTAGACAAAAACCAAAAGATAATGCCCCCTTCCAAGAACAGACTGCCTCCACTCATCAATGGGGATACAGAGATCCAAATCAGATTCTAAATGTCTTGACCAAAGAAAAAGTTGTATAACCAAAATCGGACATACTCTGATGGGAAGAACTTCCTGAAACTGAGAAACTTTTTGTTGAGCCTTTTGAGAGTAGTTCTGTGAGTCTGATCCTAGTTCTTCCTTACAGTTCTAGATGTTTTGGTGTATGATACTTTTCTGTTTCATGTTGCTTTCGTGGGGTCTATCACTTTGTTCTATTTTCAGCCCTATATAACTTGCTTGTAAATGGGGTCCGCCCTCTCTGGCTATTGTTTCTTAATTGTATCACTGCATGGTTCTTTACTTCATAAACAAAAGTTTGTAACCAGGCATGTGTACATGAAACAACAAATACTTTCACTAGTTGCTTATACAAGGAACTATATACAAGATTTTTCTTGTTGCATGGGCTTGTCATTTCGTTGCTGGTGATTGGCATTCTCACCTATTTTAGAATGAGTTATTCTATAGACAATCTAGTAGTTGTTGAGTCCTGGCTTTTCAGTTTCCTACAAGCAGAGCTTGAGAGTTTTGGTATGGTCACCTTTTTTACAGATGTTTATCTACCTTGCCTATTTTCATTTAGTTGTTTCCTGTTAATCCATTTTTTGGCATTTAACCTCTAGTCCATCCTCAATGTACCTTGCTCTTATAGTACACCAAATTAATTTATGTTTCTTAATTTGTATAACTATATAATTATAACATAAAAGGATTGGTTTTGCATCTCCTTGTAAGAGAGGTCTCAATCAGCATACAGCTCACAGCAAATGTATGTGTAACTAAATAATCTTTTGTGTATGTATGAATAATTGTTCTATGCTTATAAAAAGTGTGTGGCTATCCCAGCTCCAATTTGATACAGTGATACTCTAGCACTTCAAGGTCCATCATGAATGTACATAAAGTATCCCAAAAGGTTCATTAAAAGTGTCCCTCAAGATCATATTGGATAGCTAGAGTACTTATTTCTAGTGCTAATAAGCATACGTTAGCACATTTTAAAAATAGGACATGCTGCAAGCACTCTAGTGGGTGTGCATAGGCATGGAGTTACCCATTCTCATCCTCACAGATTTGTGTAGCAACCACTTCTTAGACCCGAAAATCATCCATGCTTGCAGTTGGTACATCTATGCCACTCCACAATTTTCTATCACGTTAGTGGATGGCAATTGACTTATTAGTTCGGCAGCTTGTAATGGTGTGCCATCTAGAAGAATTGAAATGTTTTTTGACAGAGTTCGGATATTACATGCCTGACTTTTTGGACATTTCTTGCCATTATTGTAACCTTGTGGTTGCTTAGTTGTTGGCCAACTCATTGTTCGTAGGATATGAAGCACACAGGCTTTTAGTAAGGAACAAAAAGCACCATAGGCTTTGCCTTTGGTTCTGTTCCTACTGGCTTACATCTGCTGCAGTGTGGACTTTGCTCCATATTTTCAGTAAAGTTCTTAGTTAAATTAGGAGCATTGATATCATTCAGGAAGAATCACCAGAGTTGTAAGAATTTGATTGTAAGGTGTTCAAATTAAACAAACTAAAAAAGCGAGGCCCGTGATCTGATTCCTTGCACCAAGTGTTTGCTTTTTTACCTCTTAATGATGAATGGGGACTTCCATTTAGCATTAAAAGATAGAAATGGTGTTTGTTTTTTCACCTCATTAATGGTGAATTAGATTAAAATTTAGCATTCAACGTTAAAAGGAAGACGAGTCCGGCACTGAATGCTTTCTCTTAACTTTAATGTAATTTATTTCAATGGCGCCCCAATTTTTTTACTTCAATAGCTATTGATATATATCACAATAGTAAGCGTAAAACGATAAACTGCATATATTCAACATTCAACGCCAAATACCCACGGATATAACATTAAAAAAAAAATTAACGCCAAATAAAATTGAAGTATTTTTTATTCAGGGCTTCCGTAAGTCAGGTTCAGCAAATAAAGAAACGAAAATGTGGACAGAAACTGAACAGAAATAGAAATTACAGAAACCCGACTTACCAACAAATGGAGTCCTTCAATCGCAATGAAAACCCTAACCTAACTAATCGAATATATATATATATATATGGTTGTATGCACAGGAATGGAAATGAAAGCTGGTGCGGTTGGATTCCGGGGAAGTAAAGAGATTGAACGATAATAATGAAGAGAAGTACTGATGACAGACTGAGGTGGGTTTGAAAATTGTATTTCAAAAACTATTGTTTATTTGAATATAATATATTTAAAAACTGAAATTTTTTTAATATAATAATTTTATTTTTATTAGTTTATTTATATTACATAATTTTAAATGAAAATAAAAAATATTATATAATTTAAAAGCATTAAATTCAACACAATTTAGTTTATTTAGATCACATGATTCTAAATTTTAATACTCCCTCTGTCTCATAAAGACAGTTTCATTTTTTTTTTCCACAAAGATTAAGAAACTTCATTTAATGTAATTGGAACTATAATTTTTTTCACATTTTTTCTATTATACCCTCATTTATTCTACTATAATAAATACATTGGATTAGAAGATGAACATACATTTTTTTTTTATATTTTCTATGGGAGATGGGTATTTAATAGGTAAAGTTAATTATTTTGGAGTTGATGACAATGTAATTAAATAAGGGTACATTAGGAAAAAGAAAATATTAGTGCATTCTTTAAAAGGCAAGTGGACTATAATTTGGGACAGACGAAAAAGGAATAGTGGATTATCTTTGCGGAACGGAGGGAGTATTTTCTAAGGCTCCGTTTGATTGCAAGGTGGAAAAGGAAAATAAATTGAGTTAGTTTTGGTGAAAAGATGGAAAATAAGTTAAGTGATAGAAGTGATATCCTCTTGATTTTTAAGTTTTTCCATGAAGAAATTTTCTTTACTTGGTGGTGAGTAAAAATTTTCTACCAAAAATATTGAAAGATGGAGGTATGTACTCATAACATGAGTAACATCTCTCACCTTATTTTTTATCTTTTCACACAAACTAACTAAATTTATTTTCCTTTTCCATCTTTGTAATCAAACGGAACCTAAGAGTACCAAATTCAACACAATTTCTAATCAAGAATATATATGATTTATATTCGATTGTAAAATTTTGAAAAAGCTGGGGGTTAATTTTTAATTGTAATACGTGTCTCATCTCACTTCCATCCCTCTTCACCAACAAACCCTTATCTAACCCATACATATCTATCTCCTTAAAACCCATCAAACTTTCAACTTTCTTATTCCGCTTTCTTCTTCTTTTTTTCCACTTTCTCTCACAAGAAGAGGAACTCCCAATTTTCCTCTATAATTGCCTTTGTTGATGCTCAAGAAGAAGACAAACAACATCGCTCTTGAAGAGCAAGAATAAGAAAAGAATGAATTCACCTGGGAAAATCTCCAAAATTTGAAAGTGAATATGAGGGCACCCTAAAGGCAATAAGTGATGCTGGAGAGAGCATCGGTGAAAGGGAGAAAAGCGGTGTGGAGTATGTTTTTAGGGCTTTAATGAGGGTAAAATATGTATTTTGCAATAGGGTGTTTTAAGTTTTTAGATTTAAGTAGCAAACTTGCCACTTAAAATTTTGGATCCAAATTTTCAAATTTAAGTGGCAAATTACTTAATTTTTTGCCAAACAAACAACTTTTACATCACTTAAATCTGAAAACTTTAAGTTTTCATTTAAGTTTTCATATTTAAGTGGGTAAAACAAACAACCCTTGAGACAGTATAATTTAGGTGGTACCAACAATATACAACTTTCCAATTATACACTACAGTTCTCAAATCTTTTCTTGATGTATAACTTTAAAATCATATATTATAATTGTTGTATTTAAACTAGATTTGACAAGCTGGATAAAATGGTGGAATATGATAATTTTGTCTATCCTATGTTTGGTATTTGTCGAGATTGAATATTCGGACAAATTATTTATCTCACTAAACTTCTTATTTCACCGAGAAAGGAATTAACAAATATTGTCTAAGAGCATCTCTAATGGAATAATTACGATAATTTTTTATTATCTATTTAGCAAGTTGTTAAAGTTAACAATGTAAGTATCCTCAATGGCTATTTTTTCTCTGACCAAATTTGTGGGATTTATTATATTGATTGCCACAAATTAATCGATTTGAATTTTGTTTCAAAAAAAAAGAGGAAAAGATTTAAATTTGAAAATATTCTCTCTTACCCAGTAAACTTAACGGGTCTCTCATTTTGGTTATTGAAGAAGATTGTTAACTTTGATTATAAAGATAGTATATTTTGTTATTGGTTAAAAGGTCAACATTGTTAAAATTGATTATAATTGTTATTATGATTATACCATTAAAAATACTCAAAGAGGTAGGACTGTTTTATCATATCTTAATGTAATCAAATAATCCTATCCGATTCTCTAATTTGACGCGTCAAACATAACTTAATAGAAAAATCCATTTTGGCAATATGAATATTCTAAAATTTGGCAGGCTTCGAATATTGTATTCAATTTGAAATAGGTAAGATTTTTTGAACTTTTAAAGTGTATTTAGTTAGGATTTTAAAAGATCGATTAAAATTTTACTAAATTCGATTAAAATTTTAAAAAATTTGTCTAAATCTTATGATATTCAAAAGGTCTAAATTTGAAGAATTTTATTTAGTGCTAGATTCTAGATCCTTAATATAAATACAAATTTCATTGATAAATTTTTTCACCACTCTAGAGATTTTACATCTCTGTGAGCTTTTTTCAACGGACTTGCCTCCCATCCATTACCTCTTTGGTCCAATTCCGTTCAAGAAGGTCTAATTCAAGGATTAAACAAATGAATTATTTCATAAAACTTAGTAAAGATGATTTTTATAATGAATAGATCATGTCCACAAAATTTTATCATGAAATTCAAACTAGAAGTGAACGTAATAAAACTTTGATGCATTTGTTCATTTTCGACTATTCAAATTTTAGATCACCATATTCTAGATTGAATCTTCTGATGAAATTTTATGGAAATGATCTAGTCATTATAAAGATCTTCTCAACCAAATTTCATAAAAAAAATCATCTATTTAATCATCAAACTGGACCCCCTTGAACGGAATTGGACCAAAATGTAATGGAGATGAGCCAAGTCCTTCAACATATTCTTCCTCTGAAATGCGGATAAGCTTAATAAGCAATGTGGATGAATTCCGATTTAGTCAATGCCCCAAATAAACATGTGTATATATATATTTTAAGAGAGTTTTGTATACAAGCACAAAATTATTCACCTCACCCCACCCTAATTATGGGATATTTGTTATTCACCCTGCTAATTTTTTTTTCAATTCTTCTCAACTTACTCCGGTAATTTTTGTAAGCCAAGCAAGGCCTTTAAACCTGAGGTAATGAGTTTAAAGGGCTTCTTCCATAATTAAAATCATATAGAGGACACCTTACTTTTTTGTTATAAAAGAGGGACAATCATTATAATTGTGACATGTGTCCATAGTAAAATTAAGTCAAAACAAGAAATAACCCTTTCCTTTTCGCGTAATTACAATCATGCCATCTTTCCTAATCAATCATGTGTAATTTTCAGAAATACTTTAGTGCAAAAACGATTTTGCACTAAATACGAGTTCAACTTGTTATAATAAATTCAGTGCAAAAACGATTTTGCACTAAATCCGCGTGCAATTACCAGAAATATTTTAGTGCAAAAATAATTTTGCAGTAAATCCGAATGCAATTACAATAAATATTTTAGTGCAAAAACCCTTTTGCATTAAATCCGAGTGCAATTTAGCATAAATATTTCAGTGCAAAAATAATTTTGCAGTAAATTCGAGTGTAATTACCATAAATATTTTAGTGTAAAAACCCTTTTGCACTAAATCCGAGTGCAATTTAGCATAGATAATTAAAGTCTTTCGCATTCAAATAAATAACTTACAAAGAATAACAATGCCTTGATATTATTTATTCCACAAAAATAAAAAAAACATCTTCATTCATATATCAAAATCAACATTACATTCTTTTAAAATCAAAACTAAACGAATCAGAAAAAAAAATCTTTTATTTGCAACCCACGATTTATAATTTCCAGTCATATTAGAACATATAACACTATATATTCTTCCCGGAAAAAACACATTAACCCAATGATCAAGTGGTGCGCCCCTAAAGAAATCTTTCGTAACATTCTTCGCAAATGTCTTAAGATCATCGTGATTCTGTTTTTACAACTTAACTCATCCCTTTTACTACACACAACGGTGATCCTGTTTTTGCAATTTTTCTTAAACTCAAATTCAAATCTATAGTGAATGAATTTTTTTTGCAAACTCGTCTGAAACTCAATGGCTCATCCTGGAAATCTTTGTCCAATACCTATAATAGCATTAGCCCAAGCAATACAATTACGTGGTTCATGTGTTTCAATTTCATTAGCACAACTCATAGAACTTGAAAAATTACTTTCACACTGATCATCTGACGTAAAAAATTTAGAACCTTATGTTCGCCTAAAAAAAATATACATTTCTCACTCTTTTTACCACTGTGAAACAAACTATACATTGAATTTCATCATTCCCATCTAACACAAATTCCTTATCATCACGAGTAACAAATAGGTCTACACACAAGGGATTAATATTGGACCACCTCTCGCACACCAAACATTTTAGTTCTTCAACACTCATACCAAGAAACGATCGAATTCCAAAGGAACAACCATTATAATAAACTACGCCTATAATACCTTTTTCAAGATCCTTAGAAAATGAGACATAAAAACTTAGAACCAATACATTGCATAACAAACATGTATGTTCATTTATTCACAAATGAAATCACTCATTTAAACTAACCGAAACATACAATATAAGAATCAACTGCAAAAATACTGCAATAAAAAAACTTAGATCAAAACTGAAAAATTACAAATTCACTTTTGCAGTTTTTCCGCACAAAGGAGAAAACAAAAGGAAAAACAGAGCATACATAAATTAATTATAAGGATATTAAACAACCTTTAAAAACATGAACAATCATTCATTATTGGATCAAATCCTCCAAATATAAGCTAAAAATAATAAAAATGAAGCAATATGTCTATAAATTTTACACAAATCAGAACTAAAAATATAATAGTTCTCCATAATCTAAATATATTATCAAAACTATAAAACTGCAAAGGCATTTTTGCAGTTTTTCTGTAGTTAGGAGAAAAAAAAACAAAAACAGAGCAAAGTGCAAAAATATTATACTTAAAAAAACATAGATCAAAACTGAAAAACTGCAAAAGCAGTTTTGCAGTTTTTCTGTAGTTAGGAAGGAAAAAAAAACAGAGTATACATGGATTCATTGCAATCATGCTAAAACTACCTATAAAAATATGAACATTCAATCGCTATTTCATTAAATCCTCCAAATATAAGTTAGAATAAACCAAAACAAAACAAAGTTACAACTAAAAACGTGAAGAAAAAACTATACCTAGATAGTGCTTCAACATCCATGGAGCTAAGAAATTTTTTATTCTTTCCTTCGTTAATCCCGTCGATCTACGATGTTTTCCGTTAATCTAAGCTTGCATTCATTTCTTCAATCATAGTTTGCTTTCACTCTCTTCATTCCCGTCGATCGTGTATATCGCCTTTCATCCCTGTTTATGTACGGGATTTAAATAGTTAAAAAAGGGAAGGGCAATTTAGTCATTTTAAAACTCTTAAATTATTTAATTTGTAAAAGGTAAAATACTTATAACTAACCTAAAAACCAAAATTGTCCTTATAACCAATTAGTAATGTGAAAAAATCCTTCATTTGTTAAGTTAATATATGATGTCATTTTGTTGTATAAAATAATAGAAGGAGGTCTCCAAACCCATTTTCTCTTTAAACCTTTTGACTTATTTATTTGGACACCCACAACAATGAAGGGAAGAAAAAATTTAGTGTTTATCATACTTTTTTCAAATCATCTGGACCACAAATCTATTTTGTTTGCAAATTACTTATGTAATTTGTACAGTCTAAAAACATTTGATTCGAGTGAAAAACAATACTAAGATTTGATTTAATTTTTTTTTCAAGATGGAAAAAGACAAATGTACATGCAGCCATGCAGGGGCGGAATTGGCCCCCAACCCAATGCAAAAAAAAAATAAATTTGTCCACTAGCCATATAAAAATACTACATACATATATGCCTAGCCTAATGTTCAGCTCCTCCCTTCCAAACACAGCCCACTATAAATAGCCTACTATAATTTTAAATAACTAAGGAAAAAAAAAGTCTCTCTGCCAGTCCCCACTGACCAGTCGTACTTTTCACTCTACCTGTCTACCAGCAGTGCACAGCCCCACATGTCACATTAAAAAAATCACAACAAACAATATTAATAATAATAAAAAAAATCTAACTAAAAAGACAAAGAATATTTAAAAAAAAAAAAACCTAACTTTATTTATCTTGTGCCGCAACAGACAGGATACCACTTTCTTCCCCAACTTTATACAACTTTCATCTTCTTCTTCTTCAATATACTCCATTGTTATTCAATAATTTTATTTGTCTTCTTCATTCAATGTTTGTCTCTTCTATTCATAACAAGTAGGTCCATAATCTTAATATTTTTATTTTTTCTCTTTATTTATATATTATGTTCACATTAATTTAATTTATATTTTGTGATTTGTGAAAGTTTGGAGCATTACTGATTTGAATTATAAAAGCTTTGTGTGCACAATATACAGAGCTTCTTTGAGGTAAATCTTTAAAGTTTAAAACCCTAATGCTTATTTAATTCAAGTTAAATTTGTTATACCTTTATGAGTTAGAAATTACTCTTCTTAATTTTTTTAAATATTGAATTATTTCATTATTACTTTTCTTAATTTTTGTATTGTATGAACTCAAGTAATTGTTTTATGTTATTGAAATTTTTTTCTCTATATATTTTTATCATATGAAATACTTTTACTTTGTGAACTTTTTTTTTTAAACACTAGCCCCCTCTCGGAAGAATCCTGGGTCCGCCCTTGTGTACATGCATACACACATAAACATATTCTTATATAGTTTAGAGCTCTATACAACCAACAAGAGATCGAGAAACAATCCATATGCATTACGAACATAATCAAGGAGAGAGAAATAATCCGTTCAATCAAAGAGATGAACAATCCATTTGTGTTACAAACATCACGGAGGAGAGAAAAACAATGGGTCTCTCTCTATTTTTCTTAGAGAGAAAAAATCTAAAATTTACTTATAAATCTGCATAAAATTTAAAAAGTTTATTTGCCTATTGGTTCCATTGATTTCATGAACTTGCTTCCCTTCTTTCTTTGGCGACCTCTATGGCGATTGCTCGAAAAACGCGAATGATCGACTAACATAAAAGTTTAATATTACTGACAAAATAGTAACAACCCGTTTGGATTAAGGGGAGATAATGGAAATGAAATAATTAATTGGGAAAGAAATGAATGGTTTTAATTTTATTTTTATTTGGATAGCTAAGGAGTGAAACGAAATAAAATGAAACAAGTATTGCTTGGGTAGAGGGAAGAAAGGAAAGCAAATGAAAATGATTTAATATATTATTAACAAATTAGGTTAAATTTGGAAATTGGTAAATATTTTGTTAAATATTTTTCATTTCCCTCCCCATTCTCCTAATACGGGAATGAAACAATATGAAGGAATAAAGAGGATTGATAATCTCTCCCCGTTTTCTTTTCATTCTGTCTTGCAAATGTATTTTAACGAGTGATTTTTAATCATTTATTCCCTTTTAATTTCCCTCCATCCTATTCCCTTAATACAAACGAACCCTAAAGGTTTGTTTGGTTGAAAGAATATGATTTTTTTTAATCAATTTCTAAAAATGTGAGAAGACAAATTATATGGGTGCAAACAAGACTTCTCTATTTTAATTTAATTGTAATTAGCCTATGTGCACACTTTATTGCATGGAATAAAATACTTTGACCATCTCTAATTTTCTCATCAAAATTTCTCTATATTTAGGAATAAATTTGGGGAAAAAGTTAAATTTGGATAAAAACTCTCTAATAGTAAACTTATTAAATATATTAATTTCAAATTTTAATTTTAATTTGGTTACTTTTATACTAAATTTCCTTTTTTTTCTCCATGTATTTCCCCTCCAAAACTATCCCTCCTTTTTTACCCTTTATTTCTATCCAAAAATTTAATCCTTATAGGTTATACTTACCTCTACCATACTTCACTCATCTCATTCTAACAAAGTTCATGCAAATTCGTGAAGATGTGTTTGGATACCCCAATTCCATGAAATAGAATTGGAATTGGGGCATGGTTTTTCTAATTCTCCTGTTTGGATGCCGTAAAATGCCTAAATTTACAACTTAAATTCTAAAACCATATATCTGTGAAGGAACAAATTCTACACCGCAACTTAAGTTTTCCAAAACCATAATGTCTTAGGGTGCATGGCTAATTCTTTATATCGTTTCTTGAATTTTGAATCGTCTAAGCCAACCACACAAGCGATATTAGATGAGGTGTCAAAGGTCCTAGGGTTAAATGAAACACAAGTCTTCAAATTGATCGACAAAATTTGGTTCTGAAAGAGCTGTGGATATTGATGCATCTTGGACGTTGACGATCCTTAGTTTCTATTTCTTTTTATTTGATATATTTTCTTCATCGGATATAGTTTATAGTTTATGATTGTTGATGTTGGCTTATAATCTAGTTATGTTTAGCTATGGTATATTATATGAAAAGTTATATTACAAGGAGTTTTTTTTTTTTTAGCTAATGTGGACTCATGATAGTTTATTTTAATTAATGTTGACTTCAATATAATGTATTTGAACTTATTTTGTTTAGAGTATATGTGAAATCTTTTTTATCTTTTTGATTTGCTCGGATGCATGAGAATGCTATAGGTTGTCCATGGGAGTTATATTAAGTAGTGTAGAAACTTCATATTTTGAATGAATTAGAAATTAATATCTAATTGCAATTTTAGTTTTAATATGAACTGAAATTAAAACATAGATTTGTTAATATGTGTGTATATATATGTGTGTATGTATGTGTATGAAGATCAAAATCTAACACAAAAAATATTACATTTGTTTTGTCAAACATAGCCTTATTTATTAGATTAATGAGCATTTAAAGAGATCATTCAAATGTAGTCTAAAACATTATTTTTTGAAAATCAAATGAACTACACAAATTAACCAAACAAGTAAATTTGGAATTCCAAATAAATGTTATGTATATACCAATATACAGAGATGGCTCATGGCCACATTTTATTTTTAATTTTTTTAATATTATCTTTGTATTGAAGTGAATTTTCAATTTAGAAAAGTACTTACACAGACAAAATTCATATTTCTTTAAAGTGTATATATATATTTTTTTTTATAGTGCAAAAGGGGGACTAAAATTTTCTCCCTGATTTGAAAAATAACTCTGAAAAGTACTGTAAAATTTGTGATAAATGAAATTTCACAGTTAAAGTTAGTTAACACATAACAATATCTTGAGAATGTATAGACAGTGTAAAAACTGCATTAAATTTTTCTCATAATTTGAAAACTTACTTCAAGAAGTATAGTAGAATTTGTAATAAACGAAATTTCGCTTTAGAAATTAACATATAATCTTAAAAATAGAGTAAAAAGCTTTTCTAGAATAATCTTACACATTAGGAAATAATATTTAAAGAATGTTAAAGACACTAATTTGTAAGGTTATATGTATAGACTGGGGCGTAGTCATTAAGAGGCTATCCTGGACGGTAACTTGGGTCTATTTTTTTTTTTTTAGTAATAGGATTAAATTTTATTTTTAAATTTATATGTATATATATGTGTATAGCCCACCTCAATTTTTTTTAATATTATTAATCTATATCTATTAATTTTTTTAAAAGTAAATGTCAATTACCCTCTATTTTTTTTTTTTTACTTTTTCGAATTCCGATTGTCTTTTTGTTTGTATTTATGGCGTACATAGCTAGATATAATGGAAAATTGTTACATTTTTTGTATATTTTTGAATATTTCATATCTACACTTCCAACTTATATAAAAAGTTGGTATCTTTATGTTCAAAAAAAAAAAATAGTTGGTATCTTTTGTATGTATTTGAATATATTATATTTGCATTTTGGTTTGTTATATTTTAACGTTATCATTGTTTAATTCTTAGCCCGGGTCATTTGTAATTCCTGGCTACGCCCCTGTGTATAGATGATAAAATATTATATAAGATATTAATTTGCTAGTTATTTTTTATGAAAAATAAACATAAAGAGTAATAAATGATATTTCGGCCTAAAATAAATTTACGATCCTTATAAAAAATAGGATATTAAAAATAGAGTTTGTTTGAAAAAGTTTTCTCAAAAAGAAATAAGAAATAATATTTTTGTAAATTAAGGGCCTCTATTTGACTAAACTCCAAAAAGAGTGCAAAGTTAACTTTGCAGTAAATTTTTAAATTGTATTTTTTTTAATGGAATCATGCAAAATTGAGTTTGTACTACATGTTTTTTAGCATATTATTATAAATAAGTGTTTAATTAATGGTGCATTAGAATAATTTTAACAAATTACATATTCGAAACCTACTTATTAATAAAATGCACATAATAAATTTTTTTGGAGTTATGCAAAGTTAAGTTTGCACTCCTTATTTTCTAAATTATTTTATGTATTTGTGTTTATTTGGCGTTGTTTTAAAGTTTTATAAATGAAACATAAGAATATATTTGTTAAAAATCCATTATTTTAAAACGAAATTAATAAACAAGCCTTTAGTTCAAAATGATAATGATATTTAACCCTTATTTCTAAAAAATATTATTCATTAATTTTTTTTATTTAAATATTGTTACACAATATCTCATACCTCATTTCGGGTATAAAAAATTAGGAAATAGGAGGGATTTATTACCGAAGAGGCGAAGATCTCAATTTTGGAACTATTCGACACGGGAATTTGCTACAAACATATATTATTTCCCGCTTCTCCTACTTGGAGGAGGATTTCTAGCTCTTATCTTTCCAATTCCAAATAAGATTCGGAAGATGTTGCTCTCTAGCTATATAAATTAAATATTTATTTATTCCATAACAATTCATACCGATTGAAAAAAAGAAAATTTTGTGAAGCTCATATATAGCTTGAAGAGAGGAGAAATTCTGCGCGATTAATTAACATATCTTTATATATAAATGGGCAGTATTATATCATCAAAGCATCAACCTGCGCAGCAGAACGATGGTTTGGAAAGCAAAAGTACATCAATGGAAGAAAATAGAGTACCACTCGTCCAACAACAAGAAGAATTTGAAGAATTTGAGAAGAAGAATTTGATGAAGAAGAAAGTGTTATTCAAAACGGCACCCGATCAGAAGAAAGTGTTGTTATAAAGGAAAAAAGTGTTCCGTCAGCACAAACTCATTTTATTCAGGAGGAGGAAAAAAGTGTTACAGAAGAAAGTGTTATTAAGAACCTGATCCGTTTGTTTCAAGACATCGCGGTTGGCGAAACTGCACACTCTGCAACTCGGTTTTTGAGGGCAACCAATTGGAATCTGGAAGAAGCTCTTCAGCTCTTTTTCATTGGAAACCAAGACCCAGAACCAGTAATCGAAAAACAAAGTTCTGAAGGTGATAATTTGTATCCTCCTCCTATTGCTCTGATTCACCCGGGATGCTTTGAGAAGGTGAAATTAGATGCGAAAGCTGCCGACAAATGGTTAATTCTGAATATACAGTCTAATAAAGAATTCAACTCACAGATGCTCAACGGCCACACATGGGCTAACGAAGCTCTGGCGGACACAGTTAGTTGTAATTTTGTATTCTGGCAGATTGATGATGATAGAGAGGAAGGACAAAAGGTTTCTAATTATTATAAGGTGGAGTCTCGGCCCGCCATTCTTGTTATTGATCCTATTACGGGTCTACAAATGCGGTCGTGGAGTGGGATGGTGGAGGCCGAAACATTGCTTGAAGATTTAATGCCTTTTATGGACGAAACCCCCCATCATACACCACCTTCTCACTTCTTACGTGCAATTAAACAAATACATAAATTAAGCCACTGAAGGATTTAGTGTTTTCTTTTCTAGTCTCTAGTCTAATTTCTTGTATAGGTTTATGAAATTGATAGCTAGCGCAGTTACTACTTCTACTTGGCTCAACATATTATTTCTTTAGTTGTTGCCTGCAGTGCATCAACTTTTAAATTTGCAGATCTAATATTGGCTTTGTTGTTTGTCTTTTATTTTATTTTTATAACTGTTTTAATATTTTATGATTGCCATTGTAATTGCTAAGATCTCTAATGTACAATCCCTCAATGAATACCGGGTGTATTGACGAGGGTAGCAGGATGATGAAACCACAAAAACCCATTCAAAATATGAATATATAATTGCTAAAAATACGGAGAGATCATGAGATCTTGCATCGAGAATCGTGCCGGATTTGATGTCAAAGCTGGCATTCTTAATTCAACTTATTACCAAATCTAAATTTGTTATAAAAAACGTGCATCGACTTATTACCAAATCTAAACTTGTCATAAAAAACGTGCATCGACTTATTACCAAATCTAAACTTGTCATAAAAAACATGCATCGCTGCTAGAGGCTGTGATATGAATTATCTGGGTAGTTTTTGTGTTTGGCCTGTAATTGAAGTAGCAAGAATGGTGCAAAAGGACTTTTGCACCAAAACGGAATGCATGCGGATTTGATGCAAAAGATCTTTTGCACCTAGGAAGGCTAAAGTATTGCACGCGGAATTGGTGCAAAGCGTCTTTTGCACCTAGGCGGGCCAAAGTCAATAGTCTATTTTTTCACTTAGTATAAACAGAAAGGCTTATTTCTATTTATGTGTGTGTCCATTTGCAAGGGAGAAAAAAATGACTTATTCTTACAAAAGCTTTCTTTCTTGTGAGAGGTTAGCTATAGTTTAGCTAAGGTTGAGAGAGTAATCGTTGAAGGTTTGTTTCATTGATTTAGAGTGGGGATTATTGAGAGCAAGTTGGTGTAATTCTTGGTTGATCAATAAAGTTACTCCTTTTTCATATGGAAGACCCGAAGGGTTCCACGTTATCTCCGATGTGTTTTTTGTCTTTGATTTACATTCGATTATCGTTGTTCTTTATCTTTTTATCCATAGTTGTTTGTGATTTTGTTTATTATCTTGGTTTGAGCAAAGATTTTATTGCTTGTCAGTTTCCGCCTTCTAAGCGTTTCTGGAAATTCTACAAAGGGATTTTTTGGGTATATTTGTGGATTGAGAACAAGGAATTGTTCCTACGTTAACAACACAAACTACACGTGATTTTGACGTTGTCAATTTTTTGGTCTAACCGGCTTGCAACAGTCTAATGTGGTCAAATAGGTTTTTGCGGCCTATTTTACATCAAAATATTAATTGAAATATGAAGTTTGATAAAGCTGTGTGCAAATGGATTCATGATAGTTAGTAAGTGACCTCAAACTCCCTACATCTTTTTGTTTTTCTTAGTTCCAATTTGGTTCAATCAGATGACTAAGCAAACATTGATACAGGAATAACATCTTAAAGGACGAACATGATAATAATGTAGATATACACAAGTGGTCTACATCAACTATAGCAGGAACATGATTCGCATAAGCATATAATTAATGCATTTTATATATAGAAGAATGAAAAATGATATTGTATATTCCTAAATATTGATTGAATGCATTAATATTAACTGATCGAGAGCCCTCAACCTGTGAAGAACTTAGCTCGTCCCCTGTAATTAGATGAAACAAAGCCTGAACTTTCCAAAGATTTGATTGCTGAATAAAAGAAGCTTGAGAAACACCATGCTCAATTTTGTAAAACTGGTAGAGAAATTGAATAGTCAATGTCATACAGATAGTCTTTCAGGAAACTCACTTACAAAAAAATAAAAATAAACTTGGACTTGAATATATGCATTGTTTGTGAAACACATGTTTGCTAGACAACCAACCACTAACTCGTACAATTTTTTCTCAAGAAGCAATTATTAGGCTTGTTTAAACACGCCACTACTCCATTAATTCCACCAACTCCACCACCACCAACTTAAATACATTCTCACTACACAACCAACCACTAAATCCTACAATATATTTATACTAAAACTAATTCACATAACACATACTAGTGTAATACTCAGAAATAAAATACAACAAAAAATAAGTAAATTAGGCATGCGACAATTTAACAGTTTCTATAAACTAATTAAGTCAAGAAATTGGTTCTTAATATCACAAGACCACAAAAAGTGTTTCTACGTGTTTACGCTATCAAGTGAAAAGAAATGCATTTCAATTCAAATCTCTGTATAGCCTTAATATCTAAACATTATCAAACCATTGTAGAGGTGTCATTATAACATTATAGCAGTTCACCTCACTTCGTCTTTTCAATCTCTTCTTTATTCGCCATCAACTAATCTATAAAAAAGTATAACACTCATCCGTCTCAAATTAAGAGTTCCAAGTTTGAAAGTCAAACATATAATAAATATTATTAACATTCGTTTTCACCCTTACGATACGTGCGAGTGGGTAAGCCTAATGGTAAAGGTGTCTAATGGCCTAGATTCGGAAGATCCTGGATTTGAATCACACCCGAGGCGGGGTTGATTTTTTATTTTTTTAATTATAATAAAAAAGGAAGAGAGTTAGACTTTTATTTTATTTATTTTTTCTAAAAAATGAAAATTTCCCATGACAAGAACCGATTAACAAAAAAATGCATGATTGATGAAACTCCAATTTTGTGCATGACTAAACATGTCTAGCTAGTTTTATAAAATTTAAGTGCAAGACCCTATTAACACGACAACCTGGCCACTTCTAACACAACATAACTCTAATTTTTATGTAAAAGCTATGACACAACACGACTCAAGAATCCTAAATAAAAAGTACCACTATCATTTTGTTTTAGGTCGTGTTATAATGTGCAAAATTGCTATCCGTATGCGGGGACAAGGATAAACTACTCCATTCCAAGACCTTCAAATTCGACTAAAGTTCTTATACTATTGGAACAAACCTTACGCCAAGCTCGAACTAAATCAAAACATTACATCACAAACCAACCCTCGCAACTTATGTTCTAATAGTTCAACAGCATGCCACAACGTACGCTTACTAAATACACATCTATAACACACATGCATAATAGGGATTTTGCATAAAATACACATACATATTACACACACTCTTTCTCTATCTCATTGAGAGCATGGCTAGTACTAGAGGGAAATGCACAGGCAGTTCCCTAAGTGGATCTACATATGGGCAACCTTCGCATGTTTGTCGTTATTTTCTTCTTCTTCTTCTTCTTGAGAATTTTCCTCGTTCCTTTTACTGCATTCTCCCCATTATTTTCTTCATCTTTTGAACTTGATATGATGTTTTCTTCTTCACTTGCATCATCCTTGTCAGTTTTGACAAGTACCATTGCATTTTCTTCTGTAATCTTTTGGCTTATCTTTGCCCAAGCTCCAGAAAGGCCGCCAGTCAAGTTAGTCACAATGTCATATGCCTTAGAAAGATCAATTTTAATAGCCATTGACTAGTTTTTGCTTTTAGATTTATGCATAGTTTTTTTCCTTTTTTTTTTAACAATGTCATGAAATTTATAAAAATATATACCTTGATAGGGGTGCCATTAACGTGTGGATCCTCGTACCGAAAAACCAAAAAAAAAGAAAAACACGTGGATCCTTAATAGTACAAAATTAGGTAAGAAATTTTTTTCTGGGTTCCTAAACATGGGCCTAATCCAAAGCTACATTTTTGCCCAAAAAGAACAAAAAAGAGCTCTGTGTATCTACACCCTACGTACTCTTCTTCAAACTGTGCATGACCCGTTATCTTGAGACAAAATTCTCTTTCCGCTGCAACTTCCCTATAATTATACAACCAAACCCTTTACAATGGAGAAAATTCGGTGCTTTTATCGCCAAAATTTATAGTCAAGGTGTCCCAAGAAATTGGCTCGAAAGATGCCCCATATGGCTCACTAGCACAATCCGCTTTATTTTTTGTTTTACTTGGAATATTTGCTCACTTTAGCATATTTATGACAAGTCTTATACTGCCCCCCTTAGCTACCACAAATCGATACCTTAGCATTTGAAAAGTCTGTGATAATCCTTTTCGTATTTGTCATAGTGAAAATTGAGTAAACACGCGAGGCTTAGTTAACTTTGGTGAGGTGGGCATTTGGCATCAGTGTTTAATCGTCGGGGGTTTGTGCCCTTCCCGGTATTAGTAATATGGGGGGTGGGGGGTTGTGTTGTTCCCGCTGTTGGTACCATCTCTAGCAATTCCTATGGATCTTTGCTCAACACTTGCACTCTTCATAATTCAAGCTTCTTCAAATACTTCAGATTCCCCACCATTCTTTGTTGGAAAAAAAAGTGTAACACCCCGTTCTTTCGTTTTCTCGTAGTTACTTTCATTCGTCTGCTCATTTCACCTCGGGTGGTGAAATTTTGATTCGGAGAGCCTCGTAATGTTGTAGCACTCCGTATTGGTCATATTAGCCTCCTTCCACTCATGTGAGTGTTCGTTTAGTCATTCGAGTGGTTCGGATCAAAATCCGAAGCGATAATTGCGTGTTTCGACTTTTCGTTATCTGTCAATTTTTGGTCAACTTTGAGAGGCCATAAATTTTTTATCCGATGTTCAAACAACTCTCCATTTTCGATCATGTCTTCATTTCTTTTCACTCTACAACTTTTGTGTTTGGGCCGAGTCGAGATTCAGCTATTTCGAGGTCCGTTTCGGGCTCAAAAGGTCATTTGCTGCTGCAGTGACTTCCATGATCGATCATGGAAGGCCATGATCGATCATGGTTCACCTGAATGTCGATTTTGAGCGTTTTTAACTCATTTTTAAGTCATTTAACACCCCTACAACCCCATTTTCGAGCACCCAACATCAAAAGGAATGAGGGAGAGTCTAGAGAGCTCTAGAGAGAGAGAGAGACAAGAGATTTTACACATCTCTCATCCCTCATCCAAGATTTGAGTCCCGAATCGCTTTCTCCTTCACTATTCATCATCTTTTCCACATTCTTCTTCCGTTGGAGCTTGCATTAGAGCTAGGGCTTGGGCAATACGGCTTCTACGCTTCATCAACTTGCGAATTCGGCTTGTTTAAGGTGGGGACACTAGTACAAAAACTTGTTTTCCAATGTTTAATTGATGAATTATAGTCTTGCACTTAAATTAGGGATTTTGATCAAAAGCATGTGTTGTTTGTATCTCTTGGGGTTTGGACTATATAATTCTTAGATTAGTGATAGGTATTGATAGATTATCACTCTTACAATGTGATTGATCATCTAGTTTCACAATTTAACAAATGATCCTAGATATTCATGTTAAACCAACTCCGTAGCTATCCATATGACTTACAAATTGGGGTTTTAGGTCTTGTGCGTATAAATGGATGATTATGGGTTATTAATGATAGTGATACACATATATACCACTAGATACGATCGAATGGTATTATTTATGGTATGTGTGCTGAGAACCCACTACGGTGGAATGGTACACAGTAACGTGCAAGTCTAGTGGCTTGTGTGGAGCGTGCTAGGCACTAGGAACGAGAGTTTAATCTCGATCCTCTTTAAGAACACATATAACACCGTTATTAGGGCGTGGATTGTCCCGGTTATGAACATGAACATCTAGGCGAGTTGTACTATATGCCAGTGGACTAGAGGCATACTAATGGATACTTGGTTTGATAGGATGACGTGAGTATCATCATAAAACACATATAGCCTTAGTTTAATACACATATCATATGATGAGGTGTATAACGCGATTAATGAACTAATTGGCCTTATAATGAGAATAATCACGTGATGATAAACATATGGAGTATATGAGTGATGAATACGCTTATATAAATGATTAACAGCGATGTTAATGATGATAAATGAATAGTAAGCGATTGTATGATTATTTATATGGCGGTTAGCCATATGTGTGATGTATGATTGATGATGATGATGATATTCATTATGAGAAATGAATAAACGTGATGTATGTTACTGTGATCACACATATGGGCTGGATATGATTGATTGAGCACGGGTAGTTCCCGGTGACTCGAAGACGGGCCGCTTATTGCCTTCCATGGGTGAAAATCCCTAAATCGTGCATGGAAAAAATGAAGACTGTGACTCCGCCAGTGGTTGTACTTGCCCACAAAGGAGAGCCCACTCTTTGTATTTTGCCTTCCCACAGGACTATGTGTTTTGGGTTTGATGAGTTTCCCCAGCAAGTGGAGTAGGTCTCATGTGCCACTACTTACCCAATGGTGAGTTTTTCAAGAAGTAGTTGGGCTACTAATGATCATCACCCTGCTAGGGTATCGCTTGGTGTAGTTCTTTCCAGAGTGTCGATGTGGTTTGTATGAAGTGTTCTCCTCGTCAACAATTCGGAGTGTTGTTTCCCGGGAAAATGACCGTCGCGTGGGCTATCTCCGAATAACCTACTTGGAGACCCAAGTCCCTGAACCACTCCCCACTCAAAGGAGACATGGACAAAAGTCTCGGAGCCTTTGGGATCTGTTACTTTGGGTCTAGACGACCGCGGGGAGAAACTGAGGCACTATACTAGAGATATGATAGGGATTGATGTGTTATGGATGTGCATTACTTATATTATCATTATTATTGTATTGTATCATATCTTGTATGGCATGGTTGATTATATATTGCCTCGGACGAGAGTACCTTTAATAAGAACAATGATACATACACTATCGCACAGAACATAATATACTTAGGAAGGCATTGGCCACTCATAATGTACTAAAACATAAAGTGAAAAGTATTGTTAGCTAATGGCCATAGAAACATGGTATACAAGCATGAGAATGTAGTTTGGTTGTGAGGACGAGCTAGTGGTAAAGCCTTATTGGTGGCCAAGTATGGAATCCATAATGTACTATAACTAAAGAGAAAACAATAGATACTTGGCCAATTGTCACAACTTACGGTATAGGTACCAAAAGTATAGTATAGTTTTAAGTTACACTTAAGAGCAAATTCAAGTAGGTTTATATCCATGATTCCCTAGTAACGTGAGATTGACTTAGGGTATTCCATGAGAAGTCTAAGGACGGAATATGTTGATCAAATAGTCAGCTTCCTGGTGACTAAGATAAGATTCCTAGTGGGATTTGCATGCACGGGTGTGTGAGTTGCATTGCACTACATGGTTTTCAAACTACTGCATTAACATAAAACAACTATTTTCTACATAAAACCTATATAGTTCCCACTGAACCCGAATTTAGCACACCTCGTTTTTTAAACAGTTTTACAGGTTAAGCATCGGGGATTGGAGCGTGGTCTACGAGTCTAGTAGCCTCTGATGTCCGATAATTTTTGTAGTCCTTAAACCAAGGACTTGGTTGTATATAATCTTTTGTTGTATTAAACTCTTTGTATTTATATATGGACTATGGATTTGTATAAACGGTTTTTATATATATACATATGTGGAGTTGAATGTAATTGTGCTTGTGTGAGTGTGCTTTGTAAACCTCGCGGGTTTGATTTTTATTTAAAGGAACTCCACATGCCGAACATTTATAAAATGGGACATTTATTTAAGAAATTTTTTTAAAAGTCGAGATTTTTTTACATGTTAAACTCGCCGTCACGCACAGCATCCGTGATTAACCGGGTCCCAGAGGTAAAAATCTCAAAATGGGATTCGAAGCGTCATAAAAAGAGTATAAGCGTCATTTTGAGGGCAATTTTGAATGAGATTTCACACTCGGTTGTGAAATGTTATAATAGATTTATGTTCTTCTCAGAGAGTACATTAAAATCGTGTATTTATTTGCTCCAAACGGATATAGAGTGAATGAAAAATTGTTACCCAAAGTGAGCTAGTTAAGATGAAAAATGGAATGGAAAATGTTTATAAATCCCACATTAGGGGTGTCCATCCGATCCGATCCGGTCATTTTAAACCATCCGCATCCGATCCGATCCGATGTCGGTTTTAAGTTTTGACATCCAATCCAATCCAATACACTTTACAAATCCAATCCAATCCAATCCAATTAAATGTTAGATTGGATCGGTTTCGATCCGATCCGATTAGAAGTTTAAAATAAGATGTATTAGATTCTTGAAATGTTTAATTTTAATGTAAAACAAGACGATAACTACTTGTAAATTAAATAAAATCCATTACAAATAAAGTTTAAGTATTCAACCAAATAGCTTCAAGTTAAAATGTCTATTATTTAACCAAAAATACACAATTAAATCAAGTGACGAACCATACATGATTAAGCTAAATATTAAATAACAAACTAAGATTAAATGATTTCAAAGTGACCCTTGTATATATTAAATTATGCCACCAATGAGGGAGAGACATGTGGAAATTATAATAATGGATTGGATTGGATTGGATCGGTTCCTAGAACACATCAAACCGGATCCGATCCAATTTTTTTCGGTTTTCAAATTTTGCATCCGATCCGATCCAATCATCCATAAAATCCAGGAAAAATGGATTGGATTGGATCGGTTTCTCGGTTTGGATTGGATTCTGAACACCCCTATCCCACATTGGAGTTTTATGAGAAAAATTATGAGTTCATTAACTCATAAGTTTTTAAGAAAAATAAAGCCCTCTCTTGCGCACCTAGGTGCAAGGGGGTACAAATCACGGAGTGTCCGTACAAACATTTTGTAACTAATAAATAATTAGCCATTTAATAACCAAAACCATGGGCTTAAAGTAACCAAAACCATTTGTTTAAATTTTCTTAATTCCCATTAAATTGATAAAACGTTTTAATTAATGGAGATTGTGTGCAAATCACATAGGGGTCATATTATAAATAATTCACCATTTAATAACCAAAAATCGTTCATTTCTATACAAACATTTTGAATTCAAAAGGTTTGTATCTATTATAAATAATTCACCATTTAATAACCAAAAACCGTTCATTTCCATAGAAACATTTTGAATTCAAAAGGTTTGTAATTGATAAATAATTAGCCACTTAACATAGAACTAATAATTAGCCACTTAATAACTAAAACCATTGGTTTAAAGTAACCAAAACTGTTGGCTTGAATTTGCTTAATTCCCATTAAATTGATAAAACGTTTTAATTAATGGAGATGGTGTAAAACACAAGACTCACTTTCTCAACGCACCACGAGAAGTGGAGTAATTGTTTTAAAGAGACCGTGTGAAACAAAAGACTTTGGTTCAATTTTGTTTGTTTTTTGTTAAAATCCAGTTAATACTTTGATTATCCACGTTATTTTGCTAATTTTCCCTTGCAAATTCATCATGTCATTTCCATTGATATCACCGCATTTTTGTCGTGACAATAAAGGAAGGTGTAGTCTAAAAGGCTTAATCACTCGGACTCTGTTATTGCAGAAAATCCAAATTAAATATCTAGTACATTCGGAATAGCCGTCAAAACTATCCTCTCCACCCAGACCCCTAATTCCATGAATTTCTTTTCAAGCTTATCCATCAGAACCCAACACATTCCAAGTTGATGAAATTGAAACCTTGTACCCACCAGAGGAACTTCGCCATCTTTTCTCCATAAACCCTTACAGTAGCCACCGTAATGAGTTCATCATTCTCAAAAACGACTACATAGAAACATTGGAAGTTCAAATGCATTAGCTTCGATCATCATTTCATGAGTAAGAAGAATATTATCTTGAATGTGTCGAGTGGGAACAAAAGCATTCTGATTGATAAGGATAATATATAATATTATTAAGACAAGGACGCATTCTATCAACCAGAAACCAACTGATCGATAATTTTGTAAATAACATTACACAAGCTAATGGGTCGGGAAATGGGAGGTTTGAGTAGGATTTTCCTTTTTTGGGATTAAAACTGTAAGGGTCTTACTAAATTTTCAGGCAAAACACCATAAACGAATTCTTTTGGATAATAGCAACCACAGTAGGATCTAGAATATATATTCTAATATTTAGCAAAAAAATGTGCCCTTAATCCATCTGGCCCCAGACTGTTAAATATGGGTAAGAATTTTTAAGATTTTCTCCTCCGAGACATCCGTATTTAAGCTACGAGCATCTTGGTCCGAGATTTTAGGAGCATAAGAATTTAAATTCGAAAGATGGTTCGTTCGATGGCAAGGAGGAAGTGAAGGTGCTAGAGTAATTTTGTAAAAAAAGGGTATGCATCTCAGACTCCGAAGAATCCAACCTTTTCCTGGCAAAAACAAGACATCAATATTGCGAATTTTCTTTCTATGATTCACTTTAGCATGAAAAAAATCAATTTTTTCCCACTCCATGCATAACTTTTATTAGGCCATGTTTTATAATAATATGAAAAATTAAAAGAAAAATAGTTGATTTGCGTGAGAAGTTGGAAAATAAATTAGAGCATGTATCTCATGATCATTTTTATGAGTAGATATGTTCCACCATTTGTTTTATAAAAAAAAAAAAATTAAAAAAAATTATTCCTTCACTTAACTCCAAAGAAAATTTTTCTATAGAAAGAATAAAAAAGTCACACCATACTTCAACTGATTTTTCAATATCTCACATAAATCATTTTTTTTTTTTTTTTGGGGAATGGAACTTTATGATTGCCAATAAAAAGCCTCCTTTTTCAATATAAAACCCAACATTAATTTTTTTGAAAGAAGCTGGCATCTTTATAGGTAGCATTCCTTTTTGATAAGTATTCTAATAGAGTTGTGTTGAGCTTTAATATTAGGAATAGCGATAGCAGAATTGCCGAAAACCCTGTTTTTCTTTCCAAATCCTGGATTTAATATCAATAAACCGGAATTATTGATATGATTAAAAGTAAATGACTAATTTTGCCAAATAAGATTGTTACAAGAGTCCGAGAAACTCCAGGAATAATCTTAAATAAATCCTTTTTATTTTTTTGGCGCAATAAAGTGAGCTAGCTAGGGTTGTTGTCAAGGCCTGATAACATAGGACTATGATTAGAGGACAAGTTGGTGATACTTTTGCCGTAGGGAATTTGGAGATCCATTTGATATTTGCAAGGAATTCAAGTCTTTCACGAATATGGGTTTTCTTATTTTTGTGAAAATTATTTTATGTAATAGATGTTTAATATTTTAATATATATATATATATATATACATATATATGTTCCACATCTAATTTTGGAGCCTCGGATGGGGATATAGTTGTATACCGCGCGCAGTTAAGACTGAATGAAAGTTCTACTGGGTTGTAGAGTAGTCATGGCTAATTTTAGGAAGGAATTGAATATTTCTATTTTCACCGGGCATTTTGTTCATCTCCGAATTTTGGTTTAGACCACCTCTTGTATATATTATTCTACCTAGTATCAAGGAGGCGGCTAGATGGGAAGGGAATTTTATTGTAATAAAAAAAAAAGTGTAATTGAATTGTGCAGTACTACTTTTTTATTTTATTAAACAAAGTTTCCTTCTCCTTGTTAAAAAGACCAAAACAAATTGGAAATCTTCATTTCTTACCCCATATATGCTGTTTTCTTCAAATGAAATGCCATGAATATCGACGTTTTTATCAACCTTCTAGGGCTTACTTTTTTTATAAATACATCACCCTGCACAATACATACATCTATATATATATGAAAAAAACAGTTAAAGAGGAAAGAGAGAATATATATATATACATACAATTTGTTTTGACAATATTAAATTAAGGGAAAAGGCGATAAAGTCTGTAGTTGGAAGTTCAGTTTATATACGAGTCCTTTATCACTTGGATTAATTCTGAGTTATTTACATGAAAGTAAATATATGGTTGATATTAAAATTATCAATCTTCTTATTGTTTATTAATGATTTTATTGTTTGTATTTGGTAGGTTTAAAAATATTATACCACAAAACAACCCTCAAAATTTTGCCAAAACTTACTAAAACAAATAGATATTACAAATACTTGACACAATCAAAAACATTTTGCGTTTTGTGTAGATTGGGTAATCTAATCCAATCCAATTCGAAAGCAGTAACTACTACTTCCCCAAAAGTGAAGGTATGTAGAAAGCATGGCTTTGTGCAATCTCGATCCGATCTCGCGGATCATTCATTGTTTCATCCCTCAATGCCTGAAGAATTGCCTGTGATGGAAGCTCCCTGAAATTTTTTTAAATCGTGAAAACCATAAGATTACACCGTTTTTGAGACTGGTTTATATGAACAAGTGCTTTAGTGGCTATACTCGAGTGCTTTGATAGTTTTACATTGCATTGATGAGGTACAAATTATTATCAGCTCATACATTTTAAAGAGTTCACCGATACGATGGTTAAATTTCGATATTGATGCAAGCCTTAACGAGGAACAATTATAAATGGTGTGCACGTCTATGAAAGCATTTGGTTAATAAGGCTCCGTTTGATTGCAAAGATGGAAAAAAAAAATTTAGTTAGTTTGTGTGAAAAGATATAAAATAAGGTGAGAGATGTTACTCATTTTATGAGTATATTCTTAATTGGCTTTGTAGTTTGTATTATCCAAATCCAAGTTGGATTTGTATATTTCAATTTCTAGTAGGTTTTGGCTTTGTGCAAATCCTAGACCCATAGGATTTATACTCTATAAATAGACCCTTTGTCATAGGGTTTATTCATGAGTTGTGTTACATTATTTACTAGCTAGATTAGAGAGTATATTTGAGAGATAATATTAAGAGTTCTAATTGGCGATTACCTAATTGTTTGCTTGCTTGGTTAGTTGTTTTCTTCTTTAGTCTCTTGTTTTTTTGTATTGCTTGAATATCAAGTGGTACTTGTTTCTTTAATTATTGTAACATAATTGTCCGGTCGGTCCTACACTTGTACTAAGGTTTGTTTTAGCGGTATCTTAGCACAACATATATATCCTCCATCCTTCAATATTTTTGGTGGAAAATTTTTAATCACCACTAAGCAAAGAAAATTTATACATCTATCACTCAACTTATTTTTCATTTTTTCACTAAAACTAACTCAATGTATTTTCCCTTTCCACCTTACAATCAAACGGAGCCTAAGTTTTTAAATAATTCGTCGGTGTAAGCATTAATCCTTGTTTTATTGATTCAAGTTTCTTTATGCATTAAAAAAAAACCTTAAATTGTCAAATTCACATAAATTCATGCGAAAAAGTAGCATAGCAGGATTCTATATATATATATATATATAGAGAGAGAGAGAGAGAGTACCTGAGTATGAGCATTTTATATAAAGTCTTCAAAATGGGGCAAAGCTCAACAGGAGCCACAGGCTTGTTTTCATCAGGATGGAGGAGATTTAAACGAGGCTGACTAAGTAGCTCATAAAATGCCTTCACTGCTGATACTCCCTGCAATTTTTTTAAACAATGGATCTTTTTTTAATGCTAATGTTCTTTTTTATCCTATAATATTTTTTTTTATATTCCTTCAACCAAATAAGAGTTCGCTTTCCTTTCTGTGACGTACCAAATTAATAAGAGGTAATCTCTTTTAAGGACATAATCAATCGATCAAACTTGACGATGATAAACAAATTTTATAATTATAATTGCGTACTTAACGTTGAAATTACACCCTTAAATTATTCAATCACTTCGTATGAATTTTATTCTAACCTAAAATTCTTAGAATATACAAAAACTCGTCCTAAAGATGTAAATTATGATATTAGTGTTTTACTAATCACATAATAATATCCCAATTGCCTCTTTAGATAAATTAATCAAAATAGGGCTCAACCAGGCTAAAGCCCCGGTCCAATTTCTGGGAAGCACACGGATTAATCGTTATTCTCAATAATTTGACATCTTTAACATTAACATTTAGTACTTCCTTTGTGAATAGTAAAATAACATTTTTTAATACAATAAACCTAATCATGCTAGTTAAAAAATTGGAACGTATTCATAATTTTTTATTATTTCCTATTATAATGTTAAATACATATATAGTTATGTAGATTGTACAAACTTTTATTTATTTTATAGTTTGCACGTTATTATTCTTATCTTTTAATTTTCAATGATATATTAGCCTAGGGTGATAAAAATTTCCCGCATTATTAATATTGTAATAATGCGGGAAATTATGCCAAGTGTTACATAATAGTGATTATGCCAAAAAAAATTCCAATTGTAATTAATAGTAATTATGACCAAGTGTAATAAAAATTTCTCGCTCTCCCAAGTGTAGTAATTATGCCAAAGAAATATTGTATAATATAATATTATAGGCATTATTTTAGTGAGACATATATAGTGAGTTTAATTTAATATACAAGGTATTGTATAAATTATTGATATTTTCGATAGTTTACGTTTTTCGGAAATTTTGGTTCAGAATTTCACGTTTTAAACCCAAAACCAAAACGTAACCTAACTCGGTAATATTTGGTTTGGATATGTAATGTGAAAACCAAATTTAATTGGGACTACCCGTTCGTGCTTTGAATTGGAAACCAAATTTCTTACCAATTCCAAATAGGATTTGGAAATTTGAAACTTATTGCAGCCTTCGTGTATACTCTATATATTTCTTGATACGATTTCACAGAGAGAAAATAGCATCTTGTTTAAAGGAGCAAAAATAAAAAATAAAAATTTGTGCTTTGTTCACAGCGCTATACAGCGAGGTTTGTTCCAGGGTTCGAGGTTCTGATTTAAATTTTAGGGTTCTAATTCAAAATTTATGGAGAAGGTCAAGAACAATCACCAATCAGCACAAACTGTTATGGAGGAGATGATTACTTATTTCCAACATAACACGGGTGGCGAAACTGCCGAGTCTGCAGCTAAATTTTTGAGGGCGGCAAACTGGAACTTAGAAGAAGCCCTACAGCTCTTTCACAGAAACCAAGAAGAGACAGAAGAAGATGACTATTCTGATACTGATTCTGATCATTCCAAAAGTGATGACTTGTATCCTCCTCCTTTCGCTCTGATTCACAAGGGATCTTTTGAGAGCGCTAAATTAGATGCGAAAGCCGCAGACAAATGGTTGATTGTGAATATACAATCCAAAGCTGAATTCGGCTCACAGTTGCTAAATGGCCATACATGGGCGAACGAAACTCTGGCTGAAACAATTAGCTCCAATTTCGTATTTTGGCAGATCTATGATGATAGAGAGGAGGGCCTAAAGGTTTCTACCTATTATAAGGTGGAGTCTCGGCCTGTTACTCTTGTTATTGATCCTATTACGGGTCTACAAATGCGTTCCTGGAGGGGGATGATGGAGGCAGAGACATTGTTGGAGGATTTGATGCCTTTTATGGACAAAAGCCCTCAACACACGTCATCTTCTCAGTACAAAGCAAAAATTTTACACATACATAGACGGCATTAATCTTTTTTTCCCTTTTTTTTTTCTTCTTTTTTGCTAGTCTCCAAATCTAATATCTTCTGCTGTTTTATGAAATTGATAGCATAGTAACTTGTAACTATTCCTACTTGGTTCAACATATTATTTAGCAGTTGATAATTTGCTAATTTGCAGATTTAAAGTTGGCTTTGATGTTTTATTTTTATATTTATTTTAATTCTTTACGAATACCATGGTAAGTTCATTTTTATTTATGGTAACTAATTGCTAAGATTATCTTCTAGTGTACAACCCGTCAATGAATTCGGTATGAATAACCGGATGAGGAAAATAACAAATTCAAAAGATTTAAGTATTTGAATATAAAGTTTGATAAAGCCACGAAAACTCGATTCATGATTGAATGAGCTCTAGCTTCTAATTAGGATTCTAAGAGAGTTAGCAAGGGTTCTGTAATTTGTACCTAAATCCTATAAGAGAGAGAATCCTTTTAAAAAAGAAAGGAAAAAAATGCTATCACCCATATCAAGAAAAAAGAAAGAAAGTTGACAACTCTTTTTGCCAAATTTCAAAATGGAAATTAGCAAGAAAGTAAAAGAAGTATAAACGCACCTGAATCATCCCCTTCCCCTTAATGCTATCGCCCATATCAAGGCTCAGCTCTCCTTTAGCCAACTTCTGGCCATACCATGCATTACGACCTTTCAACAACGTTACATATGTATCAGCCAACAGGGGACCTGCAAGCTTCTCTGGTTCTTCGGCCAAAAGATGAGTGATAAAATCATCTCTGATGTACAGTGTGCAAAGTATACGGATTTGCTGGTGGCACTCTCGTTTGTTAGAGCTGCAATCATACCTGTTGAACACAAGATCACAAAGTAACTTAGTTCAACAGATTCCTAAAGCCAAATCTTAAATAGAGTACGGGATGAGAGTTAACCAATCAAGACAGTATAAATTCTCAATTATGAACAAAACAGTAAGTACCAAGCCCCACCCCCCATGTCCTCCTTATTCTTTGCTATTTTCTTGGAAAATATTCGGAATGCGAAATACAACAAAACTTTAATAACCATTACTTTTAGGGAATAAAATAAATCTGTGGTGCCCTGCTTTTGTAGGTAGCAAATCCATTGTAGTCTTGCTTTTTCTTTTTAATATAAGAAAGGATGCCATCACTTTTATTGGTGAGTGGTGACTCCAACAATACGAGCCAGAAATTTTGCACTGAAAAACTGTAGCCTAAGACTATTTTCCACCCAAAATTAAGCATCAAGAAGTTGTAACAAGGAGAATGTAAGAAAATTTCCATTGGACATGTCCTATCAAAAGGCTACCTATAGCGAAATCTTGTGTACTTTCCATGGAAAGTATAGGCAGTCACACTACCTAAATGTATCTTCTGCAGCAGTATAAAGCTAAAATTAATGGAAAAAAAGGAGAATGAATAGAAAGTAGGGCATGATGTTTCCTGATGTAAGATAAAAAAATAATCACTAATCTGTATCTCCCATTTCAATTAAGTGGTTCAGGTTTTTGAGTAAGGGATAAAGCAAAATGGAGGATTTACAAGATGCTGGTCTATTGTTAAAGATTGGATAACGCGAGTGTTAAGACTTTTTCTAACAACGGGGCTCAAAATGTTACTTTTATTTCTCTGATCCCTAAGAGAATGTTGTCGCTACCTCGAATATTTTAGACCAATTAGTTTTGGGACATAATATCTGAGTCTGGGGCCATAATATTTGAAGGAAAAATAGTCAGTTGGCTAAAGTTGTAAAGGCTTCATTCGTCCTGGGTTTTCAGTGCTCAGTGATAAAACAAATTAGATTCGATTGTAAATTTGTTGCTCCACTATTGACACTTCTGCAAAGCGGCCCATTGTAGTTATCAAACACTCTCAAATACTCCCCACTCTCAAATGAAGAGCCCCACTTTTGACTTTCCCTTTTGGGACTTCACAAATTAGAAGTCTTGTTTCCTTATTGTGACATAATCAATCTACTATATCTCACCATAGTAAATAAGTTCTAAATATTAACAATTGATTATGTCCAAATTCGTGTTTTTTTAAGAAGGGCAAAAGTCAAGGTCAGGCTCTTAATTTGAGACAAAGTCCACCTTCCCATTTTGGGACGTCCCAAAATTAAGATTAGAGTTTCTAAAAGTAATGTATCAAGATACTTAGTGAAGAAGTAGGATATCTTACCAGCTCCAATAGCATAGACATTCTTTAAGCCACCCATAACTTCGTGAGTGACAAGATCACTATTATCCCACACAATAAAATGGGGTTGCCTCAAAAACTTTGCCAATGGTTTCCTCCACTTTTCGGCTCCACATATCCTAGCATTTGCATACTCTCTGTTGTAAATCTCGGATGCAATATTAGGTCCTCCAAGGTATAGAATGTTCTCCATAGGAACTCCAGCTACAAATTACATCCACAAAATCACAAGGGGAAAACATGGTCAGCTTTGTAAAGAAATTAATAGCAGAAACAGTCACAAAATGCTAATGGTATATGCAAGGGTCGGCTAAGTGCATTTAATGCATGACAAATTTAATACTCCCTCTGTCTCAAATTGATAGACCCACATTGGGTTTGGTACTTTGTAGGGAAACAATAATTTCAACCTAATCAATGGTCAAGAAGACATATATTCTAGTATGAAATTCTGCACATCGATTTATCCCAAAAGGAAATGGTACTATCAAGTAAAGACGTATCAAAGAGGTAAGTGACAATCAATTTGAGATGTACCAAAGAGGTAAGTGGGACAATCAATTTGAGACATACCAAAGAGCTAAGTGGGACAATCAATTTAGACGTACCAAAGACTTAAGTGGGATTATCAATTTGAGACGTACCAAAGAGCTAAGTGGAACTATCAATTTGAGACAGACAGAGAAATAACACAAGACAGCATATCATCCAAACTACATATATATATATATTTGGCACTAGCTGCATAATACAAATAACTGAGGGTGTATGAAAAAGTGTTTGAATTAATGTGCGAGGCACTACTGGCAAATACATTTTAAATTTTATTAAACTCAATAACCAATACCCCCTCCCTTAATTCACAGGGGGTAGAGGTGTAGCAATAGAGGTGCACCTCACATCTACAGTCAATATGTACCAAACTGAAGAACATTTTTGTCAATGTTGTTCAACATCTACAGTCAATGTAAAAATTAAAGAATCGAGGCCAATTAAAGTTCTTTTTCGCAGTAACATCAACAACTTCACAATAGTGCAAGCAATTCTTTCTGTGCAAACCAAGTCAGATACCGAAACCTGATGTATACTACACCTAGCATCGATCAATAAGGAAAGATGATTAATAAAAAGAAGAAAGATGCCTTACTTGCTCGATTGATCATCTGTGTAGGAGTTATAATTCGGGGTTCTGGCTCCAATTCTGCTTCTATACCCTTTGCCAAAGAAATTATAACGGGCGCTGTAATTCTCTCCTTCCAATACGGACTAATTTCTTCAAAAACTTGTCGTGTTTCCGTTGACGGCAACCCATTAACCACAATATCAGCATCCCACACAGCCTCCTGCAAATTGGTCACAACTTTCAACGGACAAAGCGGAGTGTCAATCATATTCAAACAAAACCCATCTTTCAAGATTTCATCAGCATGTAGAATCCTATCACCTAATCTTGCTTCCACATACTTCAAATACGCACATCTCCTTATTAATCTCCTCAACACATCTTCCCTCGAATTTATCACCTCAAAGAGGTGCTCGGCCGTGGATCTATCAACCGACCTACCGGGTCTTCTCCATATCCGTATTTGGACCTTCTCTCGAAGGTGACCATACCCGTCTTGTAACATTGCCAAAAAAACACTACCCCACGCACCAGCTCCAACACCAACTATCCTCAATGGGTCGCCTTCTGTTTTACCTAAAAGGCGACGAAGATCATCCACCTTCTCCTCTACAGACCCATTTGAGTTCTGGGTGGACCCGTTTGAGTAAACCCCCTCCTCACTAGTTCCAACCATTTTCTTCCAATTAGACTACAACTTTATAGAAATCCAACTAATGTTAACAATCTTAAGGCGTCTAATTCTCTTGATCTATTCTATACCTGAAATTAAGGGTTTTTGCCTGCTGGATTTTCAATGCACTCAATCAATCAGCGTATATGAAAGAAGAGAAGTACTTATATATTTATATATGGAACATTGAAATGAAAGAAATATGAAGTTTTTCAGTCAAAGGGGCTTTAATTGGTAAACTAACCTCAACAAACAAGTGAACAAATTATGGGTGAGGAGGTGAATGGAAGGAAAATTGAAACTGTAATTGGTTGTCGGTTAGTGAGTGAGAAGGCGATGAAATCGAGATTGGGTATTAGTTTTCCTGTGCTTGCATAACCCAATTGAATTGTAGCTAAAAGATTCAAAGACCTTCCCCGTATATGCGTAATATATATTTATTAGAGTGGGAAAATGAGATATATATATATATATATATATATATGGGAACAGAGATACAAAGTTGGAGTTGTCTTCCCGGCTTCTTATGCTGGGGGATTCACTTCTATCAACCTTCCTAGATTTTACGCGCACATACGCTATGCTTGTCATATTCACATGAGAAAATTTTAATTAAAAAAAAATGTAGGGTAAAATTAGGTTTGACACAATTTCAAGAGTATTGAAATCACGTTATTTGCTTAGATCAAGTTTATTAATTAATGTACTAACGATATATTATTATTATTATTATGTTCTTAAATTTGTTGTTGGTGCATATTATGTAGAATTATTTGTGTTAAAAGAATTAAGAAGATATAAACACATAAAAATAAGTTAATATGATAATGTAATATAAACGTGCATTTTACAAATAAATGTTTGTAACGATAATCGTGCTAGTGACATAGCATACAAATTTAACACCATTCTTGCTTGACTTCTAAATATTATTCAATTAACCTTTTACTTTTTTCTATTTTTATGAAATAAAATTTTTTCGTTGTAGAGAAAGAAAAAAATTGCACTTTGAAAAATATATCACTTAATACCCATTTGTCTTCATCTAATGCTTTTGCTCTATTTAAAACATCAAAGAAGGCAAAATGAGCAACATAAATGTGGAATATACTATGAATCAAAATAAAAATTTCACTTATAAAAATATACGTCATATTTAATATATATTTTAATATTATACTTTATAAATATAAATTATTAACCTATATTCTTAGACCATCTCCATTGTGTATGTTAATATTGTAGGCTAAAAAAGCAATTTTACCTTACACTACCGATAAGCATCTGCAGCGCGTAAGGGGAATTTTTGCATTAAGCCACACGATGGACATTGTGTCGTGTGGCTTGCCTAGTCACCATGTTCCCCACGACACAATGAACATCGTGGGATGCTCCAACGGCTCCACCCAACGGCTCTTTGTTTAATTTAACGGTAGGATTTAGCAAGTCACCATGTGGTGACACGACATTCTGAATCGTGGCTCCAATTTATTCATCAACGATGGACTTCCATCGTGGCAGTAGTGCTGGGACATCCCACGATGACATTCATCATGGGGATGTATGTAAGCTATGGCAATTTTACATTTCATTGCAATTTTAGCCTACAATATTAGCTTTTAATTCGATGAGCTCAAAATCTTTAAATTGTGCAAAAATCATTGGAAGGCCTTAGGGCCTGCGGCACACCTTTAAAACTTTAAATTCACAATTTAAAGTCAAACAAGAAAACAAACTCTGTTCCAGGACACAATATGGTACTGTTTACCTTTTCATGTTTTAATTATGAATCATAAAAATCAAAGTCATGATTTAGACTTCAATAGTGTTAGGATGTGTTTGTTTAAATTTTCCTAAATTTCCTTTTTCTTATTACTCGAGTTATTTTCTTGTTGCTTTTTTCTTTTTCTTGTTGCTCAAGCTATTTCTTTATTGCTTTATTTTCTAATTGCTCTAGGTTAAGTTGTTTCCTTTTCTTTCATATGTATATCCTTATAAATAGGGTTTCTTTGTTGTATATTGAGACAATTTAATCAATAGTATATATAATTTCTCCATTTGCTCTCTAGTTTTATATGTTTTAACAATTTTGTACTTTTGAAATGGTCAAAATCCAAATTTCGAAAGTAAGTTAAAGTTTTATTTTTATTAAAAATTCAGGTTTATTAACTTCTTAATATGCTTTCAAATTGTTAAGAGACTCTTTTTATCACTTAATGTAATGAATGAAGTCTTAATGGTTTTATAATACCCATTTGTCTTCATCTAATGCTTTTGCTCTATTTAAAACATAAAAGAAGGCAACATGAGTAATATAAATGTGGAATATACTATGCATCAAAATAAAATTTTCACGTATAAAAATATATGTCATATTTAATACATATTTCGATATTATACTTTATATATATAAATTATTAACCTATATTCTTAGGGCCAGCGGCACATCTTTAAAACTTTAAATCCACAATTTAAAGTCAAACAAGAAAACAAACTCTTGTCCTTGGAATTCAAAGCCTCTAAGGCCTCGTTTGATTCAACGGTAAGGAAATCAATTCCCTTATCTTTTCGATGAGAGTGAGAAACTAAAGTTCTTATCAAGTTTTTCTTTCTTGTGTTTGGTAAAACATAGAAAGTATTTCGGTAAAGTATCGTTGTCTAAAATTTTTGTAATAAATGTTGGGAAATAATAAAGGAAAATCAATCCCATTGGTTTTAAGAGAAATGACTTTGCCTCCCTTACTTTCCATTTCGTCAAGAAAGTGTTTTCGGAATTTATGATTACCAAACAAGAAAAATGAAAGACTTTCCTTTCCTGAATGCTTAAATCCGCGAACCACATGAGACCTAAAAGTACTCCAAAATATTTTTGGTGCAAGTACAAATAGAGCATTTAAAGGGGTGGTGTTATTTACACCCGCCATTTCTATCACAAACACCCCTTAAGACTCGACTAATGAGAAGTGAGTGCAGATGCACACACTTACCTCATTTGAGGAGAGTTTGTTTGTAATAACTCGTTTAATATTTAGTACTGGATGATTGGAGTGTTTTTTAAATAAAGCTCACCTAATGAGAGGCGAGTGTACTTACATAAACTCGGCTCACTTAAGAAGAATGTATTGCTAAATCACTCACATAATATCAACTACCGGAAGAAAGTATTTGCGACAAATAAAATGATATTAAAATATATTTTTAATTAAATTTGAGATAATAGTATTTGTGATAGAAATAAAATATAAATAACACCGTCCATTTAAAAGGGTCATTAGTAGTGGCACAATTATTATAATTTAAAAAATTCACTGTTTGTAGGAACAACTGATTGCTAAAAGTGGAAGTAAGGGTCCATTGAGCAAATCAAAGCACAATGGCAGTGGGACCACCGAACTAATGGCAGGTATGCATCCCATATTTTGGTGATGTTTGATTTATATTTTGAGTTGAGTTGTTAAACGGTAAAAATTGGAAGTACGTTAAAAAGTGAATTTAGTTGTTATATGAGTTTTTTTAATTAAATAAAAAAATTTAAAAAAATAGTTACAATGAATCTTATTTTATAGATCTCGATGAGTATGTTTCAAATATATATTTTTAATCTAATTTTGATTTTTAGATTTAAAGTTATGGTGTTTTAAAAAAAATTAAAGAGATAAAGTAAAGATAAATAAATTTTGAAAAGTGTAAAGTAAAATTAATTTTAAGTTGAATTTTTTAAAATTTTAAAAAATAAACGCTAACCAAACAAGCCCTTTGCGTTTATCTTTTCTAAATAAACCCTACAATGGCGGAGTTAAATGTTATGCTATCATTGCATTAATTATTTAAGCACACATTCCCTTTGTATATATTTATTTATATTATAAAGTCAAATTTCAATTCAATAAAGAGTTTAAATATATTTGAACGACACATGTGCAAATAGTCTAGTATTTATATATGTATATAGACTATAATCGAGAGCAGAGACAATG
The DNA here is from genome assembly GCA_021464415.1 of Lonicera japonica. Lineage (NCBI taxonomy): Eukaryota > Viridiplantae > Streptophyta > Magnoliopsida > Dipsacales > Caprifoliaceae > Lonicera > Lonicera japonica. The sequence goes on from CM038469.1 coordinate 58,366,935, forward strand.
CATAGACAATATTGTAATCAATATTACATAGATTTTTGAAACACTTTAATTAAAGTTGACCAAAAAAAATAAGAATACACTTTTTGAAAAGTGTGTATTTGATAGACATAATAGCTACGCTTACTTATTCTTTCGATTCAATTTTTTTCAATGGGATTCAATTCGATTAAACATATGACACTTTTTGTAAAATATGCTGGATATGATCTCTAATATTTCATAAGAAGATTTAATTTGAAAGTGGTTGAAATAATCATCTAAAATTTCAATGGACAAAAATGAACATATGTATCAATTTTTTATTACATCTATTTTTGTTTTGAATTTTTTGATAAAATTTTGTGAAGATGAGCTACTCATTATAGTGATCATCTCCACCAAATTTCATTAAAAAATACATCCGTTAAGTTCTCAAACTAAACTCTATTAAGGAGAATTGAGTTGAAGGGGGTAATGAAAAGGAGCCACGTTTATAGTGCTAAATATATGCTTTTATTATTCACGGGTTCAAATCTAGGCATTTTTTATTTATTTTCCAATATGTGAATGGTATTTTAGCAATTTAATAAACATGAAAAAACCATCGATGCATTTAATTAATAGATAATATATAGATATAACTTAGCTTGGAATGGAATGGAATGTTTATAGCTTGATATATATATATATATATATACATATGTATCATGTATATGCAATATGTGTGTTATTTTGGTTTAAAGCTAATAAGTAATCACTTAATATGTCTTTGAACTTTTTAAAGGATCTCCTACCTTTTAGTGTGTTTAATGAAGCTTGAATGGTTGTATAATACCATTTTTTTTACTTAACCTACCTCTTTTCGGCACATGAAAAAGACAAATAAGAGCAAAATGGCCAAATTAATAAGTTTAATATCTATTCAGGTATTGTATACAGGCAAAAAATAAACAAATTTTCAGATTTAGATTTTATAATTCAGATTCACTCATTTGGAGTTTAAATTTCAGATTTTTTAGAGTTCGGATTCAGACAAAATAAGAAACGTTACCTAATTTAAGTTGTTTAATAGCAAGAGTTTGAATCTTGCTATGTAACTTTTTTTTTTGTGTGACACATGAGATTGTAAGGGTAAAATTGAATTTAATAAAAGTGACACATTGTTCCCTATAGAAGACCCTTAGGGCACAGGAGAATGATGACATTTGTAAGGGGGAGACAATGGCATTGAAATTGCTTTGACATTCTGTATATCTTCAAATTTATCTTTTGCATTATGCATTAGTGGCCTTTTTGTTCACTTTTTTTTTAGCAAAAGAATTGGTTGTTTCATGTCAAAAGCATGGAAAGGGATGAGCAACAATAGAAACATTAATATGTAATTAATACGTAAACTTTTGGAGTGGAACCCGGTTTTGCAAATGATGCATGCTTAGTTGCTAATGTCCTAATTTGACCACATTGTTGTGTTCATCTTCAGTTCAATCATGAGAGCTGTTACCGATATCTGCTCGCATGGTCATATGTGAGCATTATAATAGGAGGTGCGAGCAAGAATAGTAAAATTAAAAATATTTAAGATTCAGTGTTTTAGGTATAGAATGGCTGAGAGTCCTGAGTTTCTTAAATTATAAGGATTATATATGTTACTACAATGCAGACGATTGAATCTCCATAGATGCTGTTCAATGCCTCTCTATTCAATTGATTTTTTGCATAAACATTTTGCCCAAAGGGTTTTCTCTCTTTATGTGGTCAAAACTCAAGATAATATCAATCATCCTCGCATTGTATAATGATCTAGTCCTCTGCAAATATCTTTCATTTATTTGGGTGACGTTGGTTTATTGAATGCTTTGAACCTAAGATGAATCTTTCTTGTGATTGCTTATCTTTTCTACTGCTTTCTTCTAAGAATAGCTTATCTGATTTTAGGCTTTGTAGGAGGCATTAGGGCAAGAACCAGCATCAGGTGTCAGTTTATATGTATATATATAATTTCGCTTGCGATTTTACTTGTTTGTATGTTTTGTCTTTGATGGTCAAATTATATTCTGCCACAAATAGTATCCTTCATAGCAGCTCTGTGTATACCTTTTTGTTTTATAGGTAGCAGCTCTGTGTATGGCATATTTGCAATGATTGCCAAAAAAGAATGTATCAATATGGAGTAACCAATTACTCACTCTTTTTCAAATTAAGAGTCGACCAATCCTTTTCGGATCAGGTGTAGTTTCCTTTCCAAATTGATTATAATTGAAAAGCATATTCAATCCAGTATGCTTTTCGACCATTGATTATGTTTAAATTAGACAATTAGTGTATCCTTAAATATGTGTGAAAGTCAAATTGGACTTTTAATTTAGGACAAAGGGAGTAACTTTTCATGCCTCTTCCTTTTCATATGTCCATAGATTATAAATTGTGATTGCTATTAGTTATGATTTTGCAATATGTAGAGGCAATGGGTTTCTTCAAGCATCCATTCGAAATTTGAGTATTTGACCTCTTCTGTAAGAGGCTAATGATGTTACATATATTATATTATATAATGATGCTAGCTATACAAAGTGGGAATAGCACAACGTAATTGGGAAAGCTTAGAATTCTTGGGAACTCATTACATGCAATATGATGAAACAAAAAATATCCACGTTCCCCTCTTTAGTCTCTTGAGCGACTAAAGTATCATATATTTCTTGGCAAAATTCTTTAGTTGCTTTTTATTCTCCTTTCCCATTCTTTTTGTTAGCCTCAAACCCAGAGATTCGATTTGATAATTTTAAATGAGGACTTCAAATAACTCCTTTAAATTGTATCCTCCAGAATCATAGCATCCCATCATAATCAAGTGCAATTTCTGTATCTTTTAGTTTCCTTGCCCCCTTTCTTTGCATTTGCTTTCTCCCCTAATTCGTATTTTCACTGATGCATTTAGACTTTTAGTGGAAATAACTGCCAATATTAGTTCAGATGAGTAGTCCTTTTAAATTTAACTCAATTCTTATCATCGAGCATGCCCCAGGTACATTGTAACTCTTAACCACATCTCAACATGGGACTGACCTTTGCACGTCAATAATGACGAATATTCCATCCTCTCAAGTAATCAAAGCACCTCCAAAATATTGGGACTTCATATTGCCACTCTAAACCTAATGTAGGGATTGTTGATATGGTGAGTATCCCATCTCTCCCTCGTGTAGATTTTTTCATTTTATGATTCTCGACCCCCTTTGAGTTGCCCTCGTGGTCAGGCTCCGTTTTCATCCGCCCTTGCCTTTGATCATGAATAAATTTTGACATTAAAATTTATTTTTTTAACTTCATTTCTCTTCGTGCTAAGCCCGCTGCACTCACGAGAAATCCTGCCTCTGCCAGTGTTTGGGCAGACCAATGTTGGGTCTTTTAGCAGGTCTAAAATCATGAATATATATGTTGTCAATAAATCCACTTTGGGCGGAAGGAATTACCAATACGAGGGCTATCTCCGTTATTGGGCCAATCAACTCCCAATCCCCAAGGCCAATATTGGCGCTCTTATGCACAATATTTTCTTTCACTTGGTAAGATTGAAAATGATTACCCATTAAAGAAAGAACTGGTTACCGGACTGAATTATTTTGAATCGGAGAAAGATCGAAGTGACAAGTAATCTTATTGACTATTTTTATATTACCCTCATTCTCTAACTCCAGTCGTTGCTTTCCTTTTTACTACTTCTAATGTTGATCCTAGCTTAGCTTTGATACACGTTCTTAACCCATTTTTCTTGTAAATGTAGAATTCTACCGGTGCAGCTTCAGAACACCTGTAGGAAAGTGGGTATTTGTGCGGTGGGGGGTGGCCTATAATAAAGGAATCCTTTATTACAGATTCCCTTATACAAATGTATTGCCATTCTATGTCAAACTCTTATATAGATAAATAAAGACAGTAAAAAATTTACGCCGTCTGTGGGAATCGAACCCACGACCACGTGGTTAAAAGCCACGCGCTCTACCAGCTGAGCTAAGACGGCATTGTTACAAAAATGTAGTTTGGTTACAACTGAAGCAATAAACAACAATTTTAATCATTAATCCTAGCATGTTTTTCTTTCCAATTATGCAATGCGTGCTCTTCATTGTCTATTTAACAACAAAAGGAATTGTTAAATTATGTGCTCTCTCCATCTGGCCACTACTGGAATCTGGAACAGGTGCAAGTTTAGTGTGGGACAGTCTTTGATGGTCTGATTAACATACCGGGCCATTCATATTACATTGACTTGTGCAGATAAATATGCCATTTATGGGGTGTTCTTTGCTTCTGATCCTGTCCTGGATTCTGAGGACGGTAATTCATTTGCTCTCCTTTTACAGATTATCATGAATGGTGAGGACTCATTTAAAGAAAATCTTTTTGTCAATATCAGAACCATCCAATGATCCAATTGTTTGCTAATGATCCAGATTACTTCAACTCTCCTCTGGAGGAGCCCAATCCATGATTTCAGGATAGTCAGTACTGTAACCTAACCGACTCTACCATGTCAGGATGATTTCGCCCGTCTTTGAAGCATGAAGTTGAAATATGTTTGTAACCTAATAGAATAGATGTTCTTCATACTAAGTCAATCTGGCAATGATCATAAATTTGAATGGTTTTCCTTAATTTTACAGGAAAAAAAGGACCTTCCTTTTCGTGTACGGTTCACCAAAAGGCAGCAGCATTTGCTACGATCACCAAGAAAGCAACATTTGAGTGTTCAATCAATGTTTTAGGCAAGTAACCACCTAATTTTTGACTTGGTATCTGTTTCGGGCGAGAGACAAAACAAAACCTTGCTTGAATGGTAAAAAACAAGATATTGGAAAATGTAATAGGGCCCGAGATATTGGCTCTCTGCCAAAAATTTAGTGACTGAATACTATTTTGCTAATATATTGATTATGATAATGATTTCAGGATAGTCAGAACTGTAAACCCACGGCTCTACTATGTCGGAACAATTTCGGCCGCGATTGGATCATGAAATATATAGTACCAAAAGATAGTCCCATGGCTCTACTATGTCGAAACACCAAACCTATATTCAGTCGATTGTTGTACATTTTACGAAAATACTCTCTCCGTCTCAAAAGATAGTCCCACTTTCCTTTTCGGGATGTTTCAAATTGATAGTTCCATTTCCATTTTAGGACATAACCATGTACCAAATCTCACAAAAGAAAATGAGTGATTAGGTTGAAATTAGTGTTTTCTTAAAAAGTACCAAAGTCAAAGTGGGACTATCGACTGAGAAGACTAATTTCAACTTAATTAATGCTGAAGAATACAACTTATTTACTATTATAAGTTTGGTGTTTCGATTATGCCCCAAGAATGGCGATAAGACACTAAATTTGAGATGTACCTAAAAGAAAGGTGGATTATATACTTGGCTAGTGGTGGAAATGAGACTTGAAAACCCGCCAGATTTGGTTTTGTAATCAGTAGCCATAATGACTTGTTTGTTTCTGCAACTTTCAACCCAGTCCCATCCATTCATTCCCTATTTAAGGTATTTCATTTCAAGTGGTGGTTCTCATAAGGTACCTTTCTTAAATGACAAATTCACTTTATGAGGTTCTGACTTTATTTTTCAGGAAAAAGTCTGGGAAAATTTGAGTGGTTTGAAAGAAAGAAAATATTCTCCTGGAAATTCGAGGATGATAGAGAGGGCCATATAAAATCGCTTTCCGTTGAAATTCTATACACTTACACTCACTACAGAATCAAGCACTGTGTGAACTATTGACCACCCATTTTCTTAACAGTTCAGACACTCATATATGCTAGAATCTCCTTGTTTTCTTTTCATTCCTTTCTCTTAGGGGAAATTTTCGGGTAATAAGGCAAAATATCTATTAGAATAACATTAGTGTTTAACTCTTAAGGGTTAGTGGTAAGACCAGTCCTGATAAACGCCTAATGAATCATAGGTCAAATGTTTAAATTTCCAGGAATGCTAATTAATGCTCCATTTTGGATTAGTCAGGTGATCAATGAGGCTTTATTACCCCTGCGATAAACCCCTGCGGTGATAGTCCCACACTTTTATTTCTAATGTATCTATTGATAGTCCAATTTCTTAGTAAATCTCACAATAGAAAGTAAGTTAATCGGTTAGGTTGAAATTATGTTTTCCTTAAAAAGTTACGAAGTTAAAGTAAGACGATCAATTTGAGATGGAGGGAGTAGTAGTTGGGATTTAAATAACAGCTCATTAGCTGCCAGAGCATTCTGATACAAAAATTTAGTGTTCTGATCCGAATGTATATCACAACTGTGGGTTTTGGATTATTGGACAAAATTGACTTGTTTGTTTATGTTAACGTTAACTCCACTCCACTAATTCCTATTTAAGGTACAGCCCAGTACTACTACTGATTGCCCTTGTAAGGAATCTGTATTCATTGACAAAACTGATTAATGCTTTTTAGCTTTCATAAGAAAGAAATCAGGGGAAGTTTGAGTGGGGGTTAAAGATGGAAATATTCTGATTTAATGCGTTCAAGAATCATATAGCTGGTAAAAATCACTTTCAACAAAAAAGTTTTATAGTAGAGTCATTGAACAGAATTGTGCACTCTTGGGCTATTTGAACACCATTTTCTTATTAGTCCCACTTCAAACACTTGGGCTTGAATCCGCTTATTTAGAGTTCAGCTTTCTCTTTTGTCCCATTCGTTAATTAGGTTAATAAATGTAGGTTATTTAGAGTTCTGCTTTCTCTTTTGTCCCGTTCGTTAATTAGGTTAATAAATGTAGGATAAGAATGGGAAAGATCTATTAATATACAAATTTACACATGGCATTCGAAAAAGAAAGAAGGAAAATCTATCTTCGCTATTTCCGCCGACTATTAATTTACCTCTTAGTTAAAACATAACCTTGTATTTGGGTAGTCAATGAATAAGAATTTGCTAACCCTCCTCTAAAAGGGTTATGGTAACTTTTGAATTTAATTGGTGTAAGCAATAAAAAAGGATATACAAAAACCCAAGCTATAGATTGTTTGTTTAAGCTTAATTTGTTCATAAAATCAAAGAGCTTCAAATGCTTTTGAGGTTTACTTGTTTCCATCTAGAGCTGACGAGCTCAGATGAGCTTTTATTTATGCCAAAGCTTGAGCAAATTGATTTTTAACATTCATTTACTAGCTCATTGAGCGAAGTCACTATTGGCTCGTTTCGTTGATCATATAAATGCATTAATGAATCTCGAACCATAGTTTAATGCGTTTTGTTAGAATGAAACTTGTGGGACCCCCAAAATTAAATCTTTCCACCAAAACTAATCCTACAAAAGTCCACGATTTTGCAAGAGAGTAACATAAATTTTTTTTGGCACTCGTATCTTATATACTTTTGAGTAGGCTTGGTAGTTTATAATATGATACGATAACACGACATTAAATTATTTGGTTTGGGTGAATCTTTAATTGGTGTGGGTCATAATCAGGTTGATCCATCAAATCCGTTTATTAAACGAGTCAATTTTATGTAAATTCGTGAGACCCAAATAAAACCTGTTTAATCTAATAAGAATACGAGTCAATTTTAAGTCGTGTAAACTCATTAGTAACCCGTGTAACTCATTTATGTAAATAGATATTTACCTAAGACTCTTAAAAACTTGTGAATTTTATATTAAATCTTTTATCATGACCTTTCATTTTCTCCTGTTTTAACGCAATTATAATATACGATGGTTTTTAGTTATTGTTGCTGCATATGCATAAATTATTGAGTGTGTATATTTTAATAGTTAATTGATTATTAGCAAGTCACTAAATGTCAATCGTATACAACCTAAATCAGACTGTTTATCTTAAACGGATTAAAACGAATCGGGTCGTGTCATTCATTAATTAAATGGGTTGTGTACGAATTTGAATTTTTCACCCGATTATTAAACTGGTCATGTTTGGGTAGAAGCACTTTTCACCCGACACAAAACCAACTCGTTCTCGGGCCTTCTTTTGAGTGAAGGCGCACTTGAAATTTATGTATATGGTCCTTTTTGTCTCAAATTGATATTCATTCTTTATTTTTTAAAATGCCTCAAAATGATAGTTCAATTTCCTTTTTGAGACATAATTAATACACAAAATTGCACAGTAGAAATAAGTTGGTATCATTGACCATTGATTTAGTTAAAATTAGAATTTTCTAAAAAAGTAATTGAAGTCAAAATCAGACTATCTATTTAAGATAGAGGAAGTAATTTATTTGGCTCAAGCTCTCTTCAAGAACAAAATTGGGGCCTTCTGGCCATACAAAATTAATATTCACTTTCACCAAGCCGAAAAATTATTTCACTCACAACAAAATGGGGTCTTAATATTGTGGTGAAATGATGGCGGCCTGCATCTATTCTTGTCACGTGGTAAGGCACCACTTGCAGTAGGTTGGCCATTTCAACAAGAAGCTTTTAAATCAATCCTTTTTGCTTATGGGTCTTGGTTAATCATTAATGTGTCCCTTTTTTTTTCTTCCTTTTTTTTCTATTTTCAGTTTTCTCCGTTTTTCAGCCAAATTCTTCCGTTCATGTTACACTGTTTTTATTTCGCTAGTCTTTATGTTTGGAAAACGATATCATCATATTTTGTTTAATTAGCGTTTATAGTTTACCCGAGAATGAGACGCATAATTAGCCCTTGTTTACCAAGTTGACATATACATGAGAGTTACATACACTTTGAAGCTGGTCTTATTGAAGTCCCTTTTACATAGACGTACTATTTAATCATTCAAATATATATATATATATATATATTATCAACCTGGCTATACGTAAACAAAATTTCAACCAGCCGCACCACACCCTCCATGCTATACCTACAATTTCACGAAGGTGGGATAAATATTGAACCGATAATTATCAATTTACACTGATTGCCCCTCATCATAAGTAGGAAATCGCATTTTGAAAGATCCTCTGGCCCGGGGCAAGGATTGCCAAAGGGTCATAATCCGATTTCCTCCGCGCAAACACTTCCCAGCGCGGACCGAAGTGGGCCTGCCACTCCTCTTGCCTAGTGTAGTGTGGCAGATACTGCTTGACCCCAAGTTGGGCCCCTTGGCAGAAATCTAGGATTTTTTGGTTCTGATTTAGTATGTATTCTAAGCTGTTTGTTCCTGCGGATGAGGGAACTGCTTGAGTAAGGAAGGCTACTAGATACATTATATCACCCTCTGGAAGAACAACTGAACTTCTATTATCCCACCTGGAAATTAAAAAGATGAAAATATAAGTCATGAATCGAAACATAGAGAATATCCTTATGGCCTTTTTTGAATTTGCTTTTTGTTCTTAATGTAAAATTAGACTTACCACCCGTTTTCATAATCATGTTATTACGAAAATATTGCAGTATGCCTAATTTCAGATATAAAATCAGGAAGCCCTTTCAGTATTTAGGGTCTATTGTTAAAAAATTGAATGAAAATACTAATAATTGTTATAAGAAATTGGAAAAAAGAGACAAGTTATATGTGTTCCCCGTCTTCTCTTAATTTTCCATGAAATTTTTTTCTTACCCACCACCCAAATAATTTAATTCCATTGATAAGTAATAGAGCATTTCATTGAATCACAAAATCACTTTTAACTTCTCACAAAAGTTAATAATGTATTCATTATGCAACTCTTTTTTTCTTTTTCTTTTTCTTTTTATCAAACACACCCCTTATTAATAAGCGGGAACGGCCTTTTTGTTTCTTACTTTGACTTGTTAACTGGATAGACAAGAACGGGGCCATTGCTTGTATCCGTTAAAATGTTGCCAAAAACTTCTTGAGCAAACTCGTGGATTTTGCTCTTTGGGACGAGAAGATTAAGCCAAGGGTGTGGAATTTCCCACAAGCCTTTTGATCGTAGTTTGAGCTCGGACGAGTGAACTCTGTCCAAGAATTCAACGTATGAAACTTCGGACATGAAAAGTGTTGATTGAATATAGCTTAATTGAGATAATAAGCTCTCGATTTCCTACATCAAATTGAACAAATATATAGGATTAGTGTAGAAATAATACAATTCCAGGGACTTGTTTCATTTTCTGTTGAAAAGGCATTGAAAGGTTTTTGATTGCATGAAAATTTCACGTGGTTGAAAGTACGCATTTCCTAACTTTCACTAAATTTTCCATGGAAATATTTTTTGTCACCTGGTTAATTGCCTCGATGCTTTCTGGATTGAAGTTTTTGGCCAATTCGAGGCAAAAAAGTGTTCTACTATCAGACTTGAATTGACTAGCTTGAACAGGGTCTTGTGGGTTGAAAGATAACCTCCAGTTGTTTAGTATACCAGTTCTGTTCATTATTACTAGTCCTTCAATATAATCAAATGTATTCTCTGCAGATATTAGTTTCTCCTGGTCTATGGAAAATGTGGAGAAATCTGAGTACAGCACTCTGATCCATTTCACCTGTTTGGATTACAAAAGAAATTAACCGGTAAGGTAAATTTTGACCATACAAAATTTATTTATCTAGATGTTGAGTTTTGCAGGTATAAAATTTCTTTGTTACCTTCTTTGGTGCTGGTTCGAGGGAAATTCTTGCTCGGGTTATAATGCCAAACTGACCAAGTCCTCCGAGAACGCCATGAAAAAGGTCCGCGTTTTGATGATCTGAACAGTTCACCACCTCCCCAGTTCCTGCACATAGGTAAAGGTTATTTTTCTTAAAAGGTAATTGGACACAAAAAATGAGAAATAAAGTGCATGATTCTTTGGGTTAGTCTCTTTTCCAGTAGTCTCGTGTATCTTTCATGAGGATAAGGTCACATGATGACACATGTGATTGGAAAACTGTCAAACTTTATGTTTCTACATTTTGCAAAATCATTGTATTAGATGTATCGCCACTTAACCAACCTTAGTCTCATACACCATACGTTCTCAGTCTTGCACGCACTACATTATCCCAAGGTACAAGCCTGTAATGCACTTGATGATTCAAATTGTGTACTAACTCTTGATTGCATTGCAGCGTCTGACATACAACCCTGCAATGCCCTTAAGACCCAGATTCGGTTGAGATCCTATTTGGGTCTCGACTCTTTAGTGCATTGTAGTATCCAGTGGTACAACCCTGCAATGCACCTGATTCTGGACCCACAGCATACTTCCTTTCTTTCCTTAAAAATAAAAACCAACGTAAAACTTATACAAACCTGTAACAATTTCCAGCTGGTGAACATTACTGATTTGTGGGCCATGCCGAAATGCCTGGCCACTGATCCCCGCATTGGACAAAGTACCACCAACAGTCAGATGCAAGTAATCTGTCCAAGATTTCGGCGCTAACCCATACTTGAGGCTTTCGTGCAGAATATTTATCCACAATTCTCCCCCAGAGACGTCCACAAAAGGAAAGTTTCCGGTGTGAAAGTATATTTTTGGCATATTGAGTGACTCCATGTTTATCACTACCCCTCGGTGAGCTTGTGCTTGGCCTTGGAGGGAGTGCCCATGCCCTCGAGCTGCAACGGTGAGCTCCGAGCCGGGACCCATTTGCCATATATGCCTTATAGTGAGGGCAATATCAGAAACAGACTTTGGATGTAGAACTGCTATAGGGAGGAAATGGTACTGGTTCCCAAAGTCTTTGGCCGCGAATTCATTTTCACTAAAACTTAGATGCCCTTGAAGAGAAAGTGTCTTTAAAGAAGCCGGGATAGTAGAAAAGCAGAGGTTTAGCTTAATAGCAAGAAAACTCAGCAGTAATATTGCTAAGCTCCTTATGAAAAGAATGTTAGTTTTATTGAGGAAATTAACACACGGGTATTTCATTTTTGTGCGTGGTTTGTGTGTGTAAAGGTGTAGAATGGCCGAGGGAATGGAGAGTTGAGGCGGGTATTTGAAGAGAGAGAGACTGGTGGGAGAGTCAACCTATCTTCGGTGTTAAGAATCCGTATGAAGACTGCCTACTTGGGTAGGAGAGTTTTGAGGATTTTTAACTTTTTGAGTTGTCCTTTTTGGGTTTCATTTGTTTATATAGGAGAAAGCCATCACCAAATGCCAAGTTGAAGAGAAAAAGTCACAATAAAGAAAGATCTCACAAATCTTTCCCACTTTTTCCCCACAGTTGCAACCACATTCCCACCTTTTTCATCAAAGACAACATTGTCTCTAAATTCTATCACTTACCATGTTAAGGATCCGGCCCTTTGCCATTTATGGAAAAGGTAACCCGGCCTGCCCATGCTTTCTTTGCCGTCGATGACAGGCAATGCTTTTCACTGTGTCTAGTGGGAAGAAAATATATGGTACTCGCGGGAGTACCACGTGCCCCAATCTTGGATGCCATTTGGTGCATGGGCCCCATAGCTAGTGGCAATTTGTAAACGGTGCAGGATTGCACTCCTGCACCAATCATAAGATCAAGCCTCTAGAATGCTTGGGGGCCACAACACATTGCTCTGTCTGTTCCCCATGGTAGGGGAGTTACGGGGCCCGTGGCACCAACTAATTGGTGCACGAGTACCACGTGGTACTCTAGGAATACGCTATATCTTCTTGTCAAGCTGACAGGACTGATAAGTGTATTCCACCAAATATCTCCTCTCATAGTAGATAGGAATTAGCAAAATTAGCGGACTACACTTAATTCATTTGGGAGTGCAATGCATTGGTGGGGTCCATGCGAAGAGCTGTGGTTGGTTGCATTAGGATCTCTTTTCGTTCTATTCAATGTCACGAGGGTGTTGAGGACTAGATGACAACCCTAAACAAGACTGGTTGGTCTACTGCTTCTCAAAGCTTTGATCCCCATTTAAGTGACAATTGAGATTTTTTTTTGTCCTAAGCATTAAGAGAAAATTCATCACTATTGCAATTATCGCATTTTTTCTTTGGATTGAAATTGTTAATGAACATCCATTTTAGATTTTGAAGCTTTAAAGGGATCTGCAGAATCACTGTCCGTAACTTCTTTTGATGAGTAAAATTAGGATTTGATCAAGCTGTGTAGTATGATTTTATTAAATGGATGGAACATCTTTTTGCCCCTAAAATCTTCTTTGATAGATTTTGATATCACTAATTCAGACATAAGAAAAAAGTCATTTTTGTCTGCCCAAATTTTTAAGACAATTTTGCTTTCCAGGACTTAATATATTGTAGAAGATGAGCATGAAGGAGCATAATGATAAAAAGTTGCAGCAAACTAATGGAGGGGATGCTTTAGATATGTTGGAAAGTGGATATGTAAATATTTTGCCTTGGGTTGCATTTACTGATTTTCTTCAAGAAGCAATTCTACTGGAAGACTGAAATTTATTAGGAAATGTAAATGAAGCGCATAACTGATTTCCATGTCTTGGTTTAGTAAAATATTGTCCGATTTGAACTTAAGTCTGCACAATTTTACCTTTTTGTCAAAAAGTCCTCTAACCATAAAAGATTAGTGACAATATATATAAAAAATTAGTTTAGAACATTTATACGATGTGAGATGAAAACTTAGCGTGCAGTAGTTGTTAGCACTTATATATTGCAGTCATACAAGAGTATACATAACAATCTAACCATTTCATTAGGGTTATTAATATACTTGTGGAAGTGTTTGTTAGCTGGCTTGCATTTATTTTTTTAGGGTTCTCTCTCCGCTTTTGCGCATGTATATATGTGTATATATATTTATTTTAAAATGTACAATTCATTAATATATTTGTTATAATTATCTGTTGAGTAAAATTGGTAAAATTATCATTTTCCTGACATAAAGAAGGTTTAATTTCTGATGCCAATTGAAGACTTAACTCAAGATCACAAAAAAGTGTCGCTGTATTTTTTTTATGCGTGTGCATGGTGCTACAATGTTAATGTGGGAGAAACATAGCGTTAGACCCACGAAGAATACAAAAGTTATTACTTTATACAACAAAAAATGTTTTGACTGTTCTTTTTCCAATAAAAATAGAAAAACTCGTTTTCACTATATCAATTTGCTATTAACTTTTTGTGGAGCTATAGCAATGTTTTCTTGTTAGTCGTGAAATAATTGTAAGTTTTAGGGTGTGTTTAATTAAAAGTTGGGGAAAATATTGAAATACTGCCAATTTGCATAAGAAGTTTTAAAAGGTAATAAGTAATTTGGTGAGATGTTTAATTATATTTGGGACTTTAGGATCCAATTTATGTTTAAAATTAGGATGTGATCCACGTACCAAAAAAAATTTTAAACGATGTAGTCTATGACCATCTCATAAGTATCGTATATGTCATATCACAAGTACTGTATTTGCTTATGGTAAAAATTCAAATACATATATATAGTAGTTCAATATCTAGAATTTTTCAATTACAAGTGTAATACATGACTGAAAAATGGTCACAGGTATGATACCTATTTGTCAAGAGATACCAAAAAACAGGAACGAACGTCCTTTAAAAAAATTAATAGACCGAATCCTAAAAATGTTTAAATATTGAGATCAGGTTCTAATATTTTCTTAGTTTTTTTCATAAAATCCAAATTTATTGGGGATAGATTGGAAAATTTTCCAGTGAAAAACATAGAGAAATATCTCACAAAATTATTTATCTCTTTTTTCAACTGCATATAAAATTTAATTGTTTTTTAATCATTTTCTAATTGTTTGTTCAATCCTTTTACCAAATGGGCTCCTTTCCTTGAACAACCCACTAGTTTTTGTTTTCCCCCACTAATTATGTGTGGTGCATACAACATGAGGTTTGGTCTTTACTATACTTTTAAATTAATTTTATTTTTTTCAAAATGCAAAGTACAAATTCCAAGCCTCCACACGAACAATAAAATAAAAATGCATACAAGGCTTCGTTGTAAATACGTAAACATATTTTTCACTTTTACCGTATATCCTTTTATATAAAATAAAAGAAAAGAAGCAATGGATTTGAAGGCACGTACGCCTTATTTTTTTTAGTTCAAAATAAATATACTTCTTTTCCTATATCAAAAAAATCAAAAAAGTATATTTAATTATTGTTACTAGCCAATGCCCCACGTTGCAGCTCAAACAGTGATCGCTAATGACCATTAGTGGTTAGTGAGACCTCATATGAGCGATAAGAAAAGAAAAAAAAGTTTGGTGGGGGTAAGTTTGTGCATAAGTGGAGGTTTTTTCTAGGCGTGCCGTTGTTCTTACAGATCTCGATGGACAATTCACTCGTGAACCAGGATCGCTTGAAAAAATACTATCAATAATCGATGATTTTAAAATTTATTTATTGTCACGAAGTCTAGTGTATAATATTACATAAATGTAGAGTCTGTTCCTAGCTGCTGATTATTATGCATATGATGTATACCATATGAAGAGAAAACAACTTTCCTTTTTTGAAGATTCTTCCTCAAATTTAGCTTACGAGGAGCTTTTGCTTGAAAACAATCAAACTTCGTAACATTCTGTATAATAAATTGAGGAAGCTATCAAACTTTTGGTTGACAACCTCAAAGATGTTGCCAACGAAACAGACGATGTTTTGATCCAGTGGAACACAACCATCGTAAACCTATAGATCTTGATAGAACAAAAAAATTTGAACACATAACCTTAATAGAAGTTTATGTATCTTGATTAATCTGGAATATCCGGGTTCGAATCTCGCACTCACCTAAGATAGAGAGAGTTTTTTAATTGTGTCCTCATAATAGACAAACATCAAAAAGTGTCCTAGTTAAAAACAAATTGCGGAAGAAGATCCATGTGTGTTACTAAGTTCTAAACCATTTATTCTTTAGAAAATTAATTTTTGCAGCTAAACAAGAAGCCTCCTAATAATTTTTGGCACTAAAGGACTGTGTACTAAAGACGGTAGAAACTGTTACCAATAATGAAAAAAATTCATACAAATGGAATATTATGTGCTTTTTTGATTGGTATATGAATGGATGAAATTCAATAGCACTTAAAGCCAAAAGCCACATCCGTCTTTTGTTTTTTTTTCAGGTACCCGGCTTCTTTTTTTCGGATACCCTGGACAACCGGAAAAAGAAAGGACAGATGTGGCTAGCCGTTATACCCCACCAAAGAATATATATATATATATATATTTTTTATTTTATTTTTATATATACTAATTTGTGAACACACAAGAGTCCTAGACTCCCAGGATTGCCCGACTTTTTTTTTTTCCATAAAGTATGCGCTGATTTAGATAAATTTATACCTTAATAATTAGTAGAATATTTTTGATAAAAAGTTAGCACATTATTGTATTCAAGTATCCCACCTTAAATGAATTTATGACTCAACCCTTAAGTGCACTCTTTGTAGTTTGTACGTAGGTGATATATCGTAATTTTTAGATTTGCAATATTAATCAAACACAAAATCTAACTAACATTTTTCATTGCGAACAAAAACCTTCCGCATAACTAGCACAGCCAATATTTTAGTTTCTTTTCTCAATCTACAAGAGATTAAAAGTGCAATTTTTGTAAATAGCATATCACCTTTCACTCTAGATATTCTAATCTTAACAGAAAAATAAAATAAGTAAAGTTAAAAAGTGCTAAGGTTTGTGCATAACATATTATCTCTTTCCCCATTCCTCTCTGTTTTCACCTTTATTAAAACAAATTGCACTGCACCCTTGAGGACCATCACACTAATGCCAAATATTCCACTGTAACCCTACTTGAGCCCCTCACCCCACCCGTCCCACCTCTACGTAGGGGTGAACTGGTCCCACGATATATAAGATTTTATATAAATGTCAAAACGGCGGATCTTTTTGACATATACAATGTATATTCTAGACCCTTATTCTCATGTCGTTTAGAATATTTGGTCACTTGCAACGACTATAAAAAGAAAATGTTGTAACAAGAACCCTCTGTGGTCACCAGCCTTGCATACTCTCAGAACTGAGGTAGACTAAAATAAGCTAACTTGTATTTTTTTTAATATTTGGCTAATTTATTTTATTAGACTATACTGAAACCGAGTTCAATTTTGTTCACCCTTATTAAGTGAGGTTAACATGACTACTTATTCTAATTGATGGACCCTCTAAAACCTGATATGTCCGACTGTAGTTTCAACCGCGCGTGCCTCCCATGCCACCCTACCCCACCATTGTCTCAACCAGGATTCCAGCTATGTTTTGTTGCATTATGACACTAAGATTGTGATCATTTGGATTAGATTTTGCACTCAAATTCTTCTGTTGGTGGACTCTAGTGTGAAAATGAGAACTAGAAACCTAGTCCTCTCATTTGTGGCTATTAACCTTATTTTCATTAATTACATGTTGTTTAAGGAGGAGACCAGCCCATAATAAATAAATAATAAAATAAATAGACCAATAAAGGGGGTTCTAGGTGTGAAATGAGAGCTTGTAACCTAGTCCTCTCTTTTGTGGCTATAAACCTAATCTTTATTCATTACAAACATTTTAGGAGACAAGCCCCTAATAAACAAATCCATAAAATTGTTTAAGCCAGCTTAGCATTATAGAATAATTAGCCCACTTCTAGTCGGGTATAATTACACTCTAGGGTACACTTAATTAGGAGAGCTGGTGAGTTTAAAAAGTTTCCTCCACAATTATATATATCTAAAAAATTAATTTAGAAACTTTAAATATTTCTAATTAATTGTCGCTAGAGACAAAATACTTGAATGGTGCTATAATACGCCTATTTGTCACATTTGAATTGGCTTATTCTCAACATATTCTTAAAAAAAATATTTTAAATATATGCAGAGGTAGAATCCAGATAAGGCTAAACCAGGCTACAGCCTAAACCCAACTCGCTCAAAGAGCTCTTCTGCTGCTAATATAACTAGCCATTAGCCCAACCAAGTTAGCCAGCCCACTCTTACAAGGATGCCGCGCTACTTTTTGTTTTTTATAAAATGTAGTGAAAAAGGTTTAAACTAGTGATCAAATGGATAAACATTCTTCTAGTTACCGCCACAACAACTTCTCGTTTTATTTATTAATTTGGTGATTTAATTAACACACTATAAGTGCTTAATATATATATATATATATATTAGAGAATTGCTCCCCCCCCCCTACTTCTTTGACCTCATCTTGAATCATGGATCTTATTCAAAATTGCACCACTTGTATAAAAAAATACATTAATTGTCACTAGATTAAATAGAGAATTTTGATTATATAAATTTTCAACTTTGCAAGAGCCCAGACTAATATAAATTTTTGGCTATTTCCCAGGATAAATGCATAGATTGGTTAGGAGGATATAAATTAATGTGATTTAGAATGTTCAAAATCAATGGGATTAATTAAGAAGTAAATCAATCAAATTATATTTATTTTTCTTTATCATGTTCCCTATCCCACTTTTATTCCACTTTAATCAATGCTTTCTTGTCTCATTGCCATCCATTAAGCTAAGAGCCCAAATTCTAACAACTTTTAGCTTTTATGATTTTATCTCATGTTTATTTGTTCCTTTCCCTTATGTTAAATCCTTAAGGAAGCATATGTAACGTGGTGTGTCCACCATATCAAGAAAGATTTTGATAATATGGGAGTGTTTGGCTGTTTGCAATGATATAAAAATCATATATTTGGTTGTTAAAGTTTGGAGGAGGAATAGATAATTGGAAATCCATTAAGGTGAAAGTAGAATAAATTAAAATTAATATGTTATAAAAATAATTAAATTATTCTACAGAGGAAATAACGAAAATAGTAAACAAAAGACTTATCGATCGAGACTTGTGAGATCACAATTTCCTAAGGTGAAATTGCCCGCTGTGTTGAAGCGCTGAGAGCCTTCGTGAGCACACACCTCCCAAGATTCAACGATCTGGGGTTCTACCAACACAATAGAACCCCTATATGGAACTCTCAAATACTCCAGGAAAATATTCAAAGTCAAAAATACATACTGAAAAAAAATTATGCGTTAACGCATTATGCGTAACGGTAGTCCCACAACCTAATCAATGTTAATCTCACAAGGCTTGAACTGTGGTTGTCCAAGCCCAAATTCTAGCCTCTCCCACTTGAACTATGTACCTCAAAGTAATTACATCATTCACATCTAATATATAAACAACATAATAAACGCGCGGGGGGTTCAAGATAAATTGAAGTGGAATATTTCAAGTAGATTTTTTGAGGGTATATATTAAAAGCATTTTTATTATATAAGCGAGATATATATGTGTACAACTGAAATAAAGTAACTTAAGCTTAAAAATGATGTAAATAATGAATGGCGGTTGTTTAGTGATAAGATATTGTTTATTGTTTGTAGATTTTAATGTTGTGTGCATGAAAAACTACTATAACTAGAAGCGGACCCAAAAATTAAAGTTAGCGATGCACTCAAAAAGTATTTAAAGAATTTGCTCGTGCTAAAAATTAAAGAAGACGAAGTTAATTACATTTAGTAGGATAAATATATATATAACATTAATTACCTACGTACCCAGTATGTTGAACCTACTTTAGGCATGCCATTGGTTTGTTTATGGATATCAAATATGTTTATAAATTTTGAGCAGTACCGCTATTTAAAAATACAAATTTCAGGAATAACAAGATATAAATTTTGAGAGCACTTTTAAACAATCTATAACATAAATAAAAATTAATACACAAAATTATATGGGGTAAGCCGTTACTCAACCCCCCCCCCCCCCCCCCCCCCCCCTTCCCCAATGTCTCCGTGCATTAATTGAATGGATATGCCCCTTACTCCAATTAATGTATGCAAATCCAAAGGTTTACCAAATACACCTCTCGAATTCATTTGGTTCAACTTTTAGAGAATATTTTAAATTATAGCAGTAAAACTCCTCTCTTGCCACTTGAGATTTCTCTATTTATGTTGAGAATAACTTGTAAGTATATCATTAGATATAAAATCAGTTTACCTATATTTAGTTATCATGTTACACTATATTATTCAATATGACTTCAATTATTATGATACAAAGAAAAATATTTAGTTATATACTTGTTAAAGATAGGGCTAGTTCTAAACCAAAAAAAAAAATTTGAAAGGATTTTCAAGAATGCTCTTGATTAACTTTTCACTTATTAAATAGTGTAGTGTTAAGAATATAAATTAAATATAGAAAAAATAAAGGCACAATATGCATCAAATAATGTAAATATTTTCATGCAAAAAACTGATTATTTCTATTTATAGCATACTTAACACGACCCTATTTAATTCTAACTGGGAACTTATAAACAGTTGCTATATTTTTTTTCAAAGCGTAACAAATTTCTATTTTGTATATAAGACTCTTGGATAATAATTAAGATGGCTTTTAAGTGTTCATTTAATTCGAATTTTTGTTCGTTCCTAAAATTTAAAATGATAACGTCACATAAAATATTTGAGCATCATTAACTTATAGTTCAACCTTTCCATGAACTATAAGGGCTCGTTTGGTTCGAGTTTTAAATCATTCCCAGAATGATACATTCGATTCCAAAAGGATTTCGAGTTTTAGTTCGGGTTTTCGGCCAAGAATGTATTATTCTAGAAATTGAATATTCTTTCAAAGTTCGGGTTTTAGATTTTCTTTTAAGACCAAAATATCATTTTTACTTACCAATAGAACTTTTTTTCTCCATTTATATTATTTTTAAAAGAAAAAAAATTGTCATTAAACCTTTTCCTTTTATTATTATTATTATTATTATTATTATTATTATTATTATTATTATTATTATTATTATTATTAAATACATACAACTTTTCTCAGTTCTTAACAATAAAAAATTAAATTTTTTTATTTTATAATTATTAATACTACTAAATACATACAACTTTCTTTTAATTTTATAAAATAAAAAACATTTTTATAATTCACATGTATTTCATTCGTATTCTCTTTTGAACTAAGTATATAGAGGTAATTCAACGTTACTGGAAAGAATAATTCATGTTCGAACTAGAAATTGGCAAGCCATCCTAGATGCTAAGAAAAAAGTTTTTCAAGAATTTAAGATGTCTATTCTAATTCCAAAACTCGAACCAAACGAGCCATAAGAGACTCATTGTGTGAAATTTTTGATTTAAGATTCCGCAAACAAACCAAAACTCTCGAATCAAAACAATACATCCTAGCTTAATGTTAACGTGAAGAAACATTTCCTCGTATGATGACCCCCATTTTATTTAATATTTTATTTTATAAAAGTTATGATGTGGATTCTTCTTTTATAATGTCACTGTATTAACTAATTTAATTTTAATGCATTCGGTATCAATTGTTTGTGATGTTTTAAATTCTATAATTTTTTAATATCTTTAATTGAATTTTATCAAAATAAATATTTGAATAGTAAATTCGTTCGGTGTAATTTTATTAAGAGGCAATTAGGTATAAGAGCTCATTATAATAATAATATAATTGTAAAGGATATTTAAAAATTAGCCGTTTAAATTAAGGACACAGTACAAAAAAAGACATTAATACCCCTTCTTTATAATAT
Organism: Lonicera japonica; assembly: GCA_021464415.1. Taxonomy (NCBI): domain Eukaryota; kingdom Viridiplantae; phylum Streptophyta; class Magnoliopsida; order Dipsacales; family Caprifoliaceae; genus Lonicera; species Lonicera japonica. Next base: position 58,388,374 of record CM038469.1, read on the forward strand.
CGTCTCCATTATGACACTAACAACAACCAGGAGGTGCTAAATGCATTTAGTACCTCTTGGACAGCAACCATTTAGCACCTTATGGTGGCATTTAGCACCTTCTGGTTGTAGAAGGTGCTAAATCCAGAAGGTGTTAAATGTATTTAGCACCCCTTAAACAGCAACCAGAATGTGTTAAATGCATTTAGCACCACAACCAGAAGGCGCTAAATACATTTAGCACCCCCTGAACAGCAATCAGAAGATGCTAAATGCATTTAGCACCCCCTGAACAGCAATCAGATGATACTAAATGCAATTAATATCACAACCAGAATGTGCTAAATGCATTTAGCATTTCCTAGACAGCAACTAGAAGGTGCTAAATACATTTAGCACCCCTTGGACAGCAACCAGAAGGTGCTAAATGCATTTAGCACCCCCTGAACAACAACCATAAGGCTAATCAGAAGTTGCTAAATGCATTTAGTACCTTCTGAACAACAACCAGAAAGTGTGCAACTTGAAACAACAAACTAGAATGTGCTAAAATGATTTTAGCACCATTATAAAATAGATAACAACAAAATTGATGAGATCAACATCCATTCAATTTATTTATATGTATATATATATATGGATCGACGTAGGATTCATAAAAGAAAAAAAAAGAGTTACGATCATATTGTTTTTAAATCTCGCTGGGCTGTCGAAATTAGTCGATTTCAATAGCAAAACGACCTCTGATCGTCTTAATTTTGGCGCAGTTATAATAACTTTATCTTCTGAACAACATATCCAAAAATCAGCCAAATCCAACGGTTCGATCAAAAGTTACATATATTTTACGATTGTAGATCTAGAAAGAAGACGAAGAAAAAGAAGACGAAGAAGAAGAAGACGATGATGGTGATGATGATGATGATGAGAACGGCGCTCAGATTCAGGTGGTGGTGGTGGTGGTGGTGGAAGATGTGAGATTATTGGTAAGACAACTTCTCTTTTCTCTTGTTCTTTGTTTTCTTTCTCTAAACTATGTGTATGTAAGAGAGAATAATATGTCTTTTGTATAATTAGAATAAATGATATAGTATGGTATTTTTGTCCATCAACATTTATCATTTTTCTTAAAATAAATTAATATTATGAAAAGTGTCCTTATTGTAAAACCAAATTATGAAATTAGTATTAATTCTCTTTATTAAATATGAGTCTGTCCTTAGAGTTATAAAATATTATGGAAGCGAGGCCTTACAACCCATTATCTCTTTTATTAAAGTTTTATAATTACTTAATTTTAAAAAAAAAATAATGGGTTATAAGGCCTCGCTCCGTAATAATTTTATAACTCTAAGGACAAACTCATATTTAATAAAAAGAACTAGTACTAATTTCATAATTTGGTTTTACAATAAGGACACTTTTTATAACATTAGTTTATTTTAAGGAAAATGATAAATGTTGATGGACAAAAATACCCTACTATATCATTTATTTTAATTATACAAAAGATATATTATTATCTCTTACATACACATAGTTTGAAGAGAGAAAAGAAAGAACAAGAGAAAAGAGAAATCTCACCTCTTCCACCACCAACATCACGTGACTCTGAGCTCCGTTCTCATCATCATCATCGTCTTCTTCTTCTTTCTAGATCTATAATCGTAAAATATATGTAACTTTTGATCGAACTGTTGGATTTGGCTGATTTTTGGATATGTTGTTCGGAAGACAAAGTTATTATAATTGCGCAAAAAATTAAGACGGTCAGAGGTCGTTTTGCTATCGAAATCGACTAATTTCGACAGCCCAGCGAGATTTAAAAACAATATGATCGTAACTCTTTTTTTTTCTTTTATGAACCCTACGTCGATCCATATATATATACATATAAATAAATTGAATGGATGTTGATCTCATCAATTTTGTTGTTCTCTATTTTATAATGGTGCTAAAATCATTTTAGCACATTCTAGTTTGTTGTTCAAGTTGCACACCTTTTGGTTGTTGTTCAGAAGGTGCTAAATGCATTTAGCAACTTCTGATTAGCCTTATGGTTGTTGTTCAGGGGGTGCTAAATGCATTTAGCACCTTCTGGTTGCTGTCCATGAGGTGCTAAATGCATTTAGCACCTTCTGATTATGGTGCTAATTGCATTTAGCACTTTCTGGTTGCTGTCCAGGGGGTGCTAAATGCATTTATCACCTTCTGGTTGTGGTGCTAATTTCATTTAACACCTTCTGATTGCTGTTCAGGAGGTGCTAAATGCATTTAACACCTTCTGGTTGTGGTGCTAAATGCATTTAGCACATTCTGGTTGTTGTCCAAGGGGTGCTAAATTCATTTAGCACATTCTGGTTGTTGTCCAAGGGGTGCTAAATGCATTTAGCACCCTCTGGTCGCTGTCTAGGATGTGCTAAATGCATTTAGTACCTCCTGGTTGTTGTCCAAGAGCACCCTCTGATCGCTGTCTAGAAGGTGCTAAATGCATTTAGCACCTTCTGGTCGCTGTCTAGGAAGTGCTAAATGCATTTAGCACTTTCTGGTCGTTGTCCAAGAGGTGCTAAATGCAACCAGAAGGTGCTAAATGCATTTAGCACCCTCTGGTTGCTGTCCAGGAGGTGCTAAATGCATTTAGCACCTCCTGGTTGCTGTTAGTGTCATAATGAGATGATATTATAAGGAAGGGGTATTAGTGTCTTTTTTGTACTGTATCCTTAATTTACACGGCTTAATTTTTAAGTGTCCTTTATAATTATATTATTATTATAATGAGCCCTTATACCTAATTACCTCAAAAAAATGGGTGGATTAGATTTCCTTATTTTTATAAAATGGAGAGAATTTATTTTTAAAAAAGGGGAGAACTTCATTTGAATAAGAGAGAGGATGGTCTTAAAACCCTACATCCCTCTCATTCTAATCAACGGTAGGAAGAGAAAGAGAGACAGAGAGAGAGAAGAAGAAGAAGAAGAAGAAAAGGGTTAGGCACCTACAGTTTCACGCGTTAATCGTCTATTGCCTTTTTGTATTTTCTAATTTTAAAAAGGTGAGTCATTTTTTATCAATTGATAGAAACCCTAGAGCAAATATATTATTTTATTTGTGTATGCCTTGAATTGAAACGACAAAGGAGCCATGTTGATTTATCAGAAGGAGTATTTGTTTCATTTTGTAACTAAGATTATATAAATTTGAATAGAGACATATATATATATATACATGCATATTTTTTATGTTATAATATATTGTTAGGTCATATTTGTTCGTCGAGTAAATTTATTTATACTCGTGTCGTTTTGAAATAAGTTATTATTTATTGATACATTGATTGATAAATTAATTATGTTGTTTTGAGCTTACATTTGTCCATTAATTGATTTGATATTACAAATTGAGTGTTTAAGTTATTAAACACATAAAGATTCAATTAGAAATTCGTTCTAAAACTATTGTTCACAATAAATAAATAAATATGGACAATTCATTTTGATAAGATTGTCTCGATTTTATTAAAGTCTATTTTTGTCCTTTGTAATAAAATTGAGAGTACATTTGGAATGTATTGGACAAGACCTTGTGAAATTAATTTGTGATATTGATCGCACAAATTTAATTTTATTTGACTATCATACATTGGACCTTAATCCTGAGCGGATAATGGACTTTGATTACTAGCTTGAAGTTCTTTGAGGTATCAATGGGAAAGATCAAATTCCTGATCAATATCTTAATACTTTGGGAATTAAAGTGAACTAACGTAATACAAAATTCGTCACTTTTTAGGTATGATCATGACCTCACTGGTTCTTCTAGTGGATATTTTAATCGGAGCCCGGTAATTCGACAATCATTGTCAAATTCAATAATGTGACGCGATCACATCAAACTGTCAAATAGAAAATAAGGGTTGAGGATTAGTGAATATTCAGAAAAGGGCATTTTGGTCAATTCTATTTGTTCCAAATATTCGAGTTGATCAACAAGGGTAACATGTTGGAACGATAAATCAGATGATATAATTATTGATTATTTATTTTGGTGGAATAGAACATGATTAATAAATTATTTTGATTGAATCAAGAGTTGATCCGAGTCAAAATTAATTTATTGGAGCTTAATTTAATTGGGTTCGATCAGGTTCCCTCAGTGGCTTCACTATTATGGAGCTATACATGCTAATTACCTTATTTAGGCTATGCAGAAATAGGCTTGAGTTATGGTACTAGGGTTAGTAAGGTTTTGGATTATGTATGGGTTATAAATAGTCTTATAAGACTGTTTTTCTGCCATAGCAGGCATATAGGCGGGACACACACTAAAGCGTGAAGTGTGTTTTCTCCTTGCACCAAAAACCCAATTCCTAGTGTAACCTAGATCTAGAGGATGTGACCCCACACTGGCATATCTGCTTTTAGAGAACACTAAGGAAGACTCAAGGGCTTGAAGCTTTAAAAGATTCAAGAACGCAAAAGATAGGATCGTGGTAATTCCTCAAACACTAACGGATTTTAACAATTATATTTAATTCGATTGCATGCATGAAATAGATCGAACCTTTTAGAGGGATGTTTGTTCATCACATAAAATCAGGGTTGGTACGATTTTAGAGTATGTACGGGTTATAAATAGTCTTATAAGACTATTTTTCTACCCTAGCAGGCATGTAGGTGGGACACACACTAAAGTGTGAAGTGTGTGTTTTCTCCTTACACAAAAAATCCAATTCCAAATGTAACCTAGATCTAAAGAGGTGACCACACACTAGCATGACTGCTTTTGGAGAACACTGTGGAAGACTTGAAGCTTTGGAAGATTCAAGAACGCAAAAGAAAAGATCGTGGTAATTCCTCAAACACTAACGTGTTTTAAAAATTATATTTAATCCGATTATACACACAAAATAGATCTAACCCTTTAAAGGAATGTTTGTTCATCATATAAAATCATTTTTTTGTATCCATCACATATCAAATTTCGTTTGTTAAATGGTAATGGTGCCTCATTTTGAAAAATTATCAATGATGTAAGTATAGTTACATAAATTGCACCCATATACACATAATTAAATTGTTACTCCCTTTGTTTGAATTGAGCTTGGTCACTTTAATGAAACAATGTATTGTTTGGAGAAGAATGATAAAACCTAATTTTTATTTTGGTGTTCTAATTAATAGTAGTACTTTTTATATTTTCTATTAAAGTTTGAGAGTTTGATATATTATGAGAAAAAGTATATGATACTCTAAATTGTGAGTAGACTTTATGGCGATTTTAAAACTTTACTATATTGGTATTTGAATAATGGAATTTGAAGGACCATTTAAGATACAATATTGTATGCAAGCCTTGATAATTGAAAGACATTATAACTTTGTAGAAATCTAATTCACCGCCATAACCTTTTGTGATGGAATTTTATAGCATCCATATCTTAAAGAGAAACTACGTTTGGTCTAGCGAATTGGGTTAATTTGATTGTTATACTGAATAGTGTTTGCGCAATATAACCGAATAGTAGCTCTTTAGACTTTTTCTTACTCGTGATGAGCACATAGAGGTGCATACGGTTATGTATGTTTGGCACATGGAGGTGCAATTATGGTAGTAAGAGTGGACTTGGTATATAATGATAATTTTTTTCTCGATTTTTGAGTTTTTTATTGATTCCAGAATAGTTTGGACATTTTAAAAATATTAAATATGTATAGAAAATTATGAAACTTTATAGTCACATGTAAATTTACATTCCTAACATGTTTTATCCTTTGAGCTTTTTTATATCATGTCATTTAGGCCTTCAAAATTGTCAATTATAGTTTTGTCGTTTCAGTATTTATTGTATTATGTGTTAAACATTGTTTTAGACTGCTTAATGTGCTTAAATTGCCAATTCTCGCGAAAGTGACATTTAAAACGTTGTTCCGCATTTTTTTAGTGTTTTGAGTTTTTCCAAAAAATGTTATTTTATTGTTGTTTCGTACTATTTTCTACTGTTGCATTTTTATGGTTAATTTGAGTGTTTTCACTAATCATTCATTTGCCATATTATAGGCTTTACTAACATTTATGCACTGTGAGCCTACTACAAATAAAGAGTTAGACACTTAGGAGATATATATCATTATTCTTAGTTAATGTTCAAGAAACTATTCGCTAATATGGTTTAAGGTTTTTTAAAAGGAAAAATATTGTTCTCTATAAAACGATAATAAAAGTTAATAACAGGACAAAAAGCTATTTGCCATTACTAAAGTATGAAATTATCATTTTATATTGTTGAAAGTACTGAACTACATATCTTGTCACGTGGTGTATACTAATTATTTGTGATATTTATAATTTATGTGCATAGTTAGTTATAAGACCCCGCCCATGGGGGCGATAAAAATAGAAAATAGTGTACAAATGCCCAATGATTACAATATTGTCCCTAAATACAATAAAAGTAAAGTCTATTATCCAAATTACAAAAATAACTAAGGTCTCCCACGATCTCTCACTACATCCCCAACCCGCTCACACTCCGAATGCCTGTGGAAGAAAAACATGTATGGGGAAGTATACCGCACACAGAAAATAAATGAATTTTCACAAAATTAAATCAACAACAACAACGAAATATGTTCATATCAAATATCACACAAGGACTCATACCCGGTTCTCTCATAGCCAAATGCCAAGTACCACCAACCATCCCTGCCTCACTTATGTCCTCAAACCAGACATTACAAACAGGCTGTTGGACTGTTGGCGAAACCTGATAGGTGTACTTAGACTATGTACAAATCAATCCCCTTGGCACTTTAGCCAACACATACAACAAATAATGCCAACACAAATATAATGGAGCCAACAAATAAGTAATAACAAGTATAGTACAAGAATAATGACAACAGCGAGTGCTCTAAAGCTTAAAGGAATGCGTACCGACTACTTCCTATACCTTAACATAAATATAAAGACATATGAAGAAAAAATAAAATCCCGAACGACGAAACTCTAGAATTCCCATGTCACCGCGCTTCTCTTGAAGTGTAGAATAACTTTTTCTTAAGAAAAATATGATATAATGTGTTTAAATGGGTGTATTTTTAGAGAAAGAAATCTTAAGGTAACTTTAATGGTGCTTTGGGATAACTTTTTGGGGATAAAGATAGAAAAATAAACTTCTGGGCCTTTTTTTATTTTCACAAGCTCTTGTTGGTCCCCAACAAGCTCCTGTCGGAACTACAGTGCACTTTTGCATTTTTGGGCATATTCAACAGACTATGTTAATCCCAACAGGCCCCTATCGGAACTCGAGTACACTTTTGTATTTTTAGGCAGTTTCAAAAGGCCCCTGTTGATTCCTAATAGGCCCCTGTTAAACTAGAAATCTGAAAAATAAACACCTAAAATTCCTTATATCCAAGGTTCAACCAAGGCAACCAAAAGCATTAAACTTAAATTAAATAATAAAGCATAATTACTATTAATTTAAACACAAGGTGTTACATTAATTGTATATAAATGTCTGATACTAGTTATATTCAATACACTGACCCAAGTTACTTTAATACTTGTGAGAATCCGCAAATGCGACCCCCGGGTCTCGTCCCCGTTCGTTGGGCGTCTGAAGCGTCGGAAGGGATTACGTCGCTCCATTTGCTCGGAGTTGTTTGATGATTCATATCGGGTGTCCTTACATCTATTCTAGATGCAAAGGGATTCATTCAAAGTCGCCAGTACGTTTTACGAGAAAACGGACAAAAAGGGTTGTGTAAGGGGAAAGGCTAAAGATAAGCCTTTCTTTACACGTTTTGTCTGCGAAACCAGGATTCTATAGGGTTCGAAAACTATATTACGGTTTGGGAAGGTGTTAAGCCCCCATTCCGCCCTTTCGGTCTCTAGTGGTCTTATATGTTTATTCTATGTTGAAAAACTTGGATGCTTTTACTGACAGTCTACTACTTTTCAAATGAAAACCCTAATTTCTGGGGGAAGACGGGAAAGGGATGAAAAACCTTTGTGTTCCGAGATCCGATTTTTTATTATTGAAAGATGTAAATACAAATGACAAAAACCTTCTATTTTTGAAAGAGTATCCCGTATTATTTCCTCAGATAATGACGGTTTTCTCGTGTTGCGTTTACTTTTGTAAAAGTTCGGATCTATGTCGGGACCGATTTAATATGGAATCATGACTCTTGAGAGGAGAATTATCAGACACATCGCAGTCTATAGAGAAGACAGGATATGTTGATTTTTAATTCCTAGATAAGTCTTATCAGTCCGGGTTTTGAAAACAGAATTTTATCCGGACGATAACGTACTTACTCTTCTGGTTTTGAAGATAGTTTTATCAGGGTCTTTTGTTTTGAAAATGGTAGACTATTTATAACTTGGCAATAAGTTTATTCAAATAAAATGTGGACAAAATAACAGAAATAAAACAAGTACACAGATAGACCTGTTTAATTACCAGAAGAAACTTTATTTACCTTCCCGACGAGAATAATAATAATAAGAAAGAGAATATAACACGGCAGAGAGATCTCCGGCGATAACAATCTTCTCCTTCTTCAGATATTTTCGAGAATTCGATTCCAGAGACGGGACGCGTCGAGTGTCGGGAATAAATTCGATAATTCTTCAGAGATAAGATGATAATATAAAATGCTTGATAAAATCAGACTAAAGCTTCAGATTTTCCCGATTCCAGTTGCCGCCCCTCAACCCTTGGAGGTGTTGGCCTATTTATACTGCTCGGGGAAGATTGTCGCGCGACATTTCCCCCAAAAAGGCAAGTGTCGCGCGACATAACTGTTTGTCGCGCGACATTCTTGTATGTCGTGCGACAAACGGCTGAAGTGATGGGTCCTGACACTGTGATGTGTCAGAAAGTGGTTGGTCGGGTGCAGAGAGGGATTGTCGCGCGACATTCCAATGATTGTCGCGCGACAATGTGATATGTCGTGCGACAATCCTTCATAAAAATAGGTTTGTCGCGCAACAACCCCCCCCGGGGTAGTTTTCGGGTGCTCGGGTGTGTCCTGGACTCCAAAAAATAGTAGTCTCGTAGGTCATTAGGGTTTTTGCGGGGGTCACGGATCGGGGTGTCTACAATACTCCTTGGGTGCGTTTGCTTTATGAATGTTGCCTAAGACATTTATAGGTTTAATTATTTGAATTAAAAAGTTATGTTTGTTAATATAACATATAACTAATTAAATGTATTTAATTATAATTGAGTATGGGGACAATGTAGATACTCTGCCCAGTTGTTTTATAAAGGATGTTGTATTTTGTTAATATAATTGGACTTTTATAATTTAAGTTTTATTAATAACACATTTAAAGTTTTCTTTAATTCGCTAATTTTTATTATTCCAATATAATAATTCCTTTTGAGTTCATTAATTATATGTTTCATGTTACATGTTACGAGTTGAAATGATTCGTTTAATTTCACCCTTGGTTATTGGACAGTCTTGTATTTTTAGGACTTATTAATTTACTTATTTTATCTTAGTATTTGGTGGTCTAAAAATTGGAGTGTGACACCTCGCCAAAACAAGATAACCATTGAAAATATGTTCTCTTAAAGAAAAAGAGTTAAAAGAAAACATGAAATTAAAGTATTCGGGTACATATCTATATTACAAAACACCATCTTTAACCAAAACTTTCTATAAAAAGTATAAGAATCTAATGATTAAAAATACAAATATTATGGTGTGCATTGGTTATATACCATTTGATGAGTTTTATACACACGTCAAGGTTAAAACACTCACACCAATAATATACACACAACAAACTCTCACACACCAATAATTTTGTTTGCGTTAAAAATGTCATAACTTAAAATAAAAAAAATTAAAATTTAATATTTAAAATCTATTAATAAAGATCAGTTAAACAAGATCCATTGATTATAGAATTATGTAAAAAAAAATAACTGAGTAACATTTAAAGACGTACTTTATGTGTTTGTATATTATTAGTCATTTCAGTCTATCATTTTTAAAAGTTTTCATGATACTTTAATTTGTCAAAATAAGATCAAAATATATGAACCTACATTTCGGTTGTTCAAAACGTTAAACTAGGTTAGACAATGGGCTCAAAATAGACTAATTGATATTTGTCGATTTAGATTTGTCACACGTTACACTTTTTTATCATATTATCATATTTTATTTGTTTTACCATGCCAGATGGCTTAAGTATACCCTTGTCTATATTATAAAACAAAGCTTAACCAAGTATTTACTTTTTAAAGTCTCTTCATCTTAAAAGTTGACGTAACATCTAATATTTACTATTAATATATACTATTAATAAAGTTTCAACTCATGTTTTGGTATGTTAATCAAAAGATTTACCCTCCTCTATAGTGCATTCTTACTTTGTCACTTATAGGATCTTTTGGTAAATTCATACCAACTCATTTTCCCCGCATCCACTAACCCACTAACTACCTACACATCATCATAGCCACCTCTTTTCAAAATTAACTTCCTAAATTTAGAGTTTTTATTTATTTTTTGAAGAGATTAACAACTAATAATTTCTTTAATTATTTTTACTTTCTTATAAAAATTAATAATGTTTTCCTTTACTTTTTAATATGTTATCAAGTGTTCCTTAAATATAGCAGGTAAGACATAAAATTTAATGAATCACTAAATTTAGTATAATTTATATAAAGAAGATGATGTAAAAAAAAGACGCTTGGCTTTGAAAGTGGAATGAATCTATGTGCTTTATTATTGAAAACAATTAACCATATATTAAAGGGCAAGATTAAGGGACCCCATATTAGCTTTTAAAAAAATTAGGACATGGTATATTTGTTTTCGGCTAATTTTAGGATGTAATTTTTGTTACTTTTTTTCTAGAACTTCCCCGTTAATTTTAATTTAATTTAAGAGATAACTTAATTTGCCATTTGTCATTAATTTTAATTTAAGAAATAACTTATTAATAGTATATATATATATATATATATATATATATATGTATATTCCTATTTCCCATTTCGCATTGTGCTGTACGCTATTGTTAGCACTCTATCATTTTTGTGGCCAATGGAAAGTATTTGTGAAAAGCTATAAGATGATTTATTGGATTTGAAGGAATTAGAAGAATATTTAGAAGAAGTAGAAAATGATATGATATTTAAATATGTCTTTTTCTTTGTTTTTTTAATTTTATTTTTTAAGTAACGTTACTATCTAACGCGATTTTTTTTTATTTGTAATCAACTTATACGCACATATGACATTGAGTGTCACATTCAGCCATTCCTGCATAGTTTTCTATATATGTATATCGATGGGACTACAATGTAATTTTTATTATCAAAATCTCGTTCATTATTATTTTTTGTTTCATGCTATGGTTTTCACATTAATTTTTTATTTTATTTTATCCATACTTTTATTGTCTTAATTAATCTAAAACACTCTTTTGCAGATAAAAAATTATATTACTTTACATGTGTAAATAATTTTTAATTTGAAATATGAACATCACAAATCATATAAAGTAGATAACTACTTAAGGATGTGTATAAACGCTATAAAGTGAAATATACTATTCATTCTATAATAATGACACTATATAATCAATTAATTAAAATTTCTACACAATGCATTTCTTTATTCTTTTGTTTTAGGATTGTTGTAGATGTCGCTAGAAAACAGTTATAAGAAAAACCACGTTAACTAATTTTTTGTGCATAAATTGCTCTTTTAATAACTCTTTCATATATTCTATTGTACTTTATACTTATATTTTTTGTAATTTATTCATAAACTCCATTTTGTAAAAACTTTTTATTTTTCTCCTATTACTGTTATATTCATTACATAATTTAATTTGATATCAGTTACTTATTACCTTAGCTAGATTGAATGGCTCATCACGAAATATCACTAATTAAATATAAATAAATTGTCTCTCACAGTTTCACTGCAAACTCGTAAAGTGTGTCAGGATGCTAGTAGTGTATAATCAATCTTACTCCTTAAATGTGATTTCCTCTGACATTGTCAAATCAATACAATTGTCACTCCTAGAAAAAACATACACTCAAATCTGTACTCTTCTACACACTTTTATCTCATCAACCTTTGAAAAAAAAAAAAACCTTATAATTTGAAATATGCTGATTGATATCTATAAAGCAAGATCCATCAAAAATATAAATTTGTATAAATAATTTCAATAAGAAAGATAATCGTAATTGATACAATTTTCAAATGTTTAATAGTGTGATTTTTTTTAAGTGTTGGGACATTTGTTTTTACATTTAATGTGTATGACAATATTAGTTATTTTGAATTAAATAGTTAGTAATTTTATTATCTTACCATAAATTGATGTTGATTTTATTGTGCATAAAATTTATCTACTTTAATTAAATCATATTTTATGTCTTATTGCTTGTTATGTCATTTTACACAATACACTTACTTTTAATAATCAAATGTTTTTAATTTAACAGTATCGTCCGATACGAGTAATACCTAATATTTTATAAAATATAAATAGTAAGAAGGCTGAAAATAGTGTCTTTTGTTTAGTGCAAATCTTGTGTTCATATATATAGAATGTGCATGAATGCCAACACTATAATTATACAATTTTGGAAGAAATTAGTAAACAAACAATGCCAACACTAAGGGCTCGTTTGGTTGGAGTTTTTGAGGATTCCTGGAATCCTAAATTCCATTCCATGAGGATTATTTTGTTTGGTTGGAGTTTTAGCTAGGAATTTAGGATTCCTAGGAATTAATGATTCCTAGGAATCCTAAATTTCCCCATTTTGCCAAAATCTATTCCCTTATAAATTGGGAGGAATCTTGGATTCCCAATTTGAGGAATCCTTTTTTTTTTGTCCAAAAATTGTTTTTTTTTTCAAAAAATGAAAAAAAAATATTTTTTTCCCGAAAATGAAAAAAAAATCCAGAAAATTTTCAAAAATATTTTTTTCCCAGAAAGTGAAATTTTTTTTTCAAATATATTTTACCATTTTAGCCAGAAAATGAAAAAAAAATAATTTCCCAGAAAATGTGCCCAAAAAAATTTTTTTCCCAGAAAATTGAAAAAAATTTTTTTTCCCAGAAAATTTATTTTTTTCCCAGAAAGTGAAAAAAATTATTTTTCCCCAGAAAATGAAAAGTAAAAAAAAAAAAATCCATCGTGAAAATTAAAAAAAATTTTCCCAGAGTTCAATTCCTAAAACTCCAACCAAACGGGCATTAATGGAATCCAATAAAATGCCAGGAATAAAAGTTTCCTGGCATCTAAAATGCCAAGGCCTATTCTTATAAACTCGAACCAAACGAGCCCTTAAAAGTATTTTTTTCCCCAGTAAAAAAATTATTTTTCCCCAGAAAATGAAAAAAAAAATAGTTTTTCCCGGTAAACAAAGTTCAACGCCAACACTACAATTAATTACACAATTTTAGAACAAAATAGTGAACCTGGCACATATGTTGAAAAATATTTTCAACAAATTGCATGTTTCGAATAGGTGAAAATGAAACGTACTTGAAAAAGTATTTTCCACTTTTTGCATAATTTTTGTGCCAGCAAAATTATGAATATATATACACACACACTATAATTATATAATTTTAGAGAAAAATAACAAACAAATCTCAATGCAAAATACGTGCAAATATATTTTACCATTTTAGCTTGCACATGTGCCCATTTTGTTCAGGTTGAAATATTTTTCAGCTAGGTAAAGTATAAAATATCGTGAAAATTAATTTAAGGCAATTGAGCTTAAGGGGCTGCTCCAATAACAACATAAATATAAAGGTCTATTATAAATTAGTATTGTAAATTAAGGACATCACAAAAAAAGACACTATTGTCCATTCCTTATTTGACTAATAACACACTAATCCTAAAATACCACATTTTTGTCTCTGTCTCAAATCAAAAAAAATTAAAGTCCACAACGGTAACTCATCAATTTTCTTTGAACTGCTCGTAGTCATCATGCCTTCTATACAATTAATATAAACCTTCATTATTAGAAGGTGCTAAACCACAACCAGAAGGTGCTAAACTACAACCAGAAGGTGCTAAATGTATTTAGCACCAACCAGAAGGTGCTAAACCACAACCAGAAGGTGCTAAACCACAACCAAAAGGTGCTAAATGCATTTAGCACCAACCAGAAGGTGCATTTAGCACCAACCAGAAGGTGCATTTAGCACCAACCAGAATGTGCTAAATGCATTTAGCACCAACCAAAAGGTGCTAAACCACAACTAAAGGTGCTAAACCACAACCAGAAGGTGCTAAATGCGTTTAGCACCAACCTGAAGGTACTAAACCTCAACCAGAAGGTGCTAAATGCATTTAGCACCAACCTGAAGGTGCTAAACCTCAACCAGAAGGTGCTAAATGCATTTAGCACTAACAAGAAGGTGCTAAATGCATTTAGCACCAACTAGAAGGTACTAAATCATAATCAAAAGGTGTTAAACCACAAGCAGAAGGTGTTAAATGCATTTAGCACCAACCAGAATGTCTAAACCACAACCAGAAAGTGCTAAACCACAAATAAAAGGTGTTAAATGCATTTAGTACCAACCAAAATGTGTTAAACCACAACCAGAATGTGCTAAAAGCATTTAACACCAATCAGAATGTGCTAAACCACAACCAGAAGGTGCTAAATGCATTTAGCACATTCTGAACAACAACCAAAACCAGAAGGTGCTAAATGCATTCTGAACAACAACCAGAAGGTGCTAAATGCATTTAGCACCACCTGGACCACTAAATGACGCAACATCAAGAACATGAATTCTAAATGTAATGTTCTTTCATTAATCAGGCTTTGAACAGTTAAGATGATCAAATTAAATTAAAATTTAAGGAGTGCTTTTTTCTCTTGAAAATCAAAGTTCTGGTCTACTTAGCCCCAAATAACTTATATCTTGTTTCTCCTCCTAATTTAAAATGGAGATGGTATATAATAAGCAAGAAAATAACCATCCCCTTCACATAATTTTTAGTAGTCCTCTGCAGTTAGTCATGAAATCACACATATTCATCATTTTTTGGAAAAATCACATATATGCATTATTTTTTGGTACAAAGAAAACCACACATTGTAATATCTAAAAGCTTGTTGTTAATTAA
Organism: Lonicera japonica; assembly: GCA_021464415.1. NCBI lineage: Eukaryota > Viridiplantae > Streptophyta > Magnoliopsida > Dipsacales > Caprifoliaceae > Lonicera > Lonicera japonica. The sequence continues at coordinate 58,403,515 of CM038469.1, forward strand.
GACAAAGTCAATATCTTGATTTTTTTTTTTTGTCCAAAACAAATAAGTCCACTGACAACTACTCTTTCCCTTTAAATTCTAATGCATCTATAATCGACTGTCCATAAACCGACGCGCAAAACCAAAGTCATACATATCTGATATTTCATAGAGTTCAATATATAATAACTAGCAATTAAGTTGTAATATATTTCATGCTCTTATCCAATATTCTTCTGTTTGCACCAAAATGGGATGTAAGCCTATATTGCAGAAGCCAAAAATGAAGCACAAGAAGGGGTTATGGTCACCAGATGAAGATCAAAAGCTCAAAAATTACATCCTCAACCATGGCCACAGCTGCTGGAGCTCCGTTCCTGTTAATTAAAATAGCAAATGATACATTAAATTTACCGGCTTATTGAGTGGTGTTATAAATATCAACCCTTTGTTAAAAAAAAAAAAAAAATGTATGTTATTTATACTGTAAAATTAAAATAAAAATAAAAGATCCATTTTGGTTTGTTTGAGTGATGCGTCTCTGTTTAATGTAGGAAGGGAATTGTTTCTGTGGAATCCTTCTGTGAAAAGCACATGCAAACACATATTTCACAATCTGCTCGACTTTTTTCGCTCATTGGGCATCAGTTTAGTACATCATGGGTCATCATTTAATTAGGGGTATATTTGTCTATCAACATTTAGCCTTTTCCTTAAAATAAATTAATATTATGAAAGGTGTCCTTATCGTAAAATCAAATTATGAAATTAGTACTCCGTCCCTTTATTAAACATGAGTCCGTCCTTAGAGTTATAAAACATTACGAAGTGAGGCCTTTGAACCCATTATCTCAATTAATTTTAGCTATCTCAATTAAGTTTTTGTGCGTATAGAATTCATGATTATTGCACAAATCATAATTAGAATTTGTGTGCACACAGGAAGCATATTCGATTAGCAAGTAAGAGATTTAAAATGAAAAGGTAAAAATAATAATATTAAATATGGCTCGATGGTAAGATATTATCTTCTATACTAAATTACTAAGTATCGTCCGTGCCAGACGGCACAATAAATCAAATAAAATATTAGCCTATAAAAATAGATAAATAATAAATATATTGCAAAATAACTAAATATCGGATTAGCAAACAATGGTTCCCTCTCAAACTCTTTATAACAATTTCAAATAACCAATAAGGTATATATATTTGAATGTCAATTCTTATTGATTTTTTAACACAATTTTATATTCACAATGGAAGTTCTTCTGTAGAAATACACTAGTAGACGCCATGACACAGCTTCAATATGTTAACAAAATTTCTTTAAAATTCATGCTTATTTTTGAAATATGGTGAAAATGATGAGAAACAAAATGTGTAAAATAGTGATTATAAATCAATTAGATGCCAAGTGTACCTTTACATGGAACTTTAACTAGCGTATATAGTTGGTCAAACTTTGTGTTTTACAATGTAAATATAGACTTGTAATTATTTTCTTATAAGAAAAATTAAAGAAGCCAAAATGAAAAAAAAAATGAATTGCAAAATTATGACACAGCTTTGTTAACAATTGATTCTCTTTTGCTTAATAGAAAATATTAACAAATTATAATTACGATTAAGTAAAGAACTAACATTATATATGATTGAAAATTATTTTATTCAAAAAAATATTACAAGGTGTCCCTATCACATTAGATGCAGGCCGGATTAACCCTCGAACTTACCGATGGCTATAATAATTTTGTACACGCCGAAATTTAAATTTGATATATCCCCGAACCATTTGCCCTAATAAAATAATAAATACTTATTAATAGATAAACCACTAATCTATATCATGTGGGTGTTTTTTCTTTTTCTTTTTTTTTTAATATTAAACAATGTACCCATGAAAGTGAATAATAAATTCGCACTAGCTAGTCGCAAAGAGAAGAATATGATAATTAGTTGCAAGACCAAATTAGTTGCAAGACCAACAGCACACACATGTAACACAGTGTTGGAATGAGAAATTATTTTCTTATTTTATGTTGAACGACAAACCTGTTGTAATGAGAAATTATTTTCTTATTTTATGTTGAACGACAAACCAAGTCTTTTTGCATGTTTTACACATTGATTAATTGACCCATGTACATATAACCCCAAAGTCAAATCTAGTTGGTTCCCATAGAATATACGATTCTTTATTTTAAATTACGAATTTAATTTGACTTCTATATTTCATAGCGACTAATTTAATATGATCGATAATAAATAAATAAATTACCTTTTTTTTAATCAGGAGATTTGGTTAGTAGATTTTGTCTCCAGAAGAATTCAAGTGGACTCCTCTAAAGTTATTTCAATCACTAAATTTAGAGTAGAGTAAATAACCACCAAGTGTGGCCCAGTAATAGCGAATACTAGAATCAACGGTAGGTTTGACAGGGAGTTCCAAGGTCGAATCCCGTCAATTGTAAAAACACACACTCTGGGGCTTGACCAAAAATAAAAAAGGAGTAGAACAATAAATCTAGGCGATTCGTTTAAAATTACATTATTTAGATTTTTGTAATAAATCTGATAATAAGTCATCTAAGCAGAAACTATTTCTCCAAATCTGGATTATATATTTTAAACCACATACTATATTTCTTCAACTCTCTGAAAATCGATCACTTTAAAAAAAACTGATATATTCACTTAAAATAATAATAAAAAATGAGACCCGTAATTAAAAACTGACAAAATATCAGTAGGTTTTCGTGTGTATTGACCAACCCAAGGGGAACATTTGAAAGTTAGGGCTTGTAGTGGTGGTAGACACATTAGTGTCATAGAAGAATTGGAAGTGGTTCAGGCAATAGCATGAGTCTAAACTTCATAAAATATGAGTTCTTTTTGACTTCAAACTTACAATTATTAGTTTATTACTATATTTAATATGGACCATTGTCTTTTTTTTTTTGAGATTTGTCTTTTCCTTTTATTTTTAATTCAATGTATGGAGTTTGATTTTGTAATCATATGTGATTATGTGGCATACATTCCTTGAGACCTTGCTTTTAAAGCTACCTCTTCCAGAACTTAGAAATTGTGAATGGAGTTATTGATATTTTTACCGACTTTAATTTTATAAGATATTTTTGAATTTTTAAAGTTTATGGTATTTAATTAGAATTTTAAAAAAAATCTTTTAAAATCTTATTGCTTATTATATTCAATTAAGATTTTAAAATATCATTCTAAATTTTATGATATTCAAAATTATAATGATTTTGGATAATTTTATTTATTGATTGATTATGGTGTATTTGACGCACCGGATTAGAGAGTGTGATAAAATTATTTAATCTCATCCGTACAGGATAAAAGAATCCCACCTCTTGGTGGGATTCGTTAATCCTTCTCTCGGTGTGATAAAAAGGTTTAATGGGATAAATAATCCGCCCGGATATTAAATCCCAACAAACACCAAACATGAGATAGAATAAAGTTATCATATCCTGCATTCTTATCCTACGAGTTAAACGCAGCCTTAGAATCCTGATAAATCCACGTAGGAATCATTTCTTATACATAAAGATTTTAGGTCTCATTCTAGAGCTTATCTTTACCTCTTTTTCTCAAAACCCTAATTTAATGCATCGAATTAGAAAGTCGGATAGTATTTTTTAATCCCATCCGGAGGATAAAACAATCTCACATCTTAGGTGAGATTCATTAATCCCTCTCTCAATGGAATAATTTAATCCTATCCGAAGGATAAAATAATCCAGCCGGATATTCAATTTCGATGAACATCAAATATAGAATATGATAAAGTTATCCAATCACACTCTCTTATCTTGCATGTCAAACGCAGCCTTTGTACTCTTATTTGTGATAAATACATGAATTATCTTCTTCAAACATACAAGTCTTTCTTCTATCTTCTCAATCTTATTACCAGAAAAGGCAAAATATAAGATAACCTATTAATATATTGAACATTTAAAAAAATAAATGATAACCTAAAACCGGTGCATGTCAACCCAAAAAAATATTTATGCGTCTCTCAAGTAATATACCTAGTTACCATTAAAAAGTATTACTTTTTTTGTGAATATGATAATTATCATATATGATATGCATTTATAAATATGTTTTTTAGGTTTTGATTTAAAACAAAATAGAATTGTGAAAAAAATCCATATTATAATACAAACCATTAATAATAGTTGTGAAAGACGCATTAATTCGAGATGATAGATTTATTCATAAGTTTATGTTTTCATGCATTAGTATAAATTACACTTTAGTGCCGTAGATACGAGTTATCTTAGTATAGATGTATTAGTTATTTTGCCTCATTTAATTTTGGCAAAAAAATAATAGTAATATTAGTTTTGCTCCTTTAATTAGAATTTTTATTAGTCAAATATTTGGTTATGCCCCTACGCTAATGTATTAGTCATTGTTAAGTACATTGGTTCAATTATAAGTAGGTAAATTTGAAGACTTTTTTCATATAGGTTTCACAAGTTTATGGTTCTAAAACAATCACCAATGTTGAACTACTATGTTATGGCTCAGTTGAATTAGGATTATTCTTCCTACTAATTATAAACGAATTATCCTTTTCTTTTAGCTAGTTTTATTTTTAGGAGAATCCATAGACTTAATAAAATCCACAGAAATATTAATGAATTTATTGGTTAAAATCTTTCAAACTTTATATCGATTTAAAATAATCCATAGATTTATTAAAATCCACGGATTATAAATAATCAGTCATAATTTTTTAAAATCTGAATTAAATACACCCCGTATAAAATTTATTTTCTACCACATTTATTCATAAAGTTTGATCACGTTTAAATTTTTTTGTTTTTTAAATACAAGCAATATCTTACATCTATGTGTGGAGGAATGATAAAGGAAGGGCCAGGGGGACATCAAACACGTATTTCAATTCAATCTTTATTGTCACTATAATAAACAAAAGGTCGAAATCCCATCCATACAAATCAAAAGACAATGAGAATGCCAACCAAATACAAGCTCTTTAGTGAGGGTTGGTGTAATTAATAAGTTGAAAAATGATTGAAAACAATATTTATATTTATAAGAAGTGGGAAAAAAAATGAGTGATTTGCTAAAAGCGCTCCATTTTTTCTTGTTTTCCGTCGAAAAAATGGCTTACCCACTAACCAAACAATTGTATTACATGAAAAATGTAAAAAAAAAAGAAAAAAAGTGATCAAATATTTCACCAAATCTGTCATATTTTGTTTTTTTCAACTTCTTATAAAAATTTGTAATGTTTTCAATCATTTTTTAATTTTTCTATTAAATGAAAATCACATGGATCGAAGAACTCTCCTGTATAAAATAATAACTGACCAGTTCCACCTCCTCAACAACCAACAATGTTGATAATATAATAATAGAACTTGTGACACACGATACATATTATCTATATTATAAAACATCAAGTTTGACTTAAAAATATAAGGATCTAATGGTTAAAAATACATATGTTATGGTGTGCATTAGTTCTACACCCTTTGATGAGTTTTATACACACATCAAGATGTCACATCAAAGTTAAAACACTCACACCAATAATACACACACAATAAACTCTCACAAACTAATAATATTTAATAAAAAAATAATTTTTAAAATTTAATAATTAATATCAGTTAAACAAGATCCATCATGATTATAAAATTATGTAAAAGAAATCGAGAAAAATTATTGAGTAACATTTAAGAATCCATACATTGTTGGATTATTTTTACATTTTCCTTTGACGTTTGTCGAAATAAACTAATGATGTTTGCCTATTTATATTTAGAGTACGTTACTCTTTTTTATTATATTATTTCACCATGCCGAATGGCACGAGTATACCCTAGTGCAATTATATGTTATCTAATTATTCCTCATATTATATTTAGATTTTTCATGCTTTTTGTAGATTATATAGACACGGATAGAAATAGGGCCAAACAACACGAAGCGGGTAAAACACACAATGGGCTCGACAGATATTATTATGAACCAATAATCAAATTAAGCAGTTTATTAGCCCACACAACATACATTTAATCCAAATTAAAATTTTATTGAAGGAAACAATATTTGTTTAATTCTATGAAGGTGCTTGACTGTTTGATGATAGAGAGCTAAATATAGCAAAAAACAAAACTCCAATTAGTTGTCTATCCTATCGAAGATATATAATGGCAAAGTAATAATTTTTACATTGTTTATGAGACTTAGGTGATGTTTGGTAAATGTTTTGAGTTGAGTTTTTAAGTTTAGTTTTTAAAATATGGTATTTGGTAGAATTTGGAAATATGTTGAAAAGTGAATTTGGTTTTTGTTTGAGTTTTTTTCAACCAACTAAAAAATCTCATAAAAAAATTTCAAAAAATAGTCACAATGAATCTTATTTTATAGATATCGACGAGTATATTTTAAATATATATTTTTTATTTAATTTTGATTTTTGAATTTTAAGTTATGTTGTTTTAAAAGTTATTTTAGAGAGAGAAAGTAAAATGAAATAAATTTTGGAAAGTTTGAAAGTAGAGTTTATTTTGAGTTGAGTTTTTAAAATTTGGGGGAAAAAAAATAAACACATACCAAGCATGCCGTTAGAATTCCTTAGTCAATATAAATATGATGTGACATTTGTGGGAGCATAAAATTAGAACCTTTATTTGGACCGAGTATTCAGAAGCAAGCGCATAATTCACGGAGCAACTCCGAATAAGGAATTAGAATTCACAGCAATCAAGTAAAACTGTAAGGGCTCGTGTGGTTCGAGTTTTGAGAATGGAATCGGCATACTTGATTCTTGAAAAAAAAAAAATTCTAGCATCTAGGATGCCATGCCGATATTTGGTTCAACCGGGAATGGGAATATGGAATGGAATAAAGTATCAATTATAAAAATACCCTTCTTTTTATAAGATGAGAAGACATCACCTACTAATTTTTCAAAAAAGACAATGACTATAATAAATTACAAAAATTACACATGCATAGCTAATAACTATCCTACAAAAATTACAATTTTTGTAATTAAAAATAAAAATTACAACAGGAAAAAAGAAAAGAAAAAAGTTATATTTTTATTTTTTATTTTTGTGCAGCAAAGTAACTAAAAAAAAGTTTCAAACAATATTTTCATGCACGGATGAAAAAAGAATTATTTATTCATAAGGAAGAGTGTTATTTTAGTCCTAACATAAAAAATTAAAAAAGATGCCCATTGGTAATGGTTTATTCCTTATGATTTAAATGGGAGAACTCGGGGGGAAAGGTTTGTTCCTGAAATCATTTATTCCGGGCTTAAATCTTGAACCAAACGCGGGAATCGTTTCGGAATGAAATTTAGCATTTTCAGAATGGTTTAAATCTTGAACCAACCGAGCCATAAGTGTCCAACCGAATAAAAGTATTCCAATCAAGCATGGCTGCAGGACCAAGGATGACCGAAGTACCGGTATGGGCGTTCCGGCAAATATGAGAAAGATACTTATACTTATAGACACGATCAATACTTGTTGATATAAGTGCCTGAACGAATAATAAAAGAACAGCTATAAAATGCACAATTTTGTTATAGATAAGAACATACTTACATGCAAAAAGTGCTAGATTGATGAACAAGTTATATTTTTTATAGTAATTTTACTGTTAACTTGATAAGCATTGTTAACCCTAATCATATACGTATAAATAGAAAGGAAGATCTCACTGAAAAGGGATTCGTCAACTTTATTACACAACATTCACTTGTACACAATTTCTCTCTAAAGAGCATTACCATCGTCATTGTAAATATTCATATTCAAGCCATTGGAGCTAAGTGACGAACACTATCACATACAAAGAAGACGTACTACCGGAATAGGAATAACAGCCACTAAAAGAACCTACCCCACAAACCAAATCTCATATTCATTACTACAAATTTACTACTTATTTTTACCACCTTTATTATTTTTAGTTACCAACCCTATTGATTTGGGTCAATTTTATTTTAATTGAATTCGATTAAAATTTATGGGTGGTGATGTTGGCACCCCACAAAACTCTTACTAACACTCCCACTCTTACTAACACTCTCACTTTTACACTTTTATCTTAATAACACTCCCATGTTATACCTACCACTCCCACCACTCTCACTTATTTTTAGGAATTAATCTCATACTTAATTAATTAATAACCTTGTTAAGTAATTAACTACATAATAACATAAAACAAATTACCCCAAACTAATCCCAAAATTTCTCCACTATCTCTATCATCTTCTCAAACAAGCAAAATTACATAATAACTTAATTTTGGAATAAAGAAAGGAAAGCATGTAAGAAAGAGTTAATGAAAAAGAGACATACATGTTTCTATTTTGTTTTTGTTGTTTATATGATTTTCATAGCATACACATCAAATATATAAACAAAAAACAAAAAAATTATGTTTAAAACACGAAGATGGCTTATTCGGTTATTCATAACCGAGTTGCATGCTTGTACACTCGGCTGCTCTCAATCGAGTATGAAATCCCATAAAATGTCATGCTCTCGGGACCTTCATTCTATTGAGAGCAGCCGAGTGTTGTTATATTATACTCGGCTGTGAGCAGCCGAGTGACACTAATCACACTCGGTTGCTCTCAACCGAATAAAGGTCCCGAAGAGCATGACATTTTATAGAATTTTATAATCGGTTGAGAGCAACCGAGTGTACAAGTCTGCAACTCGGTTACAGAGAGACCGAATAAACCTTCTTCGTGCTTCAAACAGAAAATTGTGTTTTTTGTTTACATATATTGATGTGTATGCTATAAAAATAATATAAACAATAAAACAAAATAAAAGCATGTATATTTTTCTTTCATTAACTTTTTTTAACTTGTTTTCCTTTCCTTATTTTAAAGTTTCTCTCTTTTTTCTACCATTATTCTTAACTTTTGAGTTTTGCATCAATAGAGGTTTTGTTTATACCATTCTCCTCAAATTTAATGTTTTGCATTAATGGAGGTTTTGTTTGATGGTTTTCTTATCTTTTTCCAAAGTTTTCTTTTTTCCTTCCATTATTCTCAAGCTTACCCTTTTGCATCAATGGTGGAGATCGAAGTTGGTGCAACCAAAATTTGTTGCCTATTTTGGTGCAACCAAAATTTGTTGCTAAACTCGGTTGAAGATGGTAGAAAAGAGAAATTTTGGAGGGAAATTTAATTTGGGGATAAATGTTTGATTAACTTTGTAGGGAGATTCATTAACTTTTGTTTTAAATTAAAACAAGTGGGTGAAAAATTAGTTTAGGGTTAATTAACTTTTTTACTAGATTAAATGAAGTGGGGTGGAAATAACAATTTACCCTTTTTTTTAGGTGGGAGTGTTACCAATGGATATTGAGGGTGTCAACATCACGACCGAAATTTATACCTCCCACAACATTAAATGGGACTTCTAACTCTATTTAATATTTTTTCTATTGCTTGTTGTACAAAGGTATATGATTCTATCGAAGGTTACTAAACAAATGTTTTACTCATTCTCAATATTATTTCTTGTTTTATTCAAAAAATAAATAAATTATTATTTCTTATATTCTAGTTTTTGTAACTACAGTGTCTGTGTTACTACAAGAATTGCAGCTTACGTCTTTATGAAAAATTTTAAGTAAAAATCGATCTGTAAAGACCAATTCCTTTTACGATATTTTCGCGTCAAAAAAACACACTCTAAATATTTTTATAATACAAAAATATAATTAAAAAGATTAGTCCATACAGATTGATCCGTACCAAAAATACTCTCAACGCTTCTAAGTTTAAAACTTTAAATTTAGTTTTGAAAAAAAGCAGGCCTTAAACATAAACCTAAAAAATGTAACCACCCAAACCATCCGCAATGCCACCGCAGCCCCCACCAACAAAGCCCAACAAATTCTACTTCTTCTATGGCCACCGAAAACCTTCCCAAAATCGCCCTACCGTCCAAGGAGGCCTCTTCTCCAACCGCCAAACCCTAAACCCTAGAAAAATCCCCCAAATCTCCCCATCCGCCGATTTCGACTTCCAAAAATGGGACCCAGACTCGCCGGAATCCCTCACCGCCCCACCCACCAAAACCCCGTCGGAGCAATTCTTCGCTGTGGCGGAATCTCTCTCTCCTATCGCCAGGTACATCGTCGATTCATTCCGGAAGCACGGGCAGTGGGGCCCACCGATTGTCGCCGATCTTCACAAGCTCCGCCGTGTGACGCCCAAGCTCGTCGCCGAGGTCCTCAAGGTCCAGACAGACCCCAGACTCTCCTCCAAGTTCTTCCATTGGGCAGGTAAGCTAGGGTGAAGCTATGTTACATTTCGTTATTTCTGGCAATTGTCCACCTTTAAACTTTTGCAAATTGTGTTTTTCCTAGTATTTAGTGATATTTTTCTTTTCTTTAAAAAAATAAAATAAATTAAAATGTATTGGGTAATAATTTACTACTTTGCTCTTCATATCTTCTAGGGGAAAGAAATTAAGCTTTGCCTCGTTATTGTATATAACTTTGTTGCTTTTGTAGTTTGAGTTAGATATGGTTTGGGGGTTGTTTCTGTTTGTTTACTCCTTGTACTCTGCCGATGCTTGCTGATTTATAACATATTCAAATTTCACCAAAAAACACTTTTGTCACTTTTACATATACTGTTTAATAATTTATTTTTTGTCCCTTAATGTAGGTAAGCAAAAAGGTTACAAGCACGATTTTGCTAGTTATAATGCATTTGCATATTGTTTGAATCGAACAAACCGGTTCCGGGCAGCTGATCAGGTGCCTGAGCTAATGCAAATGCAGGGTAAGCCACCCAGCGAAAAACAGTTTGAGATTTTGATTAGAATGCACGCTGATGCTAATAGGGGTCTTAGGGTGTATTATGTGTATGAAAAAATGAAGAAATTCGGGGTGAAGCCGAGGGTATTTTTGTATAATAGAATAATGGACGTGCTAATGAAAACAAATCATATGGATTTGGCCTTGTCTGTTTATCAAGATTTTAAAGAAGACGGGTTGGTGGAGGAGAGTGTTACTTTTATGATTTTAATAAAGGGCTTGTGTAAGGCCGGTCAAATTGATGAGATGTTTGAGATTTTGGGTGAAATGAGGGGGCATTTGTGTAAACCGGACGTGTTTGCGTACACGGCAATGGTTAGAGTGTTGGTTTCGGAGGGAAATTTAGATGGGTGTTTGAGGGTTTGGGAGGAAATGCGGAAAGATAAAGTCGAGCCTGATGTCATGGCTTATGCGACTTTGATTATGGGCTTATGCAAAGGGAATCGTGTCGAAAAAGGCTATGAGTTTTTTAAAGAGATGAAAAAGAAGGGGCGTTTGATCGATAGGGATATTTATGGGTCCTTGATCAATGCGTTTGTGGCAAATGGGAAGGTTGGTTCGGCTTGTGATTTGCTCAAGGATTTGATTACCTCGGGATATAGAGCCGATTTGGCAATATATAATTCTCTTATTGAAGGTTTATGCAATTTCAACCGGGTCGATAAAGCTTATAAACTTTTTCAAGTAACACTCGAAGAAGATCTCCAACCGGATTTCTTGACCATAAATCCCATTTTAGTGTCTTTTGCAGAGTCAAAAAGAATGGACGACATCTTGAAAATGCTGGAGAAGATGCAGAATTTGGGTTTTAGTGTTGTTGATGATCTTTCTAAATTTTTCTCGTTCATGGTAGAAAATGAAGATAATAGGATAATGATTGCTCTAGAAGTGTTTGAAAACTTGAAGCTAAAAGGTTATCATAGTGCTTCGATTTACAACATTCTTATGGGGGCTTTACTCAAGATTGGGGAGGTGAATAAGGCTTTAGAACTATTCAACGAATTAAAAGATTCGAACATTAAAACCAACTCATCATCAATTTATAGCAATGCAATTAAATGTTTTGTCCAAATCGGAGATATTCAAGAAGCATGTTTGTGCTATAATAAGTTACAGGAGATGTCTTTAGTTCCCTCCATTGATGCCTATTCGTCTCTTGTTAAAGGACTTTGCAAAATTGGGGAGATAGATGCGGCTATGATGCTCATTCGTGACTGCTTAGCCACTGTGACGGGCGGTCCAATGGAGTTCAAATATATTCTCGCCATTATCCATGTATGTAAATTAAATGACGCTGAAAAAGTAATGGAAGTTTTAAGTGAGATGATGGAACAGGGTTGTAATATTGATGATATTGTATATTGTGCCATTATATTGGGCATGTGCAAGAATGGTACGTTGGAGCAGGCTAGGAAAGTGTTTACGAATATGAGGGAGAAAAAGATTTTAACGGAAGCGGATTTGATTGTGTATGATGAGATCCTTATTGACCACATGAAAAAGAAGACAGCGGACTTGGTGCTATCTGGGTTGAAGTTTTTTGGTCTTGAGTCCAAATTGAAATCAAAAGGGTGTAGACTCTTGCCTAGTTGAAGATATGAAATAAGGTATTATTAATTAAGTCTCATAATTTTTCTATTTTGGTAGTATTTATAATAATATTTAAATTGCACAGTTAGATTCCAAAACTATATGACGATTTATATTCTTACTTAGTTCTTTTACTTATAGGGGCATGCATTTTATTTCAATTTGCGTGTATCATAAATTACAAGTATCATTGTGGTCTTAATATGCGTTAGGTAGTGAGGCAAATCATGTTTTACCATCTGGCATTGGTCCGAGTTTGGTTTCGTTTGTTTGTATGTAGCAACGCCATCTCATCAAAACTGGTTTCATTATCATAACCTTTAGCCCTTTCGATTGTTGAAATTTATATTATCTTCTGATAATTTGGACATTTTTTTTTACTAGTTTTTGTAGGTTGATGATGAAGACTTAAATGGTTGGGGCAACTATTGCCGCATGCGATACAGAAACGTCTTTTCTTTAGCAACAACACTCAATTGTGCAATGTCTAAAATTGAATTTGACACATACCACCTGTAGACATGTACAAACAATAAGATTTGGCTTGTCTAAAATAGGTAAATATTCGTTACAACAGTTGTAAGGAAGACATGGCGTAATGGAATTTATATCGCTCATTAGATTTGTGAGACAAGGACTGGGTTCTCCCTGCGGGGGATTAGATATAACAAAAGAGCTACTGATATGATGTAAAGCTTTGATTTTACTATCAAGTAGTTATTGCTCAACCCGTTATATCATGTTATCTTTACAACCGTTATACCAATAATATTTCCAAAAATAGGTTCAGCTGTGGTCCACCCTCATGTACAATTGTTTGTTTTCTTTTTTGGTTAGTTTTAATCCATTATTGTAATTTTTTTCATTTTGAATGTTGGAGTATTCTTTATTTTTAAGGGAATGGATATACAATGATTGTGTTCAAAAAAAAAAGGAAGATATGCAATGATGAATTTTCATACTTTCAATTAGGGCAGGCAATATTTGATATCACCACCCGCAAACCTGACAGTTGTTTGGGTCACACATAAACAAGTTCATGTCAAATTTGAGTAGGACATGACTAATGGGTCATGTTCGAGTTAATAAATCTAACACGATGATTTATATTATGCATATTAATTGGTTCAAATAGCATATTTAATATGATTATTTGCTTATTAAATGGTTTAATCGTGTCATGTAACTTATATATTCAACAAGTCTACTTGAGTTAGTAGGAATGACACAATTAATTAAATAGGTTGTGTTTGGATCAATTGTAAAATTGTAATACATGCGTCTTCATACAACACAAACTCAACTTGTGAACCCACGCTTTAGTGTTAGACAAAAAGAAGAGGGCGATTGTTTTTCACTTAACAAAACATTTGGTTCCACTCTTGCTTTGGTTCAATTCTTGAGAATCAAGTAAGGTTGCTTGTTATTCGATTCTTAAGGATTGACTACAAATCTAGATACTCGGTACTTAGAGGCCAAGTAAGGCTTTGTCAAGCTTGTACTCTCTTTTTAAAAATCAAATAATAGACACTTTACTCGGTTCTCAATAACCGAATATTAAGTAGGAGAGAAACAAGTATTTTGTTGAGTGGATCGCCACCCAAAAAAAGTTACTATATTGAAAGATTTTTTGAGTGCAATTTTGGCCTTACTTTTTTTTTCTAAGCACTTGCTAATAGAATTCTTTCTATTTCAAGTTAAGAGTCAGTTTAATAATAAGATGAAAAATTATAAAAAAAACAATTGATTTATGTAAAAAATTGAAAAATGCGTTGAGTGTTGCGGTGGAATGTTCATAGATTTCTTATTTTCTTATCATTTTTTATTTTATTATTAAATTTTACCTCATTGGCAAGATCAATTATTAAAAAAATTTGGTCGGAATCAAAAGATCTGAAGCGGGCATTTGCCATTATGAATTAATTCACTGCCTTTTGCTGCTGCTTTTTTTCTTGACATAAAAGAGCTACGAATATAATTTAGCATGTTCCACGTAATTTTTCTTTTATTAACATTTATGTTCACATTAATTAACTTATTTTAAAGAAGTTTAAGCAGAAAATCCACTTGCAAAATTAGATAGACCGCAAATTCAACTATACAAAACACTAAACTTGTTATTTCAATATATATTAGATTTTTGTGCACAAACATTTGAAAAAATAATTAATAACGTACTGGTCACATCATCTAAGTGTCTAGAATCATAAACAACCAATGCTGTCGACATCTAATTTCAAAACCAATTAAACTGCATTCTTTCTAAAATTAGACTTGTTTAATGCATTAATAGTCTCTAGAATCATAAACAACCAATTCGAGGCACAAAAGCAAAGAATTACATGTCTAACACAAAGAACAGAGCGGCCGGATAATATTTTTCCCTAATATTTACGACCATCCAACAGTAATCCTGCCTGAAATGGAATACTAGCATCTGTTGCAAGGTCTACAAGAAACTACTACATAGTGGAATTAAATTGTTCACCATTAGATTATATATATATATATATATATAGCACTATATTATATACGTATGAGCTCTCCCAATGAATCAAACTTACAAAGCAGTAGTCTCTTTTATTATTTCTACACGGAGGAAGAAGGCTCCGTGGCGGCTTCTCTCTTGGGCCGATTGCGAGTGCGTGGAGTAGCAGCCTCTTCTTCCATGAAAAGATTAAAATCTTCCTCCTCTGCTTCTTCTAATATCGATTGATTAATAGCAAGCTGTACATGTTTCAGTTCCTTCATCACTTAACACAAGTACAACGCTATATATATATAGACTTATCATACAATCAATGATTTCAACACACTCCAGCACATTCTCAAAATTATTTCCATAAAAAATATTATATTTGTTGAGCTCCTAAAAAAATAAAAATACTAGTAACTATCTGGAAAATGATAGTCTTACTGGATAATCTTACCGAGTGCATTAATAAGTAGTTAATGTATGAATAACCAGTTAATGAAGACGGATAATTTTTTAATCTAAACTATATACAGGGGATAAAAGATTGGAGAGTTGAGATGAATGTACAATGATCAAAGATTGGAGGGGCATAGAAATATGTATAAGCAGTAATAAGAC
The DNA here is from genome assembly GCA_021464415.1 of Lonicera japonica. NCBI lineage: Eukaryota > Viridiplantae > Streptophyta > Magnoliopsida > Dipsacales > Caprifoliaceae > Lonicera > Lonicera japonica. The sequence continues at coordinate 58,419,062 of CM038469.1, forward strand.
CCATAGTGCGCCTTTGACACAGATTACTGTATCTTATAATACAGAAGCTTATTGTGTACACTGCTCGCCCCACACAAATCTAATGTCCCAAAATCTCTCTTAAAATATCAGTGTGTTGTACATTATCAGAATGTCCAACTCACTAATGCACCCGGTATGATTATCCAGCAAATGAAACTGGTAAAACTATCATTTTCCTTCCAACATATGTCAGCCCCTAGGAGATATCATAGGGATTACAAGTCCCACCGAATAAGAGACTTACAAGCTACATTTAGGTAAATTTCTCTTTCCTCTCTCAAAATTCTGCCATACTTTTAAAAAATGGAACCACACGCTACACACTCTCAACTATTTTCTTTCTCCTCTTTAACAACTCCACTAATCTTTTTTCAAATCACTCTAAAAAACTCGAATTTGAAACTCAACAATATGAATGAATTTTTTTAAGCATCGAAGAACTTTCCGCTACCATTTTTATGGATATGAATTCTATTGCTCAGATGTCGTACTGCAAGTCTGTTTAATTTAGCACAAAACAAGAATCTTAGGGACCATTTAATTGCAAAGTTGGTAAAAATGATCGGAAAATAACTATTTTTTACGAGTAGTTGGAAAAAAAGAAGTGATTTTGTGATATTTTCCCTCATTCTCCTTTTTGTTTAATGGAAAAAATTTCTACAGTCTACACGCAGCTTAAAGAATTGGATATCATGGAAAACCGAAAAGGCAACATCTCACCAAATCACTCATCTCATTATCCAACGCACCCTTAATTTCTTTATGAACTTATCTTAGCACGGGAACATCAAAATAGGACCATAACAAAAGCACATATAGTGTGTTGGGTGGTGCAGCTGTACTCAAAAGGTGCCTTTATCCTGTCAAAGACTTCATTAATCGATTTACATATCCTTGACCATTTGGTATAATTCTCTGGAGCGAAAAACCTAACTTGAATCAAATATTCACTCCAAAGAGCATTTCCACCTAATAAATAACCCAAACCAACAACCATAGTGGCTCCCTATCTTGACTTGAACATGCAAAGAGATACATACATACACACACATATAATTATATATTTATATGCATCAACATATAAATATATCAAGGACTCTACTGCACTATAGTATATACACACCTGTATAGCAGAGATAATAAATCGCACGTCCACAACCAAAATTAGCATTCCAGCTAAGCCGACCCCTACCGCACCATGTACCAAGCTAGGTACCATATCCTGTACCCATACCACATACCAAAGCGTCCCACTTATTAGGTAACATTGGTGCAAGCTGGCATGCATGAGTGACCTCACACAGTCCACAAGGCATTTAAGCCAGCCTTACCCATCTTTAAAATTGCACAGTAAACTTCTCTTTAAATTTTATAACTCTTTCCGGAGGCTTGGAGCTACTTTTCGTGGCTCTTTTTCACTTGAAATTCTACCATACTTCATTCATCACCTTAGGGCCTTCAGGTTTTCTCAGTTTTGGACACTATAAGTACTTTAACTTCAACCCTTTTGATTTCTATTGTATTTTCTCTTCAGGTGGAATCTTCAATATCCACATCCTGTAGCATCAACTTGTCATCCTAGATCCATTCGAGCCGCAGTATAACTTTAGCTTGGATTAGATTCTTTATGCACTTAGCGCTCAACTGCTCGTTTGATTCGACTTTTTACTGTTTCCAAGAATTCTAAATTGGTAAATTCACATTGGAAGTCTCTTATAATTCATTTCAAACATTTGAATCACGAGATGATAATGCTCAAATTCAGCATGTGAAAATTACCATTTTGGAGTTCTAGAAGGCGGAAAAAGAAGATGGAAAATGATAGCAAAAACAATAGATTTGTGTGAGAAATTAGATAATAAGTTGAGTGATGTAAGATGTTCTCTTACTTTTGGGCTTCTTCCAAGGAAAAAATTTCTTGGGTGACGAGGAATAAATTTTTTCAATAAAATATAAACAAAGATGGAGGACATATACTCATAAAAATATGCATGAGATGGAAAGTATCTCACCACATCACTCAACTTATTTTCCCATTTCTTGCACAAATCAGTTGTTTTTGCTATCACTCTCCATCTTGTATCAAACCGAGCGTTAGAGTTTTCTAATTTTCCTTGCACTCAACCTCAACTATGAAAATTGTTCAGGCATTGAGAGGCTTCAATAACTCTCGTAGTCTCGTACATCCAAGTGTTCTCTCTCTTGAAGTCTTTACAAATTCTTCTGAATCTCAAAGATTCAGACCCTTTACCTCTTTTGGCCAGCTCGTCGAGTATAGAGTCCCCCACAAATTTGGGAAGTAAAATGTCTGAAGAGAAGGTACAGAAACTTTCTTATTCTCGGAATCTTTACTAGCTCATATTGCTTGTTCAAATGAACAGGCTTGCGATGCTATTGTGGTGGATGTGTGTTTGTTTGAACACTGGTTTCTTATTGAAGAATCACAACTGTTTATATGATGATCTAGTACAAATTGTTTAGGGCCGAACAGCCCCTCACCTGACAAGTTCTAATCTCCCGACCAGTCTCAGTCAAGGACAAAGGTGTCAGCAAAAGCTGCTAGAAATTAAAGGGAAAAAAAATCTGCATCAAAGGCTATCCCCCTAATCCAACCATGGCTGAAGGGAAGGTTCTAAATCAGACACAGCGGAGGGGAGCCCGATTGAAAGAAAGGCCTGAAATCTTGACCAGCTTCGAGTTCATTATCTTGTTTGTATGTGAGTAGAAATTGGCCCACAGTTAGACCCCTGGGCGATGATGGGACTGGAATTTACAGTTTGCTTATCCTTTCTGAAGTAGGATATCTTTCCAAGACCAGGTGGTTTTTGTTTTCACCCTTTACTGCTGAATTGAAGGCTAATCGGCATTAAGAGGTACTATTGGTGTTTGTTTTCTTACCTCTGATAAATGCTTAATTCAAAAGAAATTTTATTTCAGTGTTGCCCCTATCCTTTTTATGCATTAAAAATTGATGTATACTATCCTAAATTCTAAGAAGCAAGGACACAGATACGTGAGACGGGTACGATACGTATATGCTGAAACCGATTTTTTGGGAAATAAAAAAGGTAGGAAAAAAAAGAATCTAAAAGCAAAAAAGAGAGGAGAGAATTAAATTACCTCCTCAAGGAAGTCTTGGTCAAGCTTATCGGCAATTCGGATGGAAGTGAAGATGGTAACGGCAAGAAGAGAGAGAGGAAACACGAATGCGAAGATATATGTGCTGGGCCCTGGCGCTCCCCGTGTCAGCACAGACATTCCTCTGTGGGCTTTCCGGCGGCGGCAGAACAAGTGGCCGCCGGAGAAATGTAGCGGCAGCGGCGAGGTGGGTGAGTGAAGTATGATGGGTGGTTGTTGTGATGGGTTGAGGTGAAGAGGGGAAGAAGAGGCTGAAATGGAGATGATAGAACTCGCCATAATTGTGGTCACTCGCAGATAGGAAATAATATCATTGGGCGATTCTCATATAGTATTTTGCAGGAGAGTTAAAAAGACTTATTTCCCCCCCGTACTTTTGGGTTCAGTTTTAAAATTCACCATCAACTTCAATTTGTTTCAAGTTACACCCTTGCGTAGTTTCTGAGTTTCTAAGATGTTCCTGCCGTCCGTTTGGAACGTAAAGGGTGACGAAAAATGGGGAGTAATTTTAGGGGTTTTTATGTCAAATAAAAAAAAATAAGTTTGTTTCCCACAATAAGAACATTTGCAATAGGGCGTATAAAATTATTGAATAAATCTAATATGACAAGTGAGTTTTACACAAAAAAATTTACGCAAACTTATTTACTCAACAATAATCAATATTAATTATGTATAAAAAGAAGTGGTTCAATAAAAAATAATCACCTAAAGAACAAGAAACCACAAAATGAGGAGATGGTGGAGAGAGAATGAGTGGATGGAGAGAAAATGTGAGTATGTAATTGAGTTAATGAGGAGAAAGAATGAGTGAGTAGAGAGAATCCTATTTAGCTATGTAAATTAAATGTGCAAAATACAGAGCCATTATACACAAGAGCTTAGTTGGCATTGATTTTACGCAACTATTGGAGTAACAAAAAATTACACAATGTACAAATTTTACACAATATTAAATTGACTATTTTTACAAAGTCCCATTAGAGTCCACAACATATTCAATTTATCGATGGGTGAACAGGAGGTTTGGTCCTAGAATTATCCCACTTGGACAAGATGCAATTCGTGGCTGGATTCGCCAATTCAAATCCAGATCAATAATAAGCGGTTAGGTTCAACGATCTAGTGACAATTTAAGCAAGCATGCATCAAATTATTCTAATATTGAAAAGTATGAACAAAAAATATTTTTTGGATCAATGTTATCTCAATGTATCAACCTCATATTAATTTTTTGTGAGGTTTTTCGTGGCGAGATAAAATAGCTCTTCTCCCGGGAGACAAAAATACATATAGTTTAATAAACGATAGTGATAGAGGCGGTTGGAAACTAAGAGAGAGGCGTTTAACAGAGCAATGGAAGAGTTGCAAGCAAATGAAATCAAAAAAGAAAAATACAGCGGGGAGAGCTTGGAAAGGGGAAACAAATTTGAGAACGGAGTTGAAAAAAAAATTAAAAAAGGAAACGAACGGAGCAATGACACGTGGCGTATACTCAAAAGCCGAAATTATTAAGGGATGATTTTAATAAGATCTAAAAAAGAGAGGGTAAAAATATTGCACCTAAAAAATATTTGATAACACTCTTACTTTACTCGATTCTTGATAACTGAATATAAACTTATATACTCAGTTCTTGACAACTGAGTAAGGCAATATCAAATTTATACTCAATCCTTCACAACCAAACAATATATACCTTATTTGGTTGTGAATGACTAAATAAAAATGACAGTGTTACCAATTATTTTTGAAAATGTCAACATCACCACCCAAAAGAGAAGGTATGAAGAATTCTACACATAATTTATGTAAATTGTACAACATAATTTTTTAGATCTTATTATACAACATAATTTATATATGTTTCCAAAATAGCTTCTTGTAATTAACTTATTATACAAAGATCATTGTAACCAAACCTTAGACATACAAGAAAGACTAAAAAAAAAACAAATACAATTAAGTGTGAATAATTATTGAACATCCAATTTTTTGGGAGTAGATAAATTGTCAAATTATGTTACTTTTTGGCATTATGTGCACTTATTTTTGTTATTCATTTATCAATTCTCAATTAATTTGGACCTGGGCAATCTAATAAAGTTTTTGTCGTCGTTAAACAGACCGTGGCGATAAAATTTTTTTTTTTTTTTTTGTTCAAGAAGGGACAATAAGCTTGCCCCAAAATTTATTAGAATATCTCACTCTAATATTAAGATCCCTCAAAGAGCTATATAAAATTTAAGAAAAATATACAAAGCGTTGCAACGACAATAGATTAATTTAAAATTAGTGCTTTTAAAAATATATTAAATTAAAAATGACATTATTAATTTAAGACAGAGAAAATATAGAGCATTGTGCTTAATTATATCCATGACCTGTTCTAACCTTATTAATAAATCTTGTAAGAGGGATGAGCCCTTAGCCACCAACCGAGGTACCAAAAGTATTCATTCATAAGTATGATTAATTCAAGAAATAATTGATTCCAAAATGCATAAAGGGAGAGTTTACACCTAGGAACATTTTTCTAGACCACATATATAATTATATATCTTTCATTAGTGAGGGGAGAGTGCTAGAATAGATTTGGAAGAAGGTCAAAATCAAGTCTGGTTGTGTATGCAAATCTTACCATCACTGGGTAGGACATGTTTGACGACAATAAGAAAAAATAAATTAGAATTGGATCATATCTCTAACTTCAAATATTTTTTAAATGCGGTTTGGAGATTAATATTGTGTAACGTAAAACAAATGTTATGTAACATAATACACATATCATATAACATATAACATGAAACATGTATTATGAAATTTAGTTCTAGTCAGAAGAGAGATAGGAGGTACTGTACAAAACATTTTTACAAGAAAAAGTTAAGAACCGCTTCCTTTAATTGAACTTGCATCTCGAGAACCATACCTAAAAGTTCCAAAATAAAAACAAATAAAAAAGGGGGTCAAATTAATTTATAAATGAAATAATATATATGATTGTCTTTGACATCACTCTAAAGTTGCAGAGCCCACACCAGTTGGTCCAATCAAGCTCGCCGTTTTAAGATTGTTGTGCTTTACTCTTTTAGACTCTTTTCATCAATTACTTAATCAACCAAACACCTCCATACATCTATATATACACCACCTCAAATGCAATATTCGTCAAACACTACCAAGAACAAAAGCATACATATATAGCTAGAGAAAAATGGGTAGTTTTTCTATTAATTTTTCATCATCAATGAGAGTTTTCGTCACATTACTACTCACAATTTGTCTTCTTCCTAGTATTGCACTAGCCGAGGATGCAACAGGCGTAACCAGGCACTATAAGTTCGATGTACGTGTATGAATTATGTATTCTATGCACTAATATACTCTACTTGCATTTTTATACTTTGGTTATAAGAATGAAATACGAATTAATATTTTTTTTCACATAAACATAAATTGCAGATCAAATTGCAAAACGTGACACGACTATGCCACACGAAGAGCATTGTAACTGTTAACGGAGAGTTTCCTGGACCTCGGATCATGGCAAGAGAAGGCGACCGCCTCGTTATCCAAGTTCTTAACCATGTTCAGAACAATATCTCCATACACTGGTACGTTACACAAATATCAATTTACGATATATCAATAAAAGTTTGCTACTGGCATTCGACAGCTACTGATTATAATAACAAACGCATCACATTACAAATGCGGTTTATTTTTGAAACAGGCATGGCATTCGACAGCTTCAAAGTGGTTGGGCTGATGGACCGGCTTATATAACGCAGTGCCCCATACAAACCGGGCAGAGCTATGCGTACAATTTCACTGTCGTAGGACAAAGAGGAACATTCTTTTGGCATGCCCATATTTCATGGCTTCGATCAACTCTCTACGGCCCTCTAGTTATTCTCCCCAAGCCCGGCGTCCCGTATCCATTTCCCAAGCCTAATCAAGAAGTTCCAATCATTTTCGGTAATTCGTCATCGAATTATATACAAAACTAATAACTAATTGTAGTTACTAACAAGGTTTTATTGCGCTAGACTAATAACTTAATCTGCAGGAGAGTGGTTCAATGCTGATACCGAGGCCATAATCAACCAAGCCTTACAGAAGGGTGGTGGACCAAATGTCTCCGATGCTTATACGATCAACGGACTTCCTGGCCCTTTGTATAACTGCTCTGCCAAAGGTATCTAATACATTAAATATTGAAACTGGTCTCATATAAATCTGCATAACTAAGTTAATTATTAATAATTGGTGACTTCTGCCAGATACATTCAAGCTGAGGGTAAAGCCAGGAAAAACCTATCTCCTTCGTTTGATCAACGCTGCACTTAATGACGAACTCTTTTTCAGCATAGCGAAGCACACACTTGAAATTGTTGATGCCGATGCTAATTATGTGAAACCTTTCAAGACCGACACACTTGTTATTACTCCAGGACAGACCACAAATGTTCTCCTCAAGACTAAACCCCACTTCCCAAATGCAACTTTCTTGATGATGGCTAGGCCCTATGTGACCGGCCAGGGCACATTTGACAACTCAACTGTCGCAGCTCTTCTTGAATACAAATCACCATCAAAGTCTCACACAAAAAATCTTCCACTTTTTAAACCTACACTACCTCCTCTAAACGATACATCTTTCGCCACAAATTTCAGTAAGAGATTAAAAAGTTTAGCGAGCACTCAATTCCCTGCTAACGTACCACAAAAAGTCGACAAACGATTATTTTTCACGGTAGGCCTCGGAACAAGCCCTTGTGACCAAAAAAACCGAACATGCCAAGGTCCCAATGGAACCAAATTTGCCGCATCTATTAGTAACGTTTCCTTTGCAACGCCAACCACTGCCCTTTTACAGTCTCACTTTTCAGGGCAATCGAATGGAGTTTATAGTCCTACGTTCCCAATCTATCCGATTAATTGGTTTAATTTTACTGGGAACCCTCCAAATAACACAATGGTGAGCAATGGTACAAAACTTACGGTTCTGCCTTATAATACAAGTGTGGAGCTAGTAATGCAGGACACTAGCATTCTTGGCGCCGAGAGCCACCCTCTTCATCTCCACGGCTTCAATTTCTTCGTCATTGGTCAAGGATTTGGGAACTATGATGCTAAGAAGGATCCTGAAAACTTTAATCTTGCCGACCCGATTGAGAGGAACACTGTGGGTGTGCCCTCGGGCGGTTGGGTTGCAATCCGTTTTTTGGCGGACAATCCAGGTGAATATTTAACATGTCTTTGACTAAATGATACTCCAGCATATTAGAAAATACATTAGTACGTTACTTATACATGATGTTAGTTAGGGTCGCGTTAAGGACTGTATTTCTCAACACATTTTGGTTGCTTATATTTGAGTAATTGACCTTTTACTCCCCTAAAGTTTACCTATATTCTCATTGCTCCCCATGTTTCTTTTGTTACATTTGAGTCCTCAAAGTTTTACCCAAGTTACACTTTCGTCCAAAATTGGATGCCTCTTCGATTTTGTGGACTAAAAACCCATCAGTCCAAAAAATGGATTTTCTGTCCACGGAATCCAATTTTGAATGAAGTGCAACTCGGATTACCTTAAAGACCAATTGATAATATATATGTATATTTTTTTATTAATATGATAGGGGTATGGTTCATGCATTGTCACTTGGAAGTCCACACAAGCTGGGGTTTGAAGATGGCTTGGCTTGTCTTAGATGGAAAACTTCCTAATCAAAAGCTGCTCCCTCCACCTGCAGATCTTCCCAAATGTTAACCCTGCTTTTTCATGCCCATAAAATTGTCTCTTGACCTTCATACATTTTTTTCTGACACATTTTTTTGTTACTATTTGTCTTTTTATTTGTTTCGATTCTCGTGTTTGGCGCATTAGTTTGTGTTATTATCTTGTTTTTCGGGGAAGAGTATAATTATTGGAAAGGAAACGAATGGAATGGAATGGACCATTGGGTTTTTTTTTTTTCTCTCTCTCTTTTTTGTAATGTTTAAAATTTAAATTGTTACAAGTTGTAGTGTTCAATAATATAGAGTTGAAATTTTAGGTTTCACAATTTTATTTCTATTTATATTGAGCATTTGATGAATATGTTGTTGAAAATTGAAAACTAATGGAAAATGATAAATTGCTCAATGGAACAGCATTAAAAGAATAGAAATATGTAGGACAAACTTCTATGAAGCATTGAAGCATAGACGTGTGAGTCTTCAACTGAAATTTCGCACGCACTAATGGACCGGTATTGCTTTAAGTAATTTTGGGAAAAAACAGCCCCCGGGATGAACAATATTTAAGGAGAAACTCGCTAAAATTGATAAAATAAACTGAACGAACCTAAACAAATTAAATTTTTAAGATTTTCAATTCAGTTCAGTTCTAAAATTATTCTAAGTGTATAACTAAAACAATATGTTCAATTGTCGGCTTTGTGGTGTATACAATCGACAAAAATCAAATTGAACCGACCAAGTAAACTGTCCTATTTTCATTGATTCGATATATATGAACTAATTTTTTTATTTAAAAAGAAGAGACAAGCAAAGATTTAACAAAGAGAAAAAAAAACAGGAGATTAATAAAAATTCAAAAATAATATTGGTCCATGGCCTAAAACGATAAATTAGTTAAATTAATTTTAAACGTAAAACTGAAATGTCAGTTTAGTTATCATATTAATAACCGAATGGTGCACTCCTAACAATACTAGTTCCTTCTGTAACCAACAAATAACGCAATTAATTAAAGATTGGAAGGTAATTAAGACAAACCAGAAGAAAAACTCTTGGTCACAGAGATCATGGAACGCGATAAAAGGTTAAAAGATCATTTTTTTTATATAGGAAAGCGAGAAGAATTCATTTATGTAGAAGATTTTACATTCCTGAGGACGGTCAGCAAAAGTCAAAAGTATCCTCCATTTAAGAAACAAAATCATCGACAACTGTAGCATATTTGGCTAAATAATGCACAACAAATTAAGTTTTCTTTCCCACCAATGAAAGACGCTTTAGGTTGCTGACACACTTGAAGAAGCAGTAATCTGGCATCATTAACCAGTGAGATTGCCCAAAGCGTACAGTCGCCCTCCAAATGTAAAGATTGAACCCAGATTTAATGGGAATATTAATCACCCAACCCAACCCAACCCAACCCAAAGCAAATACCTCTTCCGTTTGAGCATCGAGAAGGAGGGGAGCTCACTTGGAGAACCCGGCCAAGAAATCCCGGACGGAATCACCACTCCTACACCCATGCTGTTTGATATCCCCCTTTTGTATTCTTATTTCAAAAAACACAAATCAATCTAAATAATAAATACCTATACAAAACTCCAGCTTACGATTTCTTGGAGAGTTGGTCAAATATATTTACTCGGCCAATTAAAAACAAAATATATGGCTCCTTTTAATAAAAAAGTTGAAAACAATAGATTTATATGAGAATTTAGAAAATAACTTGAATGACATGGCAAAATGTTCTTCATCTCAAATTTATTTTGGAAATTTACAAAATATTAATCGAACGATCCCAAAATTTGCTAACATAAATTTCCCTTAGGAAAGTTACATGGTTCTAGTGTTACTTCCAGAAAAGCTACATTGTGCAATCTTTAAAATTTTATTTTTTTTGTTGTTTCATCTCTTTTTCAGAGTACATGACAAAAAAGGTGTTCTAAAAGTTTTACACATTTATATTGGAGTCTGGAAAAGAAAAATTGATGAATGATAGTGATTGCGGGTAAATTCAGGATTTTTAAGAAGGCTAGGCTAATCTTTATCTTCAGTTGGGGTAGATTGATTGAATTGAGATAGAACTAAAACCTTAATATATCACAATGCTGAATAAAAAAAAATTATGTTGGGCTACAGCCTGGTTAGTCCAAGACTGGATCTACCCACAGTGATTGAATAAAAAGTTAATTTAAGTTGTGCTCTAATTTAGGCCGAGTGGCATTGCTTTTTAAGTTTATCCAAACTGTGTTTTAAGGCTCATCCGAACAGCCTCTAGCTAATAATTATTATTATTATTATTATTACAGAGTTAATTATGCATTATAGAAAATAATTTAACTTATCCAGCCCATTTTTGCCAAATGCCAACCATTCTCTCTAATAATTATGTGTCTGCACTCTGTCTAATTCACCAATCACCATAACTAAAAAGGAGGAACTTTGTCAATGCAGAATTATGGGTTCATGTAGCACTGTGGAAACGAATTATCCAGCAGTAACATTTTACTAGCGAAGAATTTTTCTTATACATGACGAGAATATTAAACAAATTAAAATTTAGAGTAAACAACTCAAATAGCCACTAAACTTTCGATCTAGTACCATTTTGGTCATCAAACTTTAAAACGAACCACTTTAGTCATCTAACTTTGGAGTGAGTACCACTTTGACCATTCCATCCAATTTGGCTGTTAAATTTGATCAATTTGCATTGCACATGACTTCGTGCAAGGCCATTTTGGTTATATTGCAACAAAACAACATTTCCTTCGTATAATTTTCGCCAAAATGAAATATATACAGTGTATAAAACAAATCAATATTTTCAATAAATAGCACAACTTGGGCTATTTTATAACCAAAATGATCAAAATACGCTTAAATGAAGTCACGTGTCTTTCTCATGGTTTTATTCCATTCAATTTAAGAGTCAAATTGAAGTTTGATGGCCAAAGTGGAACTTACTCCAAAGTTGGATGGCCAAAGTAGTTCGTTTTAAAGTTTGATAGCCAAAGCGGTACTAGATAGAAAGTTTAATGGTCATTTGGGCATTTTACTCTAAAATTTATTAGCCCGCCTGAGAATTAACATAATTGGAATCCAATCTTACATGAAGTGATAAATTGTACAGAATTAGTGTTCATCACATAATTTTCCTTACTCTATTTAATGTTTTAATATCTAATTAAACACTTTTGGCAATACATTTTTCGCTAATGCCAAAAGAATATAAGATATTTAAAGCATGGTATACAACCTTACAATGTATTATTTATTTTGACACTAGTAAAAACTGCTTTGAAAATGTATTACCCTAATTAAATTCTATAAATACAAACAATTATTAGGAAAATCTTCTTAAGATGGGATCGACAAAAGATCTATATAATTTATTACAACATGCAAGTTATATATTTCTAGGGTCTAGTTCCTATGAGGACGCGGATGTGGAGATTATTCTCCACTAAAATTCATCCTGAAAGTAGGTCAAAATGCTTCGCGCGCATAGTTGATCCGCATAGGAATTGAACCCATGGGACAAGCTTTTTTTGTAACTAAATGGAGGTTATAATTTTACAAAGTAAGAATCTAGAGAAGTATCATCGTATGAGCAGCGACTTTCGGTCAAAAATCAGAGTTAATTGGGGATAAATCACTGTCCCAAAAAATTGCAAAGTATTTCCCAATATGTATTTAGCAAATTCTTCTACATTATCACCTAAAACAACGCAATGTTACCCAATACAAAACTAATTAGACGTAGGTTAAGTAACCGCTTTATCTTATTTATTTTGCAAAGATTCAATGTCCCAATGTATTATAATCTCAACATCATCTTCTACCTAGAAGAAAATACATTCATACTCCCCCAAAGAAATCAATTCACTGTGTAAAACAATATTATTTTTCTTATTTTCCAATCAAGAAAACTCTCCTCTTCGTACACGCGATAACTTATGGTCCACAAGACTGAAACCGTGAAAAAAAAAACACAAAATTGAACAATCCAGATATCAAATCTAGAAACAGTTAAAAAATATATTTTGATTCCCTGCCAACTACACAAGTCATGTTCCCTGGGAAACTGTTTACTTCCTATTGCAATCCCCATCTGTAATACATTACGGTTTGGAGAAAAAAACCACTACACCCATCCACATTACAAGCCTCTCGATTCAAAAGCCAATTTTTTCTCAGGAAAATTGACTTTTAATGTAAGCAGCTGATAATCAAAATGTGTTGACAACTATACAACAAATTCTTTACCATTTAAATGAATTTTAAAAATACTTGCGGAAGACCCCTATACTCTCTCTCTCTCTCTCTAATGTACACCTACGCTTGGCTAACGATCGGGAACAACCCAATAGAATTCGAACAACAAAGAACCTGCAGCTAATTCTAGTAAGGTCATTTATCCATGCTTCTTCGTGACTATCATGCTTCTAAGACTACAAGGTCATTATCCATGGTCGGGGGAGACAATGGCGGCACAGCTTCTTCGTGAGAACTAGCAATATTATCCACTGCTAATTCTAAAGCCTTCCTAGCAGTTGAGTGAGTGCCAATCTTTCTAGTAGATGGAAGTGACCTGGATGCATCAGCCTTCGACGAGTTACTGCTCTCTATGGACGCCAAGAACTTTTTCTTTGATAAGGATTGTGGGGCCGATGCGATGATAGAGCTGAACACGCCCGACTCCTTCAGACCTTGAATGATGACCTGAAACACATAATAAAAATAATAAATAAAAAATTATGAAAAACTGGAAACTAATGCTTGTTGAGGGTTAGGCTAGCAAAGAGTAAGATCCATTTAGAGCATCCAGGGTAGCATACAAGTGTAGGATAGGTAAGATAAATTTATCCTACAACACCGAACAGCATATTAGGCAAAGGATAAAGTTAAGTTTGGCCAAGTTCCTACCATCTGCTTAATATTTGTCGCAGCTCAATCCTCAAATGACCAAACTTTTTTATGCTAAAAACCAAATCCACAAATTTCATGTCATGTTGACAATTGCCAGCTCTAATCGAGCGTCGGGCTGGCAATAGGTTGTGTTGATACAAATTTCAAGTCGAGTCAAAACTCAAAATCGGCTTAATCCATGCCATACCCCTTTTCACGGGTTCATGTCTGGCAGGTCAGCCTGTTACTGACACAACCATGTGTTTCAAGAAGAGACCTATAATCATTTGTAGTAGTTGCAACCTAGGGTTGAACCATGCTTTCGAATGGGATCCGGCACACAAGGGGACGATTTCAATTATCAAGTCAAAATGACTTTTCAACAGACAATCCATTTATTTACTTAACTACAAATTTGGTGGATTTGGGGGAGGGGTAGTTTGTGGCCATTACCACTCCAAAATGTTACTCGAGTGGTTGAAAATTATAATTAATGAGATCTTTAGTTACGCCAAGTATTCAGTAACTTTTTGGAGCACTAATTAGAGTAAGGTAGAAGTGGGAGTAGCCACACTTCACTGCGCCAAACCTCCGCATTAATAGTTTCTTTGAGGGTTTTGTGCCCTTTAATATTTTGCATACCATTGGCGCATATATGCGAGTTAGAATGCCCTTCCTCAACAGCTTCAACTTTACTGCTTTGTCGGTCCACACAACATGTTCACGATACCTACCAAAGCCAAAACAACGAATTTCTCAACTTATTATTTTATTTTATTTTAAGAAAAAAGGAAAAAGAAAGAAACTGTCTGCTGTGGAAGCCAAGTATTTTCTGAAAACACATCTATTTTCAATAAAACTATGCTACTCAGATTAAAGAGTCATTATATTGAAAAAAAGAGAGTAAAATTAATGTCCTAAACGAATATTACCAACTTAGCATTTCCTCATCTGATGCAGTTGAAGCAATTATAAATGCCTGCAAATCATATAATACATGAGAAAACTATCTGGAAAGACAAAGCAAATTAAACTCTCCACAAACATAATAAGCATTGCATTTGAAGATTTCGTACCTCGTACAATTCAATCGTGCAAATACTGATCATAACCAGAGAACAATAATATCGATACATTACCTATCTTTTCTTGATGTTTCTTTTATAGTAATGGCTGCACAAATAATTACATAACATAATGGCAGCTTATATAAACTAATGAAAAAATACTGAAGGGGCCCATTTTGTTGTGCAAAACATCTGGGTAAAAAATGAAATGGTGAAAAGTATTTCCACCTGTTTTGCAGAATTTTTTTGTTCATGTTACTATATTTATACAATCTTAAACAAAAGTGGATATCAAAATTAAATGCCGATGGCGCAGTTTTTTACCTAGGTGGAAATTATTCTACCCCAAACCAATTTACCCTTATAAATAATAAACAGAACTAGAGGCCAGGAGTCTCATTTCAAACAAGGAGATCATGAGTTCAACCCCCCTCCCTTCATGTCATTAGTATGTTGTGAAAGGAATTGGCAGACCTCCCTTCTTCAAAAAAATGTGTATATCAGTCCCGCAACAAAGAGGACGGTCCTCTCCTTAAGAAAAAGGACTGTCCATTTCAAGGGGTAAATGGACTCCATAATGAGTAGATTATCTCCGCTGAATTTCATCAAAAGATTCTAACGAACATCTAATATCACAACGGCCAAAATGAAAATATATATCAACTCTGGAGTCTGGAATCCACAGAATCATTGATAACAATATTAACACACTAGAACCAAAAGATGGAAGCAAAGAACTCACAGATCTGTCAAATTCCAACATAAAACATCTCTTGACATCCTCTTTTGTTGGCTTGCAACCACATCGATCCCGTCTAGAAGTCAAGTCTGAAAACTTGGCATATGTGTAGTGTAGAACAGCAGCCTCTTCCAATTTGATCTCTCTAACAAAAAATTAAAATTACACCAAAAGATCAAAATATTTAATAATATACTTCTTTTTACCGTTAATACTAAAATTAGAATTTATGCAACTTAATGGGAACAGAAGGAAAATTATGAACGCACTTAACAGAAGAAAGGCACGACCAACATGATTTGGTTATATATTAACTAGTCAAAAGGTATGTGCACATAAATAGTAGAAAACGGGGAAATCACACCCGCACAATCGATAACACATTTTCACTTTTACCGTTCCAATCATAAAAGTGAACTGTGAAAGAAAAGACACAAACTATTCACTCTTTACAATTGACCCTTTTCCAAATTCTTGAGAAAAATTGGTTTTGCATAAAAAGATTCAACCTGTTCATGTCAAGAAGTCATGGAATTCAATATATAGCCTGAAATCTCTCTAAAATCCTCAAACAACTATGCAAATCTGCTGATTTTTTGACAGGTATGCTAAATATGTCTGTTAGGTTCTTTTTATTTCAGGTTGAAATACTATTTTACCTAGTTAAAATGAAAAGTGGTGAAATGTATTTCACCTGTTCCAGGTAAATTTATGTTGGTATAGAATATGAAAAATGCAACAGTAAAATATGCAATTTTAAACTAAAACTGTGAAAAGTTGAATGCAGGATAAGTGAAAATAGGTGAAAAGTAATTCACCATGAAACAAAGAAGCTGTAAACCTTAAATAAGTGAAGGGTATTTTCTGATTGCTTTAATCCGTCCATCCCAAATTAAGAGTCCATTTTCCTTTTCAGAACACAATCAATGTATCAAAACTCACAATAGGAAATGAGATACGTTCAAAACCATCAATTGTGGTTTATTGCATCCTTAAAAAATGTGAAAGTCAAACATGGACTCTTAGTTAGGGACGGAAGGAGTATAATCTAAGGGTGAAAAAGAGAGTGCACTGCAATTCATAGGGGTCCACACTTCACAGTAGCTTACAATAGATTATATGCTCATATGAGATGTAATAAAAGTAGTAGCATACTTGGGGGTTTTCATGTAATTGTGCCATCTGTGTGCACCGTTTGGACGTAGATGATCTTGAATTCGAGCAGCTGATTTTCCGTTTCCATAAGTTAAAAAGTAATTTGGATTACCACGGGTTGATTCTTTGTACAGGCCAAAGTACGTATCCTTCGGAAGATGATCATAGTTCTTTTTGAACATTGATACCTGGTTCCATATATATAATAGAAGAAACCGCATCACAAACAGTGCATTTATTTTCAAGGTTCATGCAAACATAACGGCATCAATAGGCATTGTGCAACACAACAGATGCACTAAACATGATTGCATTCTTAAATTAGTAGAAAAGGAAACTATATGGTCCAATGTTTTGTTTATAGTGTGAAATTTGGAAAGCTCAATTTCGCCTACAATGTTTTAACACCATGCTCAAAATCGGTTGCAATACAGTTCTTCATTTATTTTAAAGGGCTGCCTTATTCCTCTTGATATATCCTCATTCTTTTTCTAAATATTAGAAAATAAAAAACATATCAATCTCAAAGCTGACTCATTGACACACTAAGTAATCCAAGGCTCACTAGTTTCTCCTTTGTTTGAAATGGGGGACGGGTTCAATATATTAAAAAGTTAGACTATGTGATAAAGGCATGATATATACTCTCAGTCTTCTCAAATTTAGTCTCACTTTCCATTTGAGGATGTCTCAAATTAATAATTCCATGCCCTTTTTGGAACATAATGTACCAAAATCTCACAATATTGTATCCTTGACCATTGATTAAGTTGAAAAGGCGTTGGCTTCATGACCACCACGGCTCAATCCTGGTGAACCCTAGTTACATTCCCCCGACGGCATATATTTTGGGAAAAAAGGAGTTGAAATGAGTGTTTCCTTCAAAATTACTAAAGTCAAAATGGGATAATCAATTTGCGACAAGAGGGAGTATACATATATATATAACAGAGACAGTGGAACATGCAATGGTTGTGGTATTAATATCTTTTATGTTTTCATATATTTAGAGTTTAGTTTACTAGTTATGTTCATTGGTGGTTATTAGACAACAATGTTTATGATGCTGCTAGGGGTTATGAACAATAAAAAAATGTAACAAGAAAAAAATTTGGGACTGCACATTGTAGTAGAAAGCTATTCGCTTTCTAGAATAATATTCTTGCCTTCAACAAGTCTATTTATTTGGTTCATCACGTTGCAAAAATAAGTAATAAGTTGCAAAATTGTCAAGTTAATTCTTAAGAAATTAAAGTATACAATTTATAAGAAAATACTGGAAATTCCAAAATTCAATTAAAATTTAAAATTTGTGAGGCTAAAACAAACTCCACCCTTGCCTTGAGGTCAGTGGATCAACTCACGAAGGTAGGGTTGGGGGGGTTCTTTATTTGTAGGGTCAAAGGAGAGACTCAGACCTCCCTTAAAAAATTAAAAAAAAAACAAACAAACAAACTCCAAAAATTCATATTGATATGGACGAATTTGCATTAATCCATTTCAAACTAACTTCGACGGTTCATGCAAACGAGGAGAAGTAACACCGAGAGAGAGCTACCTCTGTGAAAGGTTCCTTAACGTCATCTTGTTCGACACTGCTCTCCTGAACAAACAAAAATACAACTGTGACTCTTAATGCAGTCACCACTGTCAGCGTCTAATAGTTGGCAAAGAAAATTCAGAACAAATAAGATAATAAAACAAAATTATCGACCATCTTTTTTAAAAATAATTACCTGAAAAAATAGATTCAATGACTACATGAATTACAACAACTACAATTTGAATCACTCACTCACATAGTTTGGAAAGACAACCATATCCACATCAGATGGAACATCTAGCAGCAACTGCCTCAAAGAATACTCACGAGCACCAGCAGGGTGTAGTAACTCATCGGTGTCGAGATGAATTATCCAATCCATGCCCATATTCTAAAATATTAAAATGCAATGAAATTTGTTGGATGTAAACAAAATTAGCTTAATAACTAATACAGAAAGATGACAGATAATTAGACAAAGGACTTTCTGATTGTGCCCCCCATTTTATATGCAAAATTAACCCCCCTGTTTTCATAGTCATTAGACTTTGCCCCCTGCATGTGACGAAATCTCAAATAATAACATAGAAACAGGGTCAAAGGATTATGTCAAAAATAAAAAAAGGGACATTACCCCCCATTTTTCACGTAATTCTTTGAGATTCCCCGCATGCCGGGGGGGCAAAGTCTATCGAAGTAATGTTTATGAAAACGAGGGTCTTAGCCTAATTTTTCATTAAAAACAGCGGCAAAGTCAAAAAGGCCCCTAATTAAATATAAATGAGAAGATAATCACTCATACCCTTGCCGTGACAATAGCCATCTCCATATTGAGAGATTGCTTCACAAAAAGCTCATAATTGCAAGGTTTGTAAAAGAAACTGGAAAGCCAAGTCTCATTCCAGATCCGGCTGATGACATCAAAGCAATAGAAGTAAATAACTTAGTAAAATGAGGAAGTAACTGAGAGCTAAGAACAATCAGAATTGTATGAGAGAGCTACGAAGTAAATAACTTAGTCCCACTTTGACTTTGTTACTTTTTATGTAAACTCTAATGTCAACCAAATTAATGGTCAATGATACAACTTATTTTCTATTGTGAGATTTGGTATAAGGATTATGTCCCAAAAAGGAATAGGACTACTAATTTGAGACGGATAGAGTAAAATATTCTGGAGAACTACATATATACATAGTATGACACAAAGGTAATATGCTAAGAGTCATTCTGAGAAATTAAGCTTATAATTATAATCAACCTTGGGCAAGTGGAAACAAATTTAAAGAGGAGAAACAAAATCACTATAGTCCAAACTTCAAAAGGGAATATTCAACTAACCTCCTAGCTTGTTGTTCTTCTAGCTCTTTTGTTCTGTATATTACTCTTACTCCCTGAGAAATAAAAACTAAAGTCATGCTCAATAAAATTCAGGCACCAAGTCACCAACAATGCTAGAATCTAATATCGAACTGCAACATTACCAAAAACTAGAAAGGGAAAAAAATGCAATCAATGGGAGGAGAGGAAACTGACTTACCGGAATAGATTCTAAAACTTTAGATACAGTAGGAGTTGCAGCATTTCCTTCAACAAAAAGAAAAAAGGTAGTAACTCCAATAACTTTATGATAGAACATCCATGGTAAAATCTGCTCTAAGCCAGCAGATGTACTCGTTGTAACACATATCTGGAGATCAACAAGCAGAAGAATACAGGTCAAACAATTACTATGCCGATTTTTTGAATTCAATTGTTTTAGTATGAAACATATTTATATATATATATATATGTATAAACATATATACCCACTCTAAAGAGGACGGTCCTCTCTTTAAGAAAAAGGGACCATCCATTTCGAGGGGTAAACGGATGGATTAGTTTCATAAAACTTGGTGGATATGATCTTTGTAACGAGTGGATCATATTCACAAAATTTCACTAAAAATTCAATTTGGAAGTGAGTGTAAAGAAAATTTGATATATACGTTTATTTTTGGCCATTGAAATTTTGAATGACCATCTCACTGACTTCTAAATTGAATTTCTTAAAATAATTTCATAGAGATAATCTACTTGTTATAAAGATCATTTCCCTTAAGTTTCATGAAAAAATTCATCCATTTACCCTTCGAAATCGAAATGGATTCTCAAAGAGAGGACCGTCATTTTTAGAGCATGTCTTTATAAACATATGTACAAGTGATATGGTAAAAGAACAAAAAAATAACAAGAACAAACCACATTGTGTAGAAATCATACCCTTTTAGGTAGGAATAACACAGCAAACAATTCACATAAAGAAAATACATGCATGCATCTCACAGCCCATGACTCACCCTACAGCATTTCCACACCAACTACAACTACGCTTCCCCATAATTCTAGGATCATACACCATGTTCTGCAGCTACCCCCCCCCCCCCGGCGCATCCTGTACCCTTATTCTACTGACCCAACTTTTCAAGATTTGGTTCATTTTTCTCGTTCTACAATCAATCAAAGGCACATAAAACAGTTAAACTTCCCCATAATTCTAGGAAAATACACCATGTTCTGCAGCTACCGCCCATGCATCCTGTACCCTTATTCTACTGACCCACCTTTTCAAGATTTGGTTCATTTTTCTCGTTCTATAAATCAATCAAAGGCACATAAAACGGTTAATGGCCGCTACGTCACCGAGCATTTCCCAAATGCCAAAAACCAATCACGTTTGCACCCATAACCTATATCGAAAAAACAACATAGTCCACTAAATCTACTAATGCTTTTGAGGAAAAAATTGGAGCACAAGATTTTTAATCATTTCACTCAAGCTGACCCTAACTCCATAAACCTTATATCGTTTAAAATTACCCACAAAATTCAAAACCATTTAATTTAATTTCCTTTTAATCAATCAATTTCCCATTATCCAAACAAAACTCTGACTAAAAAAATTAACCGCCCCAAACCCCTAGATTTCCCAAATCATAAAAAGCCCAAAACCTACAATTCAAACAGACACACTCAGAACCAAATCTGCAACAAAACCAAAACTAACTAAAGTTCGTAATAAATCAGGTTCAAGCTGCTCATCAAGACTGAAATAACAATGTCGCGCAATTTCACTGAAATGGATAGCAAAAGGACTTGGTTTCATAAAATTTACCAAACCGAAAAAATACCCAACACCAACAAATCAAAAACAGAAGCAGAAAAAAAAAAGATCTACAAACAAAACAAGAAATCTCAATCAAGAGAAACCAAACGAAGTACCTTAGGTTTGAGATCTGAATCAAAATTGAACTTCCAATCCCGATAATAAGGAAAAGAAGGTGAAGCGCTATGGCCAAGGAGAACACAATCAGAGTTAGAAGTGTGGCCAACAGTTGCAAGAGGAGAACTATTTTCCATGCCGGGGAATTGGTGGGATTCTTCGGGGGACCAACGAGAGATCGGGTCGTTTACCCCACCGCCTCGCCATTGAAGGATAAAGGCGAATGCTGCTAGGGTTAGGGGAAGGAGGGTGAGGAGGAGGAGCAGCTTGGAGAAGAATGAAGAGGAGGAGGAGGAAGGTCTGAGAGAGGTGTACAGACCTGCCATTGGAAAAATGAGGAGGTAGAGAGAAAGGTTGGTGTTTGTTCAAAAAGAGAGAGAGAGAGAGAGAGAGAGAGAGAGAGAGAAAGGTTGGTACTTATGGAAACAAGCTGTTCTGGCGTCATTTCATTTCATTTGTCACAATTAAATAATTGTGTCACTATTTTAAAACCAATATATAGGGTTGCGTAGAAAACCCCAAAAATCCAAGTTTAGAAAATGAACCATTCAAATAGGTATATTTGGTTCTTAATTTTTTAGTATATAAAATTGACAAAAATCAAGTTGAACCGATTAATATATTTATTGTATTGTTATTGATTACGTTTATAAAATTAATGCGTTATTTTCTTTAAAATAATATAAGTTCAAAATTAAAAAAAATGCCCAAGAATAATAAATATTTAAAAACTGAAAATATCCAAACATTCAACAAGAAAATAATGCTTAAACGAACCAAAAACATATAAAAAAATATCAAAATAATATAGACCTATAGTCCAAAACAATATTTAGAACTAATGCCCAAATCGATAAAAACTCACCGTTTAACCAACCTCAATCGGTTTTAGTTATTTTAACGATTCGGTTCGATTAAACTTAGGCATAAAATTAAAAGATCGATTTGACTATCGATTTAATCTCACAGTTTGGTTAACTGAACCATACACACCCCTGCCACTATATATAATTATTTGATAATTGGTATTTAATTGGCATAATTAATTTGGTGGTGTGGTTAACATTGATCATTGATTTCAGTTGTTTTGGTAGTTTGGTATATATTGATAATAGGTATTTTTGTAATAAATTGTTTAAATATGTATAATTATTTTGGTACAGTATAGTATAGTATGATATTGGTAATGAAAATCATTACGGGAACGTAAATGTGTAAATGAATATTTGAAAATTCGAATTAGTTTCATCCGAATAGGTATTTGAAATAGATGATTTGGATAGTACTTTTAATTATCCAAATAAACGAATACGGATATGAAAAATGATTGTATCCAACGAGGATTATCCGTATCCAAAGTGAATCATCCATATATGCGGATATTCGTTTTATCGAATATTCATATTTGTTCTAATTTAGTACATACTAGGGTTTTATCAGTGTCAAAATATCTTTATTTTAAAGAAGACCCCAATTGAGTTCTAAATATTGCATTTAAAAATGCAAATATATATATATATATATATATATAATAGTTTAAATTAGGCCTAGCAATAAGTCATGTACGAGTCAGTTTCATGTCGAGTGAAAAGTGTTTCTACCCATACACAACCAATTTAATAAACAGGTGAAAATTTCAAATTCATACACGACCCGGTTAATTAACGAATAAGATAACCTAATTCGTTTTAACCTGTTTAAGATAACTGGTTCGATTCGAGCGTTTACAAATAACTTTATTGACCTACTGATAATTCAATAATGTAATTAACCATTAAAATATACACTCAATAATTTATATATATGCAACAACAATAACTAAAAAATATCGTATATTGTAATTGTACTGGAACTTGAGAATTTGGAAAGTGGAAAATTTGAGGGACGTGAAATTAGTGTGGAGAAAAGGAAATGTCATGATGGAAGACCAAAGATTTAATACAAAATTTTAGAAATTTTACACGACCCAAAATTGACTCGTATTCGTATCGGGTTAAATAGGTTTTATTCAGGTCTCAAAAATTTACACGAAATTGACTCATTTAATAAACGAGTTTGACGGGTCAACCTGATTATGACCCGCACCCGTTAAGGGTTCACCCAAAACTAATAAATTGGTGTTGATTTTGTGTCGTGTTGTAAATTGTCGGGCCTAATTGAAATACTTAATTCATATAAACAAAATGTATGGATATTATATTATATACATATATATAAAAAGTTTACTACAAATCATATTAAGGTGCTTGAGGATTTATTTGGGTTAAGAATATGTCCTAGCCCCTGGGTAAATATTTAGAAATTAATACACAAATTAATTAGGCAAACCATTTTTTTGGCAAGGTAGGCTTTATACGGGACTTATCTACATTTTAAGGAAATAAAATATCAATGGGTAAAAAATAAGATTTGAAAAAAATACTTAAAGATCGTATGCCTAGGTTGATTTTAGGAATTTTATCAAAATTAATTTTAGATTTGATAAGCACAATTAAAATCTTATAATCAATTTTACTGTCGAAACATATGTTGTGTTTTATAGTAATAATATAAATCAAACAATTGCATAAAAGTATTCCACAACACAAGAGAGTAATGAGGTATCCTTACTTGCGTATAATTAATTATCGAGACTAATCGACAGTATTTCACTATAGTCAAAACGGAATTACAAATTCGATGACTTATAAAAATTGATTTCGCACAATTTACGTAATAATCTCGTCAATCCCTTGAACGTATAATATAACCCCAACTGACTTGGCGTAGCGCTTCCCGCTTTTTCGGCTTATCCGTCGCCTCCTTCTACGCACTTAATCATAATTCTTCATCCCCTATATACGATCTCCCATATGACACATTAGCCATTTCGTTCACCCCATCTCCAATCGCAACCAAAGACACTCCCGGAAAACCGTAAACGTTTGAAATCCTAGCTTTTAAATTTGAAGAATAATAAAAATCTCTATGGAGTGTAAACAAAATTCAGGTGGTGTTTCAAAACTCTCAAAAATTGATTATAGCGTTTGAATAATTTTTGTCTAACAAATCTCTCTATAATCGTGTATTTTTATGCCAAACCAATGGGCTATATTTCTAAAAACATATTGAGTCAAAATCCTCTTTCGAATAGGTTTAAAACACTTAAAAAGGATTTTTTACAATAAAAAACTTGTATAGAAATTTACTACCTTTTACAAAGCTTTTTTTGTTTTTCTGCTTTTTATGACACTTTTTGGTTTTGTTATATTTTGCTCATCTTTTGTTGTTTTTAGTTCGTTCGAATTCCGATTCGACCCAAATTTCAAAGGCAACCTATGGAACATGTTAGACATGTAAAAAACAAATTTTCTCATCTTTTTGCTTCAGTGGAATGCAATGGGTTTTGGCAAAATAAAACACTTAAAAATAAATTTGATTCAAAAGACTTTTAATTTTAATTTCAATGCTCAAACGCCACCTATATTTTGAATTAAATCATATAAAAAAATTACCTTAAGTCCTAAATTATGTAACATGCATCCGGTAACTTTGGCGAGCTTTCGTTGATGTTGTATCTTCAAATATTTAATTTGATTCAAACAATTACAATGGAAAAAGTGTTTTTGACATCGGAATCAAACCAATTAAAAAAATAAACCTAACAAGATCAATTTAATGTTATGAGAGTTTGTACATTAACTGTAATATCCCCGTTAAAAATAAGATTAATTTAATAAAAACTAAAAAGATTGTTTAAGTCTATTTTGTTTTACAAATAGAGGTTACACAACATAAATTTGGATCTGGAGCTCCAACCAAGAAAAGGGAAAGGAAAGACTTGACATCATGAAAATTCATAGTGTATAATAAATATCATAAACTTTATATATGCAAAATTCATAATTTCAGTATAAAAGGTAAATCTTATTCAACTAATTATTAAAATTAAAATATATTACTGTTCAAATAAGAAACCAAAAATCCAATGTTACAATTTTTTAAACTAGAGATAGGAAATCACGGGGGTGATAATAAAATCACCCTTAAATTATAGCATCACCACCATATGTATTGTCATTTAAACATAATGCACAATCATCCAAATTTGGTTAAATAATAAATAGATGGGACATATTGATTTTGAATTATAAAAGAGATTTACTATTAGCCAATTATTTCTCCCGGTGGACCCTTAAATTTATCTTTTGCTTAATTAGAAGAGAAAAAAAATAACCATGTATTTCTTCTTTTCTTTTACTCCCAACACGTTAAAGTGTTTTCAAAGAAAATGAAATGTTACGGAATCACAAAAAACCCAAGTCGAGTGGCATCCACTCTGACTTCCTTTTAAAACAAAGCTATCAAAAGAAAAGAAAATAAAAAATATAATTTACTTTTTGGTCAATATTATGTGAAGTACAAAATAAATAAAGCTGCATTTGAATTACAAAAGTGTGTGAGATTTTTTTATCATGTTCGAATGAAATTAAATAATCCTAATTAACTCTCTAATCAAACACGTCAAACACAACTAAAGATAGCTAGACCAAACAAAAATAAAGAATAATAAATGCTCCCCTAGGATATATATGAGAAATAACAAAAAAAATAAAACTTAACTTTTAATTTAAGATGCCGAAAAAACCCAAAAGTTAATAACATAAATTACTTAAATATGCTTGTATAAAAATATCAATTCATTTAAAATTCACTGTTTTCTTTACTTCATCTATCAAAATTTAAAATTACTATTTTTTTCTTTCCAAATTAAAAGTAAATTCATATTTGTTCCAATTAATTTTCTTCTTAATTATATTAGATATATAAAGTTTATAAAGAAAAAAAATGGTAAAAAATTTAAGGAGAGAGAGTAAAAAAAAGGGAGAAGGGAGTAATGTGAGTGGGCCCATTCTTAATATTTTCATATTTTAGTTCTAAACAAAAGGTAAAAGTAGCCGAAATAAGTTGCAACCGTTAGATGTGTTTCAAGTCATTTTACACCATTATATTTTAAAAACATTGGTCATATCATCTACAATGGTTTATACTTCAATTCATACTATAGCTAATTATATATAGATATAGGTATATATATTATATCACCTTTTAAATAAATGAGCTTTACATTCAGTTTGGATTGAAGATGAATGATGAAAAGGAAATAGTTAATTAGGAAGGGAAGGAATTGAATGGAATGGAATATAATGGAAATGAATGAGTTAATTTATTGTGAAAAACTGGTCCAATATAGTAAAAACTTAAAAAAAATGAAAAAAAAAAGGGGGGGAAACCTAAATTATAGTATCCACATTGTTCACGTTACAGTTTATTGTCCCTTGAATTCTCCACTCCTCCTCACTAATACCTATGGAAAACATTAAAGTTTTTCATTATATTTTTCTACCATATGTTAAATTTTTTGATCAGTATAATATATATGTTTCCTTTTTAACTTTTTATTTTTTTTCTTGGTTTATTAAGGTTGATTAAATTGGTATGGATTCGAATACTATGGTAATATGGTTTAGGTTTGAATATTGCTGCCAATAACCCATCTTGATTGGGATCTATAATAACTATATAAGTGCTAGCTGAGCCTCGTGGCATGTCTAGTCTTTAGACTAAGATGTCTCCCCTCAGCTAAACTTTTTGTAAAAAAAATAAATTTCCTTTTTCCTTTTCATGATTTATTGCCTATATAAATCACTTTTACAAGATTATTATCGTTAAATTGCTTGATATTTGAGATACATATCAGATGCAACCCATAAAAAACATAGAAAATATGAAAACTTGTTTACATTTGGAGTGTATTAATTAAATTTTAACAACTTGATTGTTTTACATTTTCCATATTTAATTTTTAAGTGTTTTGTTTTTTTGGCAAAGCAATATGTTTAATGCTAGTCAAAGTAATAGCCCGACTCTTATTACAGTGGATAATGTTACACTTGACCCTCCTAGCATCAACAATGGAAACAAAGATGTTGGTGCTAGTAATCATTTGAAAAAACAGTCAAAGAAACTTACCTCTAAAGTGTGGAAATATTTTGATAGGGAAGTTCATCCCGACAACGTCGTTAAAACCGTATTTTGCAAACATTGCAAACTTAAGTTTAATACTATAAGTGGAATGGGGACAACTCATTTACTTAATCACTTTGCTGCTTGTAAACGTAAGCCCAATAGTGGTGATGACATTAAACAAAAACTTATGGGTCCGGTTAAATCAATAGATGATTTTATTCCAAAGTTTGATAACCATAAATTTGTCCTTGGCATGGATAAAGCTCTCTTTGCACAAATGATTACTAAGCATGATTATTCTTTTCTTATGGCTGAGCATTAATATTTCTGGTACTAGCTTTCGTATGGTATGTTTACATATAAGTTTTTAATAAACATGGTGAAAAATGATTTGATAAAAAGTTTTAATAATGAGAAAGAGAAACTTTACAAAAACATTTCATCAATAGTTGGTCTTACTATTGATATATGGAGTCTTAAGCATTAAGGAACTGTGTATTGTTGTTTAACTTGTCACTACAAAAATGACCAATGGAATTTATATAAGAAGATAATTGGTTTTTGTTAGATTAAATGTCCTCATGACGCTGTGAATATAGCCAAATAGATAAAGACTCGTACTTTATAATGGAACATTAATAAGAAGAAACGTATGACCGTTGTAGTAGATGATGCTAGTCGTAATGGACCCATGATTAACCATATTAAATCGTGGTTGCATTATATGAAAGCATTTATTTCAAATGGTGAAATGTTTAATACTCGGTGCACTGCACACATCCTTAATTTGATTGTGAAATATTGGTTGAAAGTGATTGATATTTTTCTTGAAAAAAATCGAAATAGTGTTAAGCATATAAGTTCCTCACTTCAAATACATTAAATATGGAAGGTTGATTTAAAGCAGACACAATTGAATTATAAGAGGAATATATAATTAAATTGTTAAACTAGATGGAATACTATTTATCTTATGTTTTAGGATGCTATAGAAATGAAAATGACTTTTGAGCATTAAGCAGAATTGGATCAAGATTACCAACGGCTTCTACTTGATCAAGATTGGAACGGGGTGAGAAGATTTGTGCATGTTTGAAAGTTTTTTACGATATGACAAATCATATTTCAGAAATGAAATATCTGCAAATTATTATTTTAATGATGTGTATCATATTAATTTTTAATTGATGCAGTGGAAACAAAGTAATGCTGATTAAATAAGCTTAATGTCCTTGAAAATGCAAGAAAAGTTTGACAAATATTTGATTGAATGTAGTTTAGGGTTGACATTTGGACTCGTGCTTGACCCTCGATATAAAATATAGTTTGTTTAATTTGCTTGTCGAGAGATATATGGTTCTCTTGCAGAGAGTTACGTACGTATAGTTCAAGCTATATTAATTATATGAGTTGTTTTATGAGTATAAGAGCTCTAGCCATGAGTCTTCACGTGTTGGTGTTGTTGTTGGCAATAGTTTTAAACAATCTTCCTATGAAAAAGGATAATAATGTTGAAAATCTTAGCCAACCCATATATGCATTTACAAGAGGATTTAAAAAGTACATTTGGGAGCGCTCTACCACTTCATTTGCAGTGCAAAAGTTAGAATTTAAGCAATACTTATAAAATACCTTTTCCCTTTAGATTAAAATAATGAGCATTTGATATATTACACTGGTGACAATTTAATGGTCCAGAGTTTCCAATACTTACAAAGATTGCTCGTGATATTTTGGCTATTCCAATAACCATTATTGTGTTGGAATCTACTTTTAATTGGGCGCGTAGAATTGTAGATGCACCTGTTCTTCTTTGGCTTCCGAGACGGCAGACTATTGTTTGCCTGAAATATTGGTTGCTTTAAGTCATTAATGAACTAAATAAGTCAATTAAACTTATGATTGTACTTCTAAACGTAATATAAACAAAAGTGAGTACCAACCCCTTTTATTTTATTTCAAATATCATATTTTATGAAATCTAAAGGTTTATAGAGACAAGGAATGACATGCTGAAATATACAAATAAGTTATTAACTTGTTTCATTTCCTTATATTTCTTGTAGTTAAATCCATGGTAAAAGAACAATTTTACATACAATTTTATCAGTTTTTTCCCCGCTATTGAGTGTAGTTGATTAAGGTTATTGATGCTAGATATAATATGGCTTTGATGGATAAATACTAACGGCAGCAAACTCTTAAGCTTTAACAGTTTTTTTGTGATATTTTTTTAGTTTACGAGACATTTATTCCTTTTATGAACCAAGAGAATCTATATATGGTTTTAGGCATATGAATTATATTTTTCTAAGCGAATGTTGCCTTACCTAGCTTAAATTTTTTATTTTTTATTTATTTATGGTGATATTGTGCTTTTTTGGATCAATTTTTTTGAGATATTATTATCTATATCATGCGAAATGGTCAATTTTGTAGATTGTCCATGGAGTAAACTAAAATTATATTTCTTCTTGCATCATTTTAATATCTTTCACATATCTATTAATAATCATTTTTTGTAGTTTTATTTGTTATATATACAACGTTGAGTTTTTTAGCATGAAACTTTTGAGCTATATCAAATTTAAACGGTAATTATTTTTAACTTTGATTTTCATTTGAATTTATATGATTATATTATAACTTTAAGATAAATCTTATTTGGTTATAGAATATAAATAAAATAAATTCATTCAAGTGTGCTAAGTAACTATATTATATTCAATTGATTGACATTCTCGATCCCTAGGCAAATCCTTCAAATCTTCACGGTAGTAAGTGTTCCTTATCATATCCAAGGCATATTTAAGATATAAAATGTTAGTATTTGTTTTAAAACGTTTTGTAATGCTTCATTTGGCTTCTTAAGACTTATAAAATATTTTGTTTTCATTAAAAAATTATGTAGTAATTTTTTTTAAGTTGAACTCATTTTCAAAATTAACAAAATATTAGGCCGTAAGTCTATATTTAAAAAGGAGAATGAATATGATATTATCTGAATTCGATAAATCCAAAAGGATAAAGATACGAATAAGTTGAATGAGGTATTCAAAATAATACAGGTAATGATTTGTATAGTAAATTTAAAAAATGATAGGATAATGGGTAGTATGATATTTGATCCATTTACACCTCTTAATACAATACTATACGTCATCGGTGCAATACAATTACTAATCTGTATTGTACCATTACCAAATTTTGGTACAAATCGGTAATGGTATAGTATTTTTTTGTACAAAATTCCATCCCTAATGAGAATAAGACATTACATAACGCCTGTACGTAATAGTACAGGGAAGGTGTATGGAAACTACTAGGAAGCACAAACACATCTTAAAAGTTGAAGCGTTTGTGTTAGATACCGACATTTTACACACACTCATCGAACATGCGTCCGACATCTCTTTTACATTCTATTGTTTAAATATATAAATTTCTTTTACGGCACGTGTGCGACACTTCTTGAACATTATAAAATAAGTCATTTACTTTTATTATATGCAGGACCTTTTATATATAATTAAATAAAAAATCTAAGAGCCCGTTTGATTGTCATCCAATTCATGAATTAAACAATTTAAAATTGTTTCATTTGTAAATTATCTAATTTGGGTGTTTGGTTGCAGAAATGAACTAATATATAAAGTCATAAACTTAAGTTAGTACCTAAGACATTAAATAAGAAAGCGTAGAAATACAATTGAAATTACATAACTTATAATAGTCATACAAGTTCTTGTGAAAAAAATCACATTAATTTTTTTATTAAAATGAAATAATTGATAATTTCTTAATTTATAACGAGATAATTTACTCAACCAAACGAAGCCTAAAAAAACGTTTATAATATTTGAAAGTAAATTAGAGATAACTGAAGTGCGAGGAGTAGAATAAAAATCTCAATAATTTATATAATATATAGATATGATTAAATACATTTTATTAATATATATATATATATATATATATATATATTGGTACACAACTAAAAGAAAGCAGAGAAACAAAAAACCCTAGGAAAGTTTACTTCCATGCTATCAACCTCAAACAAACCCTTCACAACAGAAGGGATGTGATGGAACACTTCCAACTTTTCCATTTGATTAACCTTCAATCCAGTCGTTGCATTAGCACACCTATTTCCCTTTCTGGGGGTGTGGTTGACAGAAAAACTTTAGACCAGTTATAATAGTCTTGCAATATTTGATTAACATCTTCAATGGTCAGTTCCTTTCAGTAAGTCCATAGTCAGTTCATTTTACTAATATAAGTTAGTTTTTAATACTTTGGTTACATATTTTGTATTTCATCTAATAAATATTTATTTTCCATGAAAAATGTAATATATATATATTTATTGACGTATTCTTGACACGCCCGTAACCTTATATTTTATGTAAATATATCCATATTATATCATATAAACTCTCATGCTTCATTAGTAGAAATTCTTTAAAAATAAATTAAAAAAAATAATAGGATAGTTGATAGTATAATATCTGTGGATACCTCATTTTGCGACCCTTGGAAGGAAGTACTATCCACTATCTGAAATAATCAAGAATAGAGTCAGAAGAACGCCGAAATTCTATATTGGCCTCGAACAACACCAAAGAGGGGGCATACCTGGACTCTTATAGCCAATAAGTCATACTTAAGTTCGAAGATCAAAATCCAAGAAAAATGAGTCAAGAAGCCACAGTGCACAGACAGACCGATCGGGCTTTTGTTTGACCGATCGGACTTTGGCATCCACGAGTCGATTTTCACAGCTCACTGATCGATTTTTGTGCATCATGAATCGATCTTATTAATGACCCATCGATCATTGTGCCAAACGGATCGGTTTTATTAGCCACCTGATCGGTCTTCGACATAATCAGTACGATCTCTGGCTATATCAGCCAGAATGAGCAACAGAACAGGGGGAGCCTCCGAATGGTGGCAAAAGCTCAAAAAAAAAAGAGAGACCCCAAGACAGCAAATACTCAAAAATAGATAAATGGAAATTAGATCTAAAGATCGAAACACGTTGTAAAAGCGATATATTCAAAATTATTAGACTAGTTTGTAATACTTTACAATATTAATCGAAACAAAAGCATTGTCTTTGGAATTACGGTACTGTTCTAATCATTTTTTTATCTATTTAAATGTTTTCCCATACATGTATATAAACTGTATTGCTAAAAATATTGTATATAATACCTACACACTATTTGTACATGTTAATAATCTAAAATTGGACAAACAATTTGTATGACATGTAAATATGATTATAGACTTAGAATACATTTTAAATACATTTAAAAATCTCAAATTTGGTCTTAAACAACCCTTGCATGGTCCCTTGCACTAAACTTAAGAAGTTAGTACACTATTATAAGAGAACCGATTGTTCTTTGGTGTTGACCGATCAATTTTCTAGCTATTTTTGCCAAATTGCTTTGTAAACCGCACTGTCACTTCAACATGTTAATAAAATTGATATATATGCATATTTAAGCCAAAAACAGTAGGAACGAGATAAAGTTATAAAAAACAAGCATGTCCATTTAAAATCCGAAAGGATAACACGAATGCCTGACACTTTCTTGCGACGTAACATAGTTTCTAAACCCAATCTGATTCCGCAGACCGCGTTGTACTCCAAAAAGGTACAAAAACACACTTTTGTCCGTTTTTTCGAAAAACAAACTGACGACTCTAAAACTGTTTCAAAACTGCGCCGTGCGCCAAACAGCGTCGGGGGGTCCTGTCAGGATTCTCACAATATCCGCCATGTATCTAATCTGTTTACGCCCCTTGGTACGATAGCATACACAATCAGTACAATATAATTACCAATACCAAATTTCGGTATAAATTGGTAATGGTACGGTATTTTTTTTACAAAATTCCACCACTAATAAAGATAAAACATTGTGTGGCGCCTGTATATAGTACATGGAATGTATAGAAAACTATTAGGAAGCATAAACACGTCTTATAAGTTGAAATGCCCATGTCAGACACTAACACTTTACACATACTCATTAAATACGTGTCCGACACCTCTTTCATATTCCATTGTTTACATATATAAATTTCTTTTTAGGGCATGTGTTTGACACTTTTAAAATACTTTGAAATAAGTCATTTACTTTTATTATATTGAAATATCCTTTTATATATAAATAAAATAAAAATTCTAAAAAAATGCTTGTAATAATTGAAAGTGAATTAGAGATAACATATGTGCGATGAGTAGAATATTTTTTTTAATAATTTATATAATTTTTATACATAATTGCATACATTTTACTAATATAAGTTAGTTTTTATTACTTTGGTTACATATTTTGCATTTCATCTAATAAATATTTACTTTCCATAAAAAATATATAATATATATATATAATTATATTGTTAATAAAGTGTGAGTAGTGTTTTTGGCGTGCCAGTTTAATTACTAAAATACCCCTATATACTAAAAAAACAAGTAAAATACAACATAAGGAGTTGAACCAATGACTTTACATATAATACAACTACACATTATCACTTGATCAAACACAACATTTGGTTATAAAGGTGTTAGCACTTGATCAAAACCTTTCATTGATGTCCCTATACAATTGTTAGAATGCCCTACCCATTCTCTTTCCCTCTTTACAATTTAGTAAATTTCCTTAAGTGATGTTTGTTGCATTCTCGAGTTTCTCCATATTACTCTAACGAATTTCACCCTTTATTGATCTACATGATTTATCAAATACTTTTGCTCTACTTTTGAAGGCATGTGTGATACAATATTTTTTCCCCTTTAAAGTACATAGTCTCTACTTTTGAAGGCATGTGTGAGATCTGTACCATATAATATTTTTTTCATTTGAAGTACATAGTCTTATAATCTATATTATTAATAAAGCGTAAGGATTCTATACTACTAATAAAGCGTAAGTAAGGTTTTTGGTGTGTTAACTGAATTACCCAAATATCCCTTTATATTAAGAAAAATAAATAAAACTTTATTACGAGATTTGAACTTATAACGTCACACTAAAAAATAACTTTAACTTACCTCTTGAACGAATACAACAATTTATCATAAAAGTGTCACCACTTAACCAAACCCTTTTTTAGTATCTATATTCAATTATTAAAGTGTCATCCCCATTATATGTCCTTATTTCATTTTAAGGATAATTTGGTAAATTATTTTTCTTTAAACCATACTCTTACATATCATATAATTACAACGCGTTAGGTCGGATTAATTTGCATCGAAACAAATTCGAGTCTAAGTAGGGGTGGCAATTCATGCTTTTTTTGTCATGTTCGGGCCTGATATAACATAACATGATGTTCTGTTATTTTTACGAAATACAAACACAACTTACCGACTACATAACATGAGCGACATACACGATTGCAAGTTTTGGGTTTACATGTCATAACACAGATATAAGTGTTAATTTTCTCTAATTAAACATGATAATACCCAATTAACATGATAAAACACGATTGACATAAAGTGAAGTCCTAATAAATCCATTATAACACCAGTAAAAATGTTGTTTTAGCAAATTTAGACACAATAAATCATAATTTACATGACAAGACACGATTAACACGGTATATACATATCTCCAATTTTGTTTCAAAATATGGATACATAGACGACTTCATGTTAAACATTATAAATACGAATTATAATTCTTTAGTTAATTTCATTTCGTTTCATTTTGTTTCATGTTCTTTCATCATGCCCTTTCTAAAATAGCCACCCTAGGTTTAAGCATAGTTAATTGAGAGCTTCTAATTTCCAATATAATTCTCGCATCGGTCAAGCCAGGAAAAGGACATAGTAGACTTGCCCATTCCTGGCGCTACTAATAACTAAAAAAAGGGGTTCAAATTTAATTTTCTTTTTAATCAAAATTTAATAATAGCAATCAAATCAATGATAATTATATAATTTTTAATTAATAAAAAACTTATGTTTAAAAATCTATTTATATATCTATACTATTAATAAAACGGGAGTAATGTTTTTTGTGTGACAATTTAATTACTAAAATACCCTTATATACTAAGAAAATAAGTAAAATACAACACAAGAATTTGAACATGTGACTTTACATATAAAACAATTACACATTACCATTTGGTCAAACACAACAGTTGGTTATAAAGATGTTTCCACTTGAGCAAAGCCTTTCTTTGGTTTTCTTATACAATTGTTAGAATGCCCTATCCATTCTTTTTATTCTTTTCAATTTAGTAAATTTTCTTAAATAGTGTTTGTTGCATTCTTGAATTTCCCCACGTTACTCTCACGAATTTCACCATTTATCTCTCTATATGATTTATCAAGTACTTTTGCTAAAAGGAAAAACTATTTTTGTTGTACTTCTAAAGGTATGTGTGAGATCTAATAGTACTACGTAATATTTGTTTCCCCTTTTATGCACATAGTCTTATAATATCTTATAATTACAATGGGTCAAAGTGGATCAATATAGATAGGAGCATATTCGAGTCAGACTAGGAGTAGCAATTTGTATTTTTCGATATGTTTAGCCTCACACAACACAACATAAAGTTGTGTTATTTTTATAGAATATGACCCATTGAATACATAATAAAATGTTACGGAACATTTGGTAATTGATAACATTTTAGGTATTCATACATGTATGTGAAATATGAAGAGATGTTTTTTCTTCATTGGATATATATGTTATTTACACAATTTATTTCTTCAATCTACTACATTGAGTAGATTAATGCTAAATTCTTTTAAGATTTATACAAAGATTAGTCTTTTATTTTTTAATTTTTTTCACAAACGTAGGGTGTTACCATTTAGGTTAACACCTTCTTTAATTTGGTGTCTCTATTCAATTATTATAATGTCCTTACCATTTTCTTTCCATTTTTCCTATTTCATATCAAAAGTAATTTATTCCATCATTGCATACACGTACAGTGCGCTTTGGAGGCTAATTATTAATTAAAAGCGTGGAAGATTTTTTATGTCAATCGAATTACAAAAATGCCGTTACTGGGCCTTATGTGCTAAGAAAAATAAATAAATTAAGAGATTCAAACGCAAGACCTTACATATAAAATGAACTCCACTTTACATAGTTATCTATGCAATTAATTAAGCGCGAAAAAGTTTTTTTTTTAATTAAATTACTAAAGTATATGTGTTAGAGAATAAAAAAATAATAATTAAGGGATTCAACCCCATGACTTTACAAATAAAATGTGTTTTACTTTACCACTTAATTAAACACAATAATATCTAACAAAAGTGTTGCAACTTGATGAAACCAAAGAAGGATTTTTTTTTCCAATTGAAGTACTAAAATACCCATATATGCTACGAGAATAAAGAAAAATCAATTAAGGCATTCAAACCCAAGACCTTACAAATAAAATGTACTTTACTTCACCATTTAAGTAAACACAATAATATTTACAAAAGTACTATAACTTGACCAAATCCATTTCTTTAGCATCTCTATGCAAATACTAAAATGTCTTTCTTATTCTTTTTCCCTTTTTCTTATCAATAATAATTTAATCAATTGCCCCATGTTCAAATACTAAAATGTCCCCCTTATTATTTTTCCTTCTTTTTTATCAATAATAATTTAATAAATTTCCTCATGTTACTTTTACTACATTTTGATGCTTCTCCAAAGTAATTCCACGAACTCTCCCATTTTTCTCTCTACACCATTTATCAACTACTTTTGTTTTTTTAAAAAATTAATACATTACTTTTGTTGTACTTTTTAAAGCATGTATGAGATCTAATAATATTTTTTCAACTATACTAGAGTTCATCACACACGCATCACACGGGTTAAAGATAATTCGAATGAGACAAATTCGAGTTCAAGTATGGGTGAAAATTCGTGCTTTTAGGTCATGTTTGGCCCTGACAATACATTAAACGACAAAGAAAAATAAAGCAAATCACGAAGTCGTGTTATTTTTACAAAACATAAACATAACCCGCCTAAAATATATCACGATATGATATATATATATATATGATTATAATTTTTGGGTCATAATAAATACGTTCTAATATAAGTAGAAATATGATTATTTTTTATAATTTAGATCCTATAAAACCACGACAAGAGATAATTAAGATGACATATCTCATATTTCATTTTAAAATTTAGACACGAACATGAATTTCCTATGATTTCATTCCCAAAATACTAAAATGTCTTGATCCAAACACAATTAATTAATGGATAAGATATTTTTCAAATAACACCCGCCCATCCATGCTAAAAAGGGTACAAGTTGGACATGCTTTAAAAGGGTCGAGTTCGGATTTTACAAACCCACTTTACCTATTGCAATTTCTACTAACCACTAAAAAGAAGGTTCAAATTAAATTTTGTTTTAAATAAAAATATAATAAATCAAATCTATAGGGATTGGATAATGTTTATTTAATTGAAAGATTATTATTTAATATTTACACATATAAATCTGAAGAGAGATAATGGGAAAAAATTAATTACTATTTTAGGATAGCTAAACATGTATTTACATATCCTATAATTAGGAATTATTTTTATAATCTGTAATATACAACAAACTAATCAAATATGACATACGAATAAATTTATTTATTTATTACAGAGCTAGTATTATGATACATACTATTTTTTTGTCTAATTTATTTATTCCATCAATTGCACATATGTAGGGTGTACTCTTGAGGCTAGTATATATATATATAGAAAGAGATAATATATATATATATATATATAGATAGAGAAAGAGAGAAAAATAATGAAAAAAAAATACTATTTTAGGATAGGTAAACATGTATTTACAAAATTATGTTCATGAACATTTAAACTTGTTTTATAATTAGGCTTTATAATTTGTAATGTATATTTTTTTATCAAATAGAATATTTACATAAATCTATGTATTTATTACAAAGTTGGTTTTTCACATAATAAAAAATCCATTTAGCTGTCCTTCAAAATATGATTTAGATAATTTAAAATTGGATTTTTTTGAGTTTGTCCCCTATTATTAATTCAAAACTCAACTTACCTAAACATTTGAGTTACCCCTGCGATTTAATGGAATGCTAACTCCGTCAAAAAAAAAATTCCGTCTGACCATTTTACCCCATGTTACTGTTCATCTTCTATAAAAAAAACCCTAGATCTTATTATTTACTTTCTCTCTCTAAAACACCACATTCCTCCATTTATTCACCTCCATCTTTCTTTCTTTCTCTCTCTTTCTCTCTCTATCTCGTCCATTTCTTCATCTTGATTTCTCTCTACGTGTTAAACTAATTCCAAATCGAAGCTTTTAGAAATTCGGTCGAAGAAATCGCCGGAGAAACAAACCCAAACTTGCCGAATCCAGTGGAGATGAACAATGGGTTTAGATATATATATATATATATATAATATTTAGAGATTTTGGGTTTGTACTTAAAGAGAGAAAATAGTGAACCCATTTTTGGAAACGATTTTAGATTCATCTTGAAAAAGAAGATGAAAATGATTTTGAAATTGGGTATAAAAATGGGTTTATTGTTGAAAATGATTTTGTATTCATCTTTGAAGAAGAAGATGAATAGTAAACCCATTTTTTTATTTCACATTTGAAGAGGAAGACGAATAACAAGCGATTTTTAGAATTGTAAATTGGGTTTACTAGTATAAACAATTTTGGATTTCGAAATTAGGTTTATTGTTGAAAATTGTTTTGGATTCATTTTTGAAGAAGATGAATAGTAAACCCATTTTTTTATTTCACCTTTGAAGAAGAAGATGAATAGCAAAGATTTATGGATTTGTAAATTGGTTTAATAATAGAAACAATTTTGAATTTCGAAATTAAGTTTATTGTTAGAAATTATTTTGGATTCATTTTTGAAGAATAAGATGAATAGTAAACTCATATTTGTATTTTACCTTTGAAGAAGAAAATACAGATGGGTAGAATGGTCCAAAAAATTAAGAAATGGACGGAGTTAGCATTCCGTTAAATCGCAGGGGGTAACTCAAAGGATTAGTAAAACAGGGGAGTAAGTTGAGTTTTGAATTAATAATAGGGGGCAAACTCAAAAAATCCCTTTAAAATTTTTATGTTGATTTGCGCTTGGTTAGAAAAATTAAATAATTGTAAATATGAAAATTCAAGTTGATTAATGAAAACTAAAATTAAGTCATTTGAAGTAAGACTTAAAATTGTCTAATTCTTGAACTTGAAAATTCAATCAAACTTTATATTTTAAAGGAATATAATACATACACTTAATGTTGACACCTCTACATTTTTTTTAAGAAATATAGAGAATTTTAGATGGTGTTCTTTAATAAACCAACGGAAACAGTATTATCACCCCGCTTTCAACTCACTCCACCACCAACTTTCAACTCACCTTGTTTTAAGTTCAACTTTCAAACAAGGAAGTACCAATACAATTTTGACAACTGCTTTTATCAAACTACATCTGCTTTTACTTACTATGATTAGTATTGAATTTGTTTGACACCATCACTAATTGATGTTTTGGTGAATTTTTTTATCATATTTTTTCAACACACAATAAATCTCTCCCCGAAATATACTACTAGATTAGATTTCCCTTGTCCTAGATAGCCGAGTTTTAAATAAAATTTGATTTTAATTATAAGACACCTACTAATTTTATTGATAATTTCAAGCAAGAGCGACGGAAGATTACAAATAAAATATACATAGTTAACTAAACAGTAGGGAATAAATCATCTACATTGTTTATGTTAATGCTTTAAGCCTACTATATGCAAAAAGACCTTAAAAGATAATTCAATTCGAAAACCCTAAAAAAATAAACAAATTATTTGAGCGGATAGAGCTACCAATATTAGCGAAAAGGGACAACGTTAACTATCCGTCTGATGAATATATATGCACACAATTGAATCCTGAGAAGTGAAAATATATATAATGTAAACTTCACAATTAATATACATACAACCGCTGACTTGAAATGAATCATAAAAAGGGTGTTTTTTCTTTTTTGTAAATAAAAAATAAGGGATTCTTTGCTTGCAAACTTATCAAAACTGAAAAAAGATAATCATGATCAAAAAAAGACTTCGTAGGTGTATACAAGAACACCCATTTCAAAACACGTTATTATAACATTTTCAATATCTTAATTAAGTTCTCCAAATACTTTATCAAATAAAATCGAATCATTTTAAATACATAATTTTTTAATTGAATAATGGAAAGTGAACTAATTTAATAAGTAATTTTTTTTTACAAAGAAGTTAAAACTAATTATATACTTATAATACAAAATATTATTTTAAAAATAATTTATTTTATTATATTTACTGCACACATGTAAAATGTTCTCTAAAATTAATAAATATTTATGGTTGTGTACTCAACACGTCCGTAATCTTAAATTTTAAAATCTAATTTAAATATATCTGTATTATATCATATGATCATATCAACTCTCCTACTTTCCATCTGTTAGAATTTTCTTAAAAATAAAATAAAATATATCTTCTCCAGTAATTACCAACAAATAATACAAGCCCACCCAAACAACGCCTAATAAGGCCTTTGTGACTTTCCTACGTAAAACCTAAACCAAAACCTAAACCTAAACCTAAACGGAAACCCCTCCCCCCCCCTCTCTCTCTCTCTCTCTCTGCGCTAAACTAGTCCTTCTCTATCCACAAAGTATAGTCTTTCTCTATCTACAAAGTACGGTCGATGAGCAGCGGTTCAACAATCCGATCCATAAAGGGAGAGGGTACTTCCATTAAATGCTCTGTTCTTTCTCCTTCTTCTTCTCAATCTCTATTTGTTTCATGTCTTCAATCGATGTTTCTCTCTTCTCCTCTTTTCTCTCTGCAAATACGCGGCCTCAAAGCCTAATTTTCGAAACCCTAATTTTTGATTCATTACCTATACACTCACATTCCCTTTTTCTTCGGCGTAAATCTACTTCCAATTCGAGGTTTTTGTGTTCTACTACTAAGTTATCTGCCCGGCATGAGTGATTCTAAGGTATGTAACTTGATATTGTTGTTTGCTTTTTATTGATTTTGTACTTCTCTTTATATTTTCGTTTTTTGGTTATT
Organism: Lonicera japonica; assembly: GCA_021464415.1. Lineage (NCBI taxonomy): Eukaryota > Viridiplantae > Streptophyta > Magnoliopsida > Dipsacales > Caprifoliaceae > Lonicera > Lonicera japonica. The sequence continues at coordinate 58,460,808 of CM038469.1, forward strand.
TTTTTACTTGGTTTCATTATTTGGCTTGTGTTAGTCTAGTGATTTTGATTAAAGAAAAGTTAGCCTTTTTGCTGATGGAATGTCGAATTTTGATGGTTTGTTATGCAAATTGTGGTTAAGGGAAGTGTAGATTAAATTAAACCACACAGAAAGAGAATTAAAGAATTACACAGTGAAATAAGCAGTGTATGATACTAGTAGTTATTTTATGTAATTGAGACTTTACCCCTAATACAACACAGAAAGAGAATTAAAGAATTACACAGTGAAATAAGCAGTGTATGATGCTAGTAGTTATTTTATGTAATTGAGACTTTACCCCTAATACAAGGAACCCTAAGCTATTCAATCCAATAATTTACTTCCAATTCGAGGTTTTTGTGTTCTACTACTCAATTCTCTGCCCAACTTGAGTGATCCTAAGGTTGGTAACTTTGATATCGTTTTTTACTCTTTAACAAGTCTGTACTTTGTTTGTATCTTTGATATTAGGTTGTGTTGGTTACTCTCTACTGATTTTGATTTAGCAGAGAACGATTTAGCTATTTGCTCATTGTTATTCTGGCATTTTTGAGTAGATAAGCTATTTTTTTAATGGGATTTTGAATTTTGAACTTTATTTATGCTTTTGATAATTTGTTGTGTTGATTTAGTGATTTTGTTTGGAGAGAGAATGATTTAGCTTTGTTTTTCAGTAGATTATAGATGAAGAAAAGTTACTTTGTTTTTTGCTGTTGGAATGTTGAATTTCGATGCAGTTTTAGTTGTGAGAAGTATAGATTAAAATGCACAAGAAAGGGAATTGAAAAACTAGCAGGTGAAATAAGCACTATATGGTGCTAATAGCTATTTTGTTGTTGGGAAGGTGGCAATTACCCACTGCAAATACTGTTAAGACTTTGCCTAAAATAACACTGCAGTTCACTTATCCTTAATACTAGTAACCCTAATTTATTCATTCTAAATATACCTTTGAGTTTGTGCGGGATAACATCAAAACCTTCAAACATGAATCTTTGCTGCTACAAGCCTCCATAGTTTGCTAGAAAATCAGCAGTCTTGTTATTCTTTCTATGTGTACGGTAAAGCTGGTCATTGAGAAGGTGAATTAATCATATCTTTAATGTCTTTGATCAGATTCACAATCTTCCAAGAGTTTTCAATCTTCATTTCCAATTTTCGAATTAAAACCTGGGAGTAAGCATAAAAGTCTATTGAAAATACCTTTATCAGAACATGTAGACCCTGAAGCAGTGCTCCAGCTTCATCTTCCATGTTTGAAAAAATACCATAAAGTGGGGGTGGGGATGGTCTTATTAGAAGTTGTTTTTGGGTTAGTTTTATTTTTGTTGTTTGCTGGGGATATCTTGTCCCCTTTATTTGTAACTTTTTCAGTTGCAATAAATTTTATTTTTCTTATGAAAAAATAGAAAACCCATCATAATTTGAATTTACATTATTGAACCCTCAGATAAAATGTACTGTACATAGCATACTTACAGCACATTTGCCCAATAAAAAAATAAAGATCATCTCTTCAATTCAGACTTCAGAGTAGGAATGGTTGTAACTTCATTACAACTTCTGTTTTGCGAATTGAAGTTTCAATAGAAGGATAGATCCAACAATATCCTGCATGTCTTACTAAAAACACCCTGGTTTGTTGCAATGTTTGCATTAGGGTAGGAATATATATATGTGTGTGTTACTTAGTGTGCTTCTTCGGTTAATTCAAATGGAATGTTGGAGGATTGTTTTAAGTGTGGGTCCCAACCCCTCCCCCCCCAAAATGATTTGTCGAAATTATATCTGCCCACTATCTCATTATTAATTTGATTCTAAGCTTTTTTCCCCCTTCACTTGCAGGTTTTTGTATTTGGGTCGTTTTCTGAAGATGAAACCAGGTCAATCCTCACTCAGTCGCCGAAAAGCGCTGAAAAGCCTGTGGAAAATAAAGTTTCACCAGTGGCTTCGTTGAATTCCCTGCCTGATTTGTCATTTGGTAGTTTTGACAGTGTATTCGGACAATTGGATTCTTCAAAGGGTACAACAGTTTCTCTGCCCTCTCATAAATTAGATTCATCAAAGGGGTCGTCAGTATCTCAGCCCTCTAAGATTCATAAGGACAGCAAATCCAACGGTGCAAAAACAGCCAATGATCACTTGCCTGGATCTTGTGGAATTTTAAAGGAAAATGGAGGCATTCTCCACCATCCCAAGCTCTCGCCTCTTAGTAATGGCAATACGGAACCGAAAACGATCGATGGAATTGGTTTAGCTCCTTTACATATATCTGAAAAGGAAATTGGTCCTTCAAAAGAATTCCCTAGTTTGAATAAAGAAAAGCTTGATGGTATCAAATCAAGTGAAGGAATTTTGAATGGGACTGTTAACGAACATTTTGAAAATAATACTCATAAGGCCTCTAACGGGCCTGCTGTAACAGTTGGAGGAGACTTGCTACCTCGAGGCTTAATCAACTCGGGGAATTTGTGCTTTCTCAATGCAACACTGCAGGCTCTTTTATCCTGTTCACAATTAGTTAAGCTCTTACAGGAACTAAGAATTCGTAGTGTCTCAAAGGTTTGCTCTTTTTTTTTTTCCCGTTTATATGACAAAGTTATGAGGGCTTTTTTGACTTTGCCCTCTGTTGACCTGTTCTCAATGTAAAATTAGTTTTACCCTCCTGTTTTCATACTCATTACACTTTGCCCTCGCGTGTGGGGGAAATATCAAAGACACTAACACCCCCCCCCCCCCCCCCCCCTTTGACTTAATCCCCTGTTTTATGTAATTTTTTGAGATTCCCTGCATCCAGAAGTAGAGTATGAAAATAGGGGTGGAGGTAAGTCTAATGGCATGGCAAACTCAAAAAAGCCCTATATATATTTATGTTATTTGGATCCTACTAGCTTCTTATGGTTGAAAATGGAACAAAATCTTTCTTTGTTCTTCAGTAATTTCCTTTTTATTTTTTGTTAGGTTGTCTATCCAACATTGGCTGCATTTGCTGAATTTGTCTCTAACTTTGAGATGCCCGTTGGTGCAAGCCCTAATAAGAAAGATACGACTGGTCTTGAAACTGGTAGGCCTTTCAGCCCTGCCATGTTTGAAGGAGTTTTGAGAAAGTTTACTCCTGATGTACCAAATAGCATCTCTGGCAGGCCAAGGTTTGTGATTATATTGAATCATTTTTTCCTCTTCATCTTAAATCCTTGGATTCCTAGTTTGTTGTTGTAGGTTTAGCTTAATTCAGGATTCTTTACCCTGCACTTTATGTATTAGCTTGCCAAAATATGGCGTTTATGATGTGATTCCTTTCGCTTAAATTTACTTTCTTTAGTTTGCAGACTTTTTGAGGGTTTTCTTTACGAGAAAACACAAAGGGTATGGTTTGATTGTAAGCATGGAAGTAGGGTATAATTGAATAGATAATTGGTTTCTAGGCAATTGAAGCCCCTGGAAAAGCGTTTGAGATTGATTGATTGCATTTGTTTCCTAAGTGGAAAGCATGAACTTTTCCAGCTGAAGTGTTTTTATTGTAGATTGTTAAACCTAAATTTAACCTTTTGCTTTTGGAGCTTTTCTACCTTATCTAGAATCCAAAAAACCATGAGGGTGCTAAAAGATGAATTGCCTAGAACTGTACATCACTCTTGTAATATGGAATTATCTAGAAAAAATAGGCAGTCAATCAGCAGCGACAGGTAAGAAAAATACTATATTCTTTTGGAAAAGAAAATACATATATATTATTTTCTCAACTTTTCCAAGGAAAACTTTGGCTATCAAACACACATAAATTGGGCCCAGGTCTCTAAAACCCGGAAACAGTAGCCGATTTACTTTCTTGTTTGCTCATGTTTCTTTGAACTAAAATCATTGTGGGGGAGGGTAATACAGTAAAACATGTAGACAACTAATCAAAAGTTGTTAACTGCAAGTGACGACTGAATGATCTCCTGGAGTCTGCTTCGTACTTAGTAACGGATCCAGCTCTAAAGTAAGAATTAGATTAGAGTTTTGAAATCTGGACAATTAATTTAAATTGACGGTTCAGATTTGAGTCCTTGTCAGATTTAAAATTAATGGTAAGTGATTTTTGTCACTTTAGAGGAGCCAGATCCCTTGGTTATAGCAATGGCGTATTTTTTCAAAAGGGACCTTGTGAAGTTAGTTTATGATTATTCCCAATTTTCAGGCAAGAAGATGCACAAGAGTTTTTGAGTTTTATCATGCACCAAATGCATGATGAATTACTTAAGCTTGAAGGACAATCATTAAGTGGAAGTGGCATCAAATCATCAATTGTTTCTTCTGCTGAAGATGAAGAGTGGGAGACAGTTGGACCCAAGAATAAATCTGCAGTGACAAGAACACAAACTTTTGTTCCTTCAGAACTAAGTGCAATTTTTGGAGGACAATTGAGAAGTGTTGTGAAGGCAAGAGGTAAACCTATATAGCATCTGACAGATATATAATTATGATTCAACTTTCCAAAAGACTTGCTTTGTATTCTTGTTACTGTAATATTGATATATAATTTTATACAATTTAGTTAACCTTATTGCATCTGCAATAGTTGTATAAATCCAGTGTCTTTGCACAAAATTTGTAGTTTAATAAACTCTCTCCAATAACACCAACAAATGTTACATGTCATTTTATTAAATTCTTCATAATTTTTCTTGCATTTTTGATAATGACAATGGATCTTGTTTTAAAAAAATCGGCCAAGTAGGTTTTAGATATGTAATTTTAATTAAAATTCGAATGTTGTATTAAAAGTTATTGCATTTTAAAGTTTTATATTATAACAAAATTGAGGGAAGAGAAAGCTGACGTGGTAGTGTAAATTGGGTGTGTATCTTACACATCCATTTTACACAAAACCCACTTATACACAAATATTGAAGCTTTTTTGTACAGTGTAAATTTTACACAAAACCTACTTTTACACAAGCACTGGTGATGCTCATAGGTATTGTACAATTTTTTCATATAAACGTAAGCAATCCCAAGAATGCTGTAAAAGGTTTCATAAATCCAAAACATTGGTCAATGTAACAATCAAGAATAATGATTTTAACGGACAAGGTCCATTGATGAAACATGGATATTTTACTATTTTATCAAAACAGGTTTTTTTTTTGGTCTGAAGTTTCATGTGTATCTTATGAATTTCCGTGTGATACTTGTATACCAGGAAACAAAGCCTCTGCTACTGTTCAACCATTTCTTTTGCTGCATCTTGATGTTTCCCATGAAACTGTTCGTACTATTGAGGATGCTCTACGCTTATTCTCTGCTCCAGAAACACTTGAGGAGTATCGTACATCAACAACCGTGAAGGTATAGTTTTCTTCTTTGATATTTTATTTTGGTGTTTTACTATATTATTATTTGCTGGAAATTCCATTTGAGATCTTGTAAAGAAACTTATAATTTCCAACATGTCGAAGTTATGTGTCCTAATAATGCAAAAGTTCTTGCTAGATGTTAGTTTGGTTCTTTATTATGATACTAGTAATAACTCATGCTTATGGCACTACCCATGTTTATTATGTTTACACAATTTTATGAATTCATTGGCTCCAAAGTAATGGTTTTATAATCAAGTATTACTATTAATAATTAATTTTTTTTTTGAGTATTTATATTATACACGTGAATTGGACACTGTGTAAATTGAGACATTTTTAAAGGGAAAATTAGAAAAAGATTGTAGATGTTGTGAAGGAGGCAGAGAGAGTAGATGGGAGCTTGAACAGTGAGGGTCCCCTTTTGAAGAAAGAGTGAGATCTGTGAGAGAGCAATTTATGAGAGTGTAGTATGTAGGTCCCATTATGAAGTGGCATTTGTTCTAGGTGTCTAATGGTTGGGATCTTTTATCTTTGAACGCCAATAATTTCTATATTATAGAAAGGAATAGAAATATCCTTTCTTCTTGCAGAGAAAGGAACATGAAAAGTATCAAGAATGTCTGTATTCATTTATATTTCAGCTGGTTAAAGAAAAATTGCAAATTCGATTGTATTATTGAAACCTGAATATATATGTAGATAAAATGAAAACAGGTCTCTCTGTCTGTCTGTCTCTCCCCCCCCCCCCCCCCCCCCCCCATTAATTGTGATTCATGCCACTTTACAAAACATCTTGAACCATTATATTGCAATTCTATTTTTGAGCTGGGCGTCAGGAACATAAACTAAGATCATATCAATTTATTAACAGCTCTAAAGTGTATCTTATAGTTGAGGATGTCACTGCACGCGCGTGCGTGCACTTGTGTGTGTGAGGGAGTGGGAAGGGGAGGCTTAAGGGATTAACTTTTACTACCAAAACGTATGTTTAAAATATCATGTTTAGGAGGTGGAACACGATGTTTCACCATACATGTGAACTTGGGTATCATATATATTGATGCATTATCTTATCTTCCAGGCTGGAGTTGTGAGTGCAAGAAAATCAATAAACATACAGACACTTCCAAAGATAATGATACTTCACCTAATGAGGTTCGGCTATGGAAGCCATGGAAGCACAAAGTTGCACAAGCCTGTACGCTTTCCCCTTGAATTGGTTTTAAGTCGCGATTTGCTTGTTTCTCCAACTACTGAGGTAATAATTTTCCTTCACGTTCTTCCCTTTTGGTCAAGTCACATAAAGGATTGGCCAAAAAACTTCATTTCAGTCAAATGAATTTATATCCTCTAATTACTCCTGTGACCCTGTCTATCTCAAAAAGATGGTCTCAATTTGCCTTTGGGCTTTGGTACTTTTTAAGGAAAAACTAATTTCAACCAATCAATGGTCATGAATACAACTCATTTTCTATTGTGAAATTTGGTATGCTAATTATATCCCGAAAAGGAAATGGAACTATCAATGTGAGACATCCCGGAAAGGAAAGTGGGATCATCTTTTTTGAGACGGAGGGTGTATATCTTTAAATCTATATTCTGCTTAGACCGCCTCTGTTTTGTCTAAAGTCTAGCAATCCTGTGTTTTGCAAAATGCCTAAAGCTTCCCTTGTGTACTAGGGCAGAAACCTCCTTTTCGCAAACGAAAGTAGGAAAAACGATTAGTCAATGCTAAAGTATTTTCTCAATACCGTAAGTACCCATATTGACCGAGCATACTATTATATATACATAGAATTCTACTCCATCCATCCCTAATTAAAAGTTCATGTTTGACTTTTACATTCTTTAAGAACGCACTAATTTAAGCAGAATCAATGGTTTAGGACAAAACTTTGGTAGGCTTATTATATTAGAAGGAAAGTGGTTCTTTAATTTGGGATAGAGGGAATATTTTTCATAACGAAGTTCATTTTTAATGTTTATTTGGTATTAAAGAAAGGTATAATAACGATTTTGTCATTTTTCTAATGGTTTTTAGAAGAAAAAGGTCCTGTACATTTTGTTTTTCTCAAAAGAATCAAAGTTGGGGGAAATGGCATTTTGCAAAGTGTATGTTTGACTGGAGTTTCGTCAAAACACAAAAGGGTCCAAGTGGAATTTACCCTATCTTTTTTTATATAACTAAATTCTTTCCTTGTGTTGGATTTGTTTATATATTTCTTACTGTGAATTATCATTTTTAAATTACGAGTTGCATTTTATTAGGAATTATATGCTGCTAAAATCAGTATTGATGGTATTGACATTATCAATCAGTCAACCTATTTCCTTATCTAAAATGCGCCATTTTTATGAACAATTCGAAATTTAAACTAGTAAAAGATACAATTAACATGCAGTCCGTAGCCCCAAATATCCTTTTGTCAATTTTCTCTAATAGTTTTATGGATCTATAACTTAAATTTCAATTGAAACTAGTTAAAGAGAATGCAGCTATATTCTTCAGATATGTTTCTTTTTCTTTTATCAATTTCTCTTTTGTGCAAATGTGTTGTGTCTGTGGATATCATAAGATACTGCAAAAGAGATACAAGTTATTTTATCATACGTTTTTAGAGGTGCGTGGTAAGAAACCGGCAGTCATGGCCTATACCATACTTATAAAATTACGCTAACGTGCCGAAAAGATTGTGCTAAATGAGCTCTGTATATGACAAAAATTATCAGAGGAATAGCACCCGTTTTAGATGTTTAAGGATGTGTTTGATTGGAATTATTTACATGGAAAAGTTTTGAAATTTAGGGGGGGAGGTGGTTTTTGAATTATATAGAAACAGAGTTAACCAGGCTAAACTAATATGTACCAAAGAATTAGTTCCATGAAGAATTATTCAATTGAACTCCACTAAACATATAAAACATGATAATTTGAGTGTTTTAAATGGAAAAGATGTGCAATCAAAGAAACCATAACAAAAAACAAAATCCCTCTACTGGTTAATCTTATATAAATATACTTAGGTTGTAACCCGTGCCCAAGGCACTATCCAACTTAAAAAAAAGCATCTTCAATCTCAATCACAATTCTTTTTCCCATTTACATTTTCAAGATTCAAAAACCATTGCCCCTTATTATATATATATATATATAAATATTTGGCTATAAAAGGCAGATCTGGGGGTTGTAATATTCTGAGTGAACTGTTCTTGCAGGGACGGAGATATCAACTTGTTTCCACAATTACCCACCACGGAAAGGAAGCGTCAAAGGGGCATTATACTGCAGATGCTTGTTACCATGATGACCAGTGGCTGCGTTTTGATGATGCATCCGTCACTGCCGTTGGTACAAGTAAGGTGTTGCACGACCAAGCCTACGTACTCTTTTACAGACAACTATAAAGAATAATTAGGACTGTCGTCCTCTAAATTCACCCGACAAGAAGAGAGTTTTATCGCGTTCAAGTAAGCTTATGGGAAGCCTTAAATGCAAGCATACAAGTTATTTTGGATCTCAATCTGCGTGGAATATCTTGTGGGGAGGAATTGAAAAGGTTTCATTGAAAATTTTGTTGTTTTCTTTTTAATTATACAATATATATGTGGTTTATGCAATACAATACTACTTTGGTCACAGGGTTTGGTTGGTGTTGTTAACACATTATGAGAGGCTTGAGATTCAAATTGTTATCTTTGTTGTATAGAGCTAGTACAAACCACTCTCGCCTGTTTAAAGGGATATCGTTCTTGGATTTCTAGTGGCTAGTCCACCTTGCAAGATTCTTGTGTTGGTGCGATTATTGAATAGATGTGTTCATTGGCTTATAAACTAACCTGTGTGTTAATGAGGTTTGTTCTTTTCCTTTTTTTCCATTTGACCTGATTCCTTCAAATGTAGTGTTATTTTCTCACTTTAATATACCCATGTAAAACCATGTAATTATACCGGGCCGCGGCTGGCAAAACGGAATAGGGGTGGCTTCAAGGTCACTGGTATGCAGGGTGGGTTCGTGGTTTTCAATGTAAAACCTGTCCCGGATTGGGTCTGGCATTTATTTTGGCGGGTTGGGTTCAAGTTCACCCAGACCTGACGATTTGCCATCCCAACTTTCATCTTGTGTCCTGCAAATAACAGATAACAGTTTGTGAATCAGTTTGTACTTGGAAACTGAAATTAATGTATGACTGCTTTAGCTAGAATTGTATCTTCATGGATTGCCAATTTTCGCCTAGATTCCTGCAGTAATATTTATTGCCATCCTAATGTTCGCTGTGAGTCCAGTGATGAATTGTCTGTTTTGATCTCTAATGACAATGCCAATCCTAGTGTTGCATGAAGCTGCTCCATTTTTTGTATTAAGTTTGTAGACATTTTATTTGAGGCAGTCCATCCCAGAAAGAACTTGAGGTGTGTTGGTAATTTGGTGATTATTTTCCAGATTGTTAGTAGGACCAAAACATTTGCCTCATTTTTTCTAGTTGTTTCATCACAGTGATGTGATTTTTTTGGCTGATGCGCTTGAAGAATAAATTGTATGAAATCAAGTTCTTTCCAATTCAACCATTTCACGTCTTTGACATAAAAGATTCAAAAACTTAGCAGCATTTCATGGAGAATGGAGATTATCATCAATATATCCGCATAGGGAACACAGAGCAGATGGGAGATTATTATGGATGGATAGCCGAAGGAAAGATTATACTTTTACAGGGCATGTTGGACTCCACAGTTTATTCCTGTGGGTAGCAAACATTTTTATTTTGAGAATGTTAAGCGAACAAAAAGCTACAGAAAAAGTTGATCAAAAAACAGACTTGACGTTGTTTTGATAAAAGTAATGCAATGAGTGATGGTTAGCAGATCAATCAACTGTGTTTGTGAGTCAAATTTTTCTGTGTTTAGCATGTCTATTCTGTTTTAAAAACTTACTCAAAGGTATGTGGAATTGATTGTGAAATTACTGGTCCGGTTTGGGAGCCAAGAGCGGTTGTACACTGCGGTGGAAATTGACAAAGGGATACCTTGAATAGTAATCACAGCCCGCGCGCAGACGGAAACGAGGTGTTAAGAGGATATGATGGGGTCCTTTGACGCAGGCCATGCAGTCACTTGTAATATATATATATATATATATATATATATATATGTAATACACTTATAATATATATTATACATGTAATCCACAAATGCATGTCATCTTCAGAAGTGATAACTTGGATGATTTAGTACGGGACCAATAAATAATATAGTTTGTTAAATTGAATGCGGACGCACAATTTGAGATAATAGATTTAGGTTCCAGTGGTTAGAGTTTACAAAAGAGCATGGTGATGGCTGGCGCTGTTTGAGAAGGGTAAAGGGAACATGATGGTGGCCTTGGGGCATAGTTTACTTGATTATTAGAATTATGTTTAGCTTGGATATAATTAATTATTAACACTCCACATAAATAGTTTAGTGTTTTCAAAATATCATCATACATTAATTAAAAGTATCCGAAATGATGCATATTTGTATAAAGTGTCCGTAATTAAAGAAGGTTGTGGTATATTTTACTATTCATGTGGAATGTATTCTTAGCCTAGCTTATTATATTTTATAAAGAACAATAATATATATGTGACTGAGTATTTATTACTACTATTATATTCTGTTTTGATAACAAGCTAGATTGAATATATAATATATATATAAATATACTTGGGGCATTAGATTGAAAATAGTTGGAAAACAACCGGTTTGAGTAAGAAATTAGAAAATAAGTTAAGGGATGTGGATTATTTTTATGAGTAGATATCTTTCATCTTTATTTATTTTTTGTGAAAATTTTCTTCTCACCACCCGAATTTTTTTTATTTTCATGAAAAAATCCATAAAATAAGATGACATTTCACTAAATGTAATTACTATTCTTGGAAAACCAATTACATCAGTGTTATTTTCTTTCCTTTTATATTAGTTAAAAAAAATGGCTATTTGCATGTTTCCAATAAGTTACTGCATTTTTCTAGTAACCTTTAGCCTCGTAAGGCTGATTTTGTATATATATTGAATTTGTAGTTTACTTAATTCCACATCTTGAACATGACTTGTATATATGCACCAAATTAATGTTAACGAAATTTTCAATCATCTAATTTTCAAACTAGCGAAACGAAGGACATAATGGAAACGAGTAATGGATCCAAGATTTCGCCAGAGAGCACGTCATGCTTCTTTCTTTCTATTTTTTTTTTTTTATTATATTAAGGGATGTCTAAGTCTCTCTCTTAATCCTACAAATAAAGAAAAACCCTCCACTCCCATCCCATGAGTCGAACCATTGACCTCAAAATAAGGGTGAAAGTTGCCTATCATACAAACCATTGAAACTTATAAGATATAATTGCTTATAAACACATCAATATTTCAATAAAGTTCTTATGTGGGACTTATTATTTTGCCATTTTATTTTTTTAATCTCAAGTAGTCCAATTTGGGTGACTATTCCTCATTCATCTCATAACTATTTTGAGTAACAACTATTCAATTTCAATGTACTCACTAAGAAGAACATAAATCCACGATAATCCACTACACCAAAACTCGCTAACTGGCACAGCTCTACTATGTGCTTGACCACCTTTGGCACGGTTCTGAGCGGTGCCAAATACAACTGTACCGATTTATTTAACACGGCTTCACACTGTGCTTAATTTGTACATTTTCTTGGTCAAAGGGTACAAATTTCACCAAATTTGATACAACTATAGCACAGATACCTACCGTGCCAATGTTATGACACGTACTATTTCGATAACTTTCCACGTGTCATTATACCAATGATATAATGATATCATTGGTGGCATTGCGTAGTTACCCTTTTATAATGGTTTTGGCGCTGCGAAGGCACCCTTTTGGAACAGTTATGGCATTGCCAAAAATCTATATAATAATTAAATTAGAATGGTTTTGGCACAGTTCTTAGCCGTGCCAAAATGACAAGTACTGTGCTGCTACTGCATGCTTTTTTTTGTTTCCATTTTTTCCTATTATATTTGCTTTTCAACTTTTTTCCCTGTTGCATAGTATTCAAACATCCAACAAAAAACTGTAAAACATACATTTGCACCACAACAAATACAATCACACCCAATTAAACTAAAAAAAACCATTATAACTAAGCAAGCAATAATATTATATTAACTTCACAAAACAAAGTCATTTGAGGAGATTATGTCTTCCTAAACTATAAGTTTGTACTACAGTGCATAATATTGAAGTTCACATTTGATTACAAGCTAAGGACCAAAAAAAAGCCAAACATTAGTTTAAGACAAAAAATCTTCCAACTGCTTTTCCACCATTATTTATCAACCTCCCCTTGCTACTTAGTATATGCAAATAGATATCCCAAAAAATATATATTAGTACCCCCAAACTTTAGTTGAAGGCAAAAAGAACCCTGAACTTTTCAGTACTCCAAGCTTCCACCATTAATTAGCAATCACCATTTGCTACTTTAATATATATACACCTGTACAAGGTAATAAAATGAAATATATATATATATATTAGAATGCTAAAACTACTTTATAGGAAACTAGAATTTTAATGAAAGCAATGTTGAGATAAACTAAACTAAATTTACATTAATTAAACATAAATAAATCACAAGAGTTAAGAGTACTTACTAATGCGTTTAACCATTAATGCAAGGAAGAAAGTCATCGTGCCAATACATAATCCCACCAACACTTACATCTTCCAATGTGGTAGCACATCTTTGTTGTCCACCCCACAATGAATGGTTAGGCATTATTATTTTGTCAAGTACAACTTTAACCTCCCTAAGTTTTAATTTATGACCATGTACCTCGGTGACGGCCCCAATCTTCAATTTCCTACCACGCCCAACAATTTCACCCTTGTAAGAAAGTATGTTGCAATTTATCTCATCGTTTTAAACTTGAGATTGAGTTGTTAAGTGAGTAGGAGGGACACTTAAAGGATTTTCACATGTAGGAGTTTCGGTTGTACGTGAAGTTTCAAAGTTGTGTCCAACACTCACAAATTTTCGACTTTTAAAGTCTTCAATAAATTGTGTGAATGCCGACTTCATCCGCTCCACTTCTTCCGTAAGGTTTCCCACTTTCTCCTCGCAACCATTGTCTTTCATGCTAACTTCAGCAAGCATTTCGCGTGCAAATGCTGAAGCCAACATGGCTTTTCTAGAAATATTAGAGCCGGCTCAACGTACTCTTCCTATTGAATCTTTCCCAAATACTTCATTAATAGGACCACTATCCAAGGTTTCTTTCTCTCCTATCTCTTGAAATACCTTCAAAAGTAACTTGATTTGATTATGCAAATATAGACAAAAATCATATTTATACTACATTTTAACAAGTTATATGTTAGAAAAATAAACTTAACATTTAAAGAAGAACGAACCGCAAATTTCTCATCATATGGCACGTACTCCTCTTCTTTCGTCTTATGACTATCCAACCATAATTCTGCACGACTAGGTGGGCGCTCATGTGTTTCTTCCCATATCTTAGCTGTTCGGGCATATCCATGACGACTCGTATTATGGGTGGTCTTTTGCTCACGTTGTTCCATTTTCTTAGTAGTCGTTGGGCTTCCGTATTCTCGTTATCACAAAATTTCTCTCAATCTTCACTTTTAATTAAATCTGGGACTTTTTCCTTCCACTTCATAACTTCATTGCCCACAAAATTCTCTCTTCTCAGCTTTGATTTTAACTTCTTCCAAGCATTGTTGGCTTTAGTCATAAAGATTTTTCTTTGAGAATTTTTCACTTCCGGATATTCTGTCTATAAAATATTATGTATATAAAAGTACTCGTTTAACAATTAATAAAAAGTGAGCCTAATAAACATAAATTTTACATTATATTTAGTCCATACTGCATCCTTATATTGTTCCGGGACAAGTGGCCATGCTTTGTAACATATGGGGATATAAGTCATTGCAAGTTGTTCTAATCTTGTAGCGAAATTACCCTTGTCACATATTGGAAGGTCAATTTCATTGAATTTTAGTTTTTTCACACTTTCACCTACTGCCGAAGAACCTATGGCTGCCCTTGATCGAGATGTTGATCTTGGTGTTTCACCATCGGTTGGTGCCGCGTTTGAAGTATCACTAACATGCGACATAATTAGCTACTGCATATACACAACCATAACCTTTAGGACATATAATTTGCGCACTTATATGTAGCTTACAAACTCTTAATATCAATATATAAAGTAACAAACAACAACCCAAACATCAAATAACAACCCAAACAGCAATTAAACACAACAAAATAGTGCGTTAAAAGTTAGCAAAACAGAGCACAAATTCAGTCTAAATAGAGCAGCAAATTAAAAAAAAAAAATCCTCCAGTCTAAAAAACAGTGAATAACAGCCCTAAATGAAGAGTAAAACACATTAAAGCACTCCTTAAATTTACAGCAAAAACGGGCCTTAAAACAGTCCCTAAACTTAGTTAAAATTCAACAACAACAGGGACTAAAATGCAGTAAAATCTGTGCACTTTATAATAGTAATAAAATATGAAAAGGGCACTTGTTTATCGTCATAAGACTTGGTATTATCATCATGAGACTTGGTATTCTAGTTTTGTCTTCTAGTAATCATATTTCTTTCGCGTATTAAAGAGATTTATATCTCAATAACTAAAGTTTGTAATTAGCAACGTGGAGAGTAGTATTAGTAAGAATCCCTCACCCGTTTTGCATGGTCGTGAGTGCTGGAGCGAGATACATAGCTGCAATATCCTACAAACACAAAACTATAACACAAAGAGAAGTGATAAAAAATGAGAGAAGTGATAAAAAAGGGAATAAATATAGGGACTGCTAGCTAGCATTAAATAATACTCTATATAAGAACACTAAACATGTAAAATAAGCTATTATTGAACCAATTTCAAAGTACCAAAAAAACTAGAAGTACAAAAGTAAGCTTCATCTCCATTATCTATAAAAATTAATACAATACTTAATAAGTGATAACAAAAAAATAATACAAATATGGCATACAAAAATAAACAAAAACTTGAACCAAACATTTGACATTGTAGCTAATTATATTCGGTGTCTAGAAGCCTAATCAACTTCTCATTTTCTTCAAGGATGGAGTTATACATTGTGCAATTAATTTTAAATGAGTCTATTGCTTTGGTCAATCTATTCAGAGTATGTAAAACAATTGACCACTCGTCGAGCTTGATATCTTTACAATAAAACACTTGACTTGCTTGAGATACAAGGATGAATGGCTCATCTTGGATCAATTTTTTACTCATGAGTTTGTTAAGATTTATCATCACCAATTTCGAGGTAAGATCAACATTGCAAGCATTATTTTCATCCACATTTACCCAATCGCAATAGAATACTGTATGCCCAAAAGTAGTGTAATTTAAATCAATAATATCTCTAATAACTCTATAAAAAGTTATTAAAACCCCTTTCTCATTATAAGCATTCATGGATACACCGCTACTTTTGGTACTAAGGTTTTCTTCATGTGCAAGAGTAGAGAATGTATAACCATTGCATTGGAACTTGTTATATCTTGTAACCTTATGAAGTGGGCCATCCACATAAGGTAGTATGCCCATGTTATTCACTCTCGAGGCCTACACGAAATAAACCAATATTTATACCTTATAATGGTAATAATATAAGTAAGATAGTCAAGTATATAATAAGATACTTGCCTCATCTCTAAGCCAAGAGATGAAATCATCAACTCTATGCTTGGATTTATTCCCTTGTTGAAAACGTATTGCTGACTTAAATTTGCTGCATGTGATTAATTTTTACATTCATACATACTCGGGTATTGGAATAACACCCATCTTCTTACTTGTTTGTACTGTACTTTACTCAGGATCAATATCTTTCCTTTACTTAAAGGTCGTTGACCTATAGAGTCGTCAAATTCGTCGTCAAGATATGTCTCAAGGTTCCGCTTGTGAGTTCTTTCACCTTTTTTTGATATATATTCCATAGCATATAACGAAGCTTCATGTAACAAATATGCATTGGCAATGCTCCCTTCAATGAACCTTTTGTTGCGGGACCACTTTTTGAATTTTTTCATTTCTCTTTCAAACAACCACATCGCCTGATATCTAGGAGGTCCAGCTAACAATGCTTCATCTGCTAAATGGTGCATGGGATGGATCATAATCACAAAAAATGAAGGTGGGAAGTATATTTCTAAAACATAAAGTGTTTCTATTAATGCTTTCTTCGCCTTCACCAAATGTTTCCTAAAAATAACTTTAGCATACAAGACGTTAAAGAGTATGTTAGTATAGCTTTAATTATACAAGGACTTATCATCGGGGAAGGAATTCATAAGTAAGATACGAAACATGTGCTGCATAATGATACGGGACTGGATTGCACTCATGATTAGTTATCATTTTATCCCTTTAGAACCGGATAAATATATACCACCCTTATATGTGATATTATTTCATCCCATGATTGCCAGATAACAAAATTAATATAAAAATTATTTTTTTATTTTGATCTTTGTCTTTACGCCTTTTTGATAATTAAATGAAAATTTTCAACCATCTAAAATCACAGTAACTCAACTAATAAAATTCATTTTTTGTATAATATGATATTTTTTTTATTAAATGAAAGAAACTTTAATTTTAGAAAAAGGGTTAACATTAGAATTTAAAAATGTTCTTAATTCCGAATTCGTAAATATTGTATATAATATATAACTTTTTTCTCGAAAGAGTTTTTTATAAAACTTATTTATAAATAGGAGAATCGCATTAGTTAAAAAAATTGTGGACAACAATTAAAATTGCATATATTTTTAAAAGAAAAGTAAGTTGTATTATATAATATTTGGACTTGTAATCCGGAACTCCATTAAATGCAAAGTTTATTAAATCTTTATCCGACTAATCCTTATCCAGTCCGATTTCGTTTAATCCTTATCCGACTGATTCCTTTCCTATCATATCCCACATAATTCCTATTCGATTAATTCTGATTCTTATCTTATTCTATCCTATCTCTTTATCCGGTGCGCCAAACGCACCATGAGTGTTTTTGGTCTCGATTGGAGTAAAAAATATTTTCGAGTCATATACGCAATAATTTGGTTTGGTTCGGTTCTGTTCGGTTTTACAATGTCACATCCCAAACCCGAACCAAACATATTTGATTTTGGTTCGGTTTCTTTGAGACGGAACGGGTCAAAAAATAAAATTTTCATACTAGTAATTTAGTTTATTATTTTTTATACACTATATAACGTAAGTATTTACATATAATAATAAATATTTATATATGTAACTATTCAATATATGTTTGTAAGTAATTTTACACGTTATTCAATATAGTTCAAAAAATAATATAATGAGTGTAACTTTTTTTTTTCCTTTTAAATTAATAAAAATAATATCATGTTTGTGCATTATTAGACATGTAAATCATTCTTAAGGTCATAAGTTTAATACTAGTTATAAGTAATTATATATGTGTGCAATAGAATATTATGTAATTTTTTACAATAAAAATATATAGTTTCAAATTTTGAATATCGTAAGTTAAAATTTTGCCCTTAGCATTATTTTATGACAATTTTAGCGCGATATTTGATAATTTTGTGCAGTGTGCACATACCAAAAATCCTAGACATGTCATTTGTATTTTATTTCCTATCAAAACAAAACACCAGATTGCGGAATACAAGTTTTTTTTTATCCCTTTTCCCGTTTTCCCCAAAATCAGGTTTTTTACGAAAACGTATTTTAAAGAAAAGTAGTAGACTTTTTAGTAAAGGTATCAAATTTTTTCAATATAGAATAAACATATAAAGTCATTAAAGACTGAAAAGGAAGAATGGATGCCTAACACATTCCCAAATCGTAACATAGTTTCCGAACCCTACAGAATCCCGGTTTCGTAGACAAAACGTGTGTGGATAAGGCTTGCTTTGTCTTTTACTCATATACGAACTTTTTGTACGTTTTCTCGTAAAACGTGCTGGCGACTTAGAACGAACCCACTTGCATTTAGAGATAAAAAATAGGATTTATCCCTATATCGAAGCAAATGAAACGACGGAATATGTTTCGACGTTTTAAACTACCCAAACACGGGATTGAGACCCGAGGGTCGCATTTATGAATTCTCACAGGCCAAGTACGCATCTGATATTCTTTCTGGTGCTGGCATCACCGATTGAAAGACAGCCGTTATACCTCTGGAAATGAATATTCGTCTTACTCCTCTTAATGGCACTTTTCTAAGTGATGATACATTGTATCGATATATAGTTGGCAGCCTAGTTTATCTCATAGTCACTCGTCCAGATACCGCACATATTGTTCATATTGTCACCCAGTTCATATCCACTCCATGATTTACTTATTATGCAGTTGTCTTTCGATTCTTTGCTACATTAAATGAACTATGTTCCATGATCTTCATTTATCGTTTACATCATCACTAGAGTTTCGCACTTATTCTAACTTTGAATTTGCTGAAGATCTTACTGATTGTCGTTTCACCACAGGGTACTATATTTTCTTTGGTGACTCTCTTATATGTTGGCGTAGAAAGAAACAATTTCCCGTCTCTCGCTCCAGTACAAATGCAGAATATTGTGCTCTTGCTGATATTACCTAGGAACTTGTCTGGCTACGTTGGCTTCTCTCAGACATGGGAGTACATCAACATCTTCCTATGGCAATTGGCTGCGATAATCGGAGTACTATTTAGATTGCTCACAATGATATTTTTCATGAACGAACAAAGTAAATTGAGATTGATTGTCATTTTGTTTGTCAACATGTCATTCACAATACAGTTCGCCTTTTGCCTATCATCTCTAAAGATCAACCTAAAGATCTCTTTACAAAAGTTCATTCGCTGGCTGTTTCTACAATCTTCTTTTTAAACTTAAGTTGGTTTTTCATTTACCACCTTAACTTAGGGGGGGTGTTAGCATATATTGTTGCCATATCTTTAATGTTTCTAGATTTCCATATATGAAAAAGGCTGGGGCTAGAGTGCGCGGAAGTGAATTAACCCTAGGTTTGTTATTCTGCGGTTAGATTCTCATAAACCAATTTTAATCGAATCAGAAAATAAACTTAGGATTCCATGGATTTTAATTCCGAAAAACCTATTTAATCTTTTCTAGTACATAGCAATTAATAATGCAATTAAACAGATACAAAAACACCAGAATTAATGAGGTATCCCTGCAGTTGTAGACATCCCAATCCGTGACCCTTGTAAGAAACCTAATGAGCCCTTGCTGGTACTGTTGATAAATCTGTTACTCACACGGAAGTACCAGAAACTGCTTCGGGAAGTTTGTAACCCAACAAACCCTTTCCCAGAGGGACTTGTCGTGCGACAAATTTACCTTTTTTGGTATATGTCGCGTGACAAAAGAGTATTGTCGCACGACAAACCTCCAGGTGTCGCACGACAAACCCCTCTGACCCAGACCATCCACTCCCTGACACATCAGTCTGTCAGGGACATCACTTCAGCCGTTTGTTGCGTGACATTGACCTATATATCGCGCGACACTTGCCTTTTCTGGGAGAATGTCAAGCGACAATCTCCCCCGAGCAGTATAAATAGGCCAACAACCCAATAGGAAGGATGAGGCTTTTTCTTGGGAGAAAAGAGAAAAAATAGAGTTATTATCTAAAGATTTGAGTTTCTAAAAAGAAGTATTCAAGGAATCTCTGAGTTTCGACACTCGACGTCTCTAAAAATCAAAAGTCGAATTCTCGACCGTATCCGGAAAAGAAAGTCTATATCCGCCGGATCATCTTCGGTCATATTATATTTTCTTTCTTATATTCTTATTTATCGTCGGGAAGGTAAATAAAATTTCTTCTAGTAATTAAGATCGTATCTATATACTAGTTTTATTGTACTTTATAGACTTGTTTAAAGTTATTATTTAAGTTTAATATATATACGTACTTATTATTTTCGAAAGTACTATAAGTGAGTAGGGAGTTGGCTTGCTTGGGCCAACATAAACCGAAAGCATTTACTTCCATTTGAGTTGTTTTGTAGACTTGTTATTTCTATTGATCTGTCCACTTTCTAACTGGATAAACGTATTGTCAAGTTACTGATATTCTATCATTTTCAAATAAAACAACTTGATAAAATTCTGATAAAAATATTTGTAAAACAAGAAGATGTAAGACCATTTATCATCCGGCTAAAATCAAGTTTTCAAAAACCGAATTGATAAAGCTTACTTAGGAATTAAACTCAGATATATTCTATTTTCCATATAGACTGTGGTATATCTGATACACTCTCCTCAAGAGTTCAATTCCATATCAAATTAATTCCGATAAGATTTGATATTTTCTAAATTAACCAAACGAGATAATTGATATTGTTATATGAGGAAACAATACCGAATCATTCTTTTTTCAAAAACAGATAAGATAAACTTTTGTCGCTAGTAATCAGATTTCGACAAAACCAAAAGCATCGGATCACGGAATATAAGGTTTTCATCCCCTTTTCCCGTTTTTTTTTCAAAAATCAGGTTTCCATTAATTATTTCCAGAAAAATAGTAGAATATCAATAAAGGCATCTGAGTTTTCCAATTTTAGAATAAACATATAAGCCACTAGAGACCGAAAAGGCGGAATGGGTGCCTAATACCTTCCCAAACAGTAATATAGTTCCCGAACCCTATAAGAATCCCGGTTTCGTAGATCAAAATGCGTGGGAATAAGGCCTATTTTGGCCTTTACCCCTACGTTTATTTTTGTACGTTTTCTAGTAAAACGTACTGGCGACTCTGAACGAATCCATTTGTATTTAGAAATAGAAAATAAGACAAAACCCTATATTTTGAAACAAATAAAACGACGGAATCCGTTCTGACGTTTTAGACCCCTAAACTCGGGATTGAGACCCGGGGGTCGCATTTGCAAATTCTCACAACAGTGCAAGACTAATCCTCAACAATCCACTATATGCACAAAGGTTTATGTACTCGGTTAATTACAAATCACACAGATTTACAAAACTTGAATAGCACAAGCCGCTTGTAAAAGTCTCCATTTTCTGCACGTACAGCCCTTTTATCTGAATCGCACGAACAGATTTACAACGAATCACTCGCCACGGTATCTCACCGTTCTTTAACTCCGTTTGCGAATTAAATGCACTTTAGAATCTAATTTGTTCTTTATAAAAAGAACACTTGTTTTGGCATGAATAAAAAGGCCCTAAGGTGGTTTTATGTTTTGAGGTTTTAATCTCTCTCTAAGGTGTAAAAAACTCTTTCAAAACGTATATTAAAAGTGTATTTTTGACTCAAGGGAATGGGCTTTATTTATGGGGGCCATTATTTACACCCCCCCATTTATGTCACTAACACCACCATTGTCACAAACACCCCCCTCATGCTAATTTTTAGTCACAAACACCCACCACCCAATTAAAAGTTAATACAAACCTTAATTAAAAATAAAAAGATAGAGAGAGAAGATTTCTCACCTTTTCCCGCTCGTCTCTTACCTAATGACAGGTGAGTGAATTCATATATACTCACTCCACATTAGGTGAATGTGTTACAAGTGAGTCACCTAATATAAAGCAATGGAGTGCAGAGTGTACTGGAGTATTTTTAAATTAGACTCACCTAATGACAGGTGAGTGGATTCACACACACTCACCCCACATTAGGTGAATGTGTTGTAAGTAATTCGCCTAATAGCACAAACTCACCTCACATGGGGTGAGTGTCTCTGTACACACTCGCCTTATTTAAGGAGAGTTGTAACTAGATTACTCTCTTTATATAAAGTGAGTCAAGCCTGGACAGAACCCGTTTTATACTCTGTTTTGGGGATTACATCTTTGTTTCAATTTGAATGTTGTAGAATGATATATGATAGCTAATATACACATTAATACATTAATAATAATTATTATAATACATCTTTGGCTTCATTTTGGAGTGAAATTTCATCACCAACTTTGTTTTGAACTTCTTCTTTCTCCACCATCTCATGAATATTGCTTCTTATTTATCATAATCCAAGCTTCAAACTTCCCACCAATAATGTTTGTGCTTTGATTTGATTGTGATTTCTTGATTTTGAGAGCTTAAATGATAAAGAAGTGAGTCTCTTCTTTCTCTATCTTTTTACTTGAAGCAATGCAATGTAATTGTGAATGGGGGGAAATGAGAGATATATGTTTAATTATTTGGGTTAATGTTTGATTAGTTTATTAAAAAATGAATAAATAGATAGGTTAATGTTTTAAGCATTGAATAAATAAGTTAAGTAATGCTTAAATGAGAGGGTGTTTGTGACAAAAAAGTGGAGTGTTGAAAAATAAGTTTTATCAAATTAGAGATGGTGGTGTTTGTGACAAAATTGAGGGGTGTAAATAATAGCACCCTTATTTATAGGAAAAAGCTTGAGTCAAAACCCTTTTTGGATTAGGAAAGTACATTTAAAAACAAAATTTTACGATAAAAATATTTTACCTAGAATTTTTGGCCGGACTGGTCCACATTAGCACGATGTGTACTGGTCCGAGGTCCACCTTTTACTGCTGGACCGATGCAAAAAGACTAATGTGTACCGATCCACCTTTTACTGCCGGACCGGTCCAAGAAGACCAATGTAAAGGGAATCAAATTTCATGGAAAACCTCAATTATAGCCGGACCGGTCCAACACCCAAACCAGGTACCGGTTCGAATTGGTCTTTTTTTAAAATTCTTTGAAAACTTTATGAAATTGATTTGAAAACACTTTTATGAAAACAACCACCTTAGAAAAAATCAAATTCAAATGTCAATGCTTACCGTATCTTTCTTGATGTAATCCTTCAATGCACCGCTTCGGCAGCTTGGCTTGCTTGTAAATCTTCAGATATAATCTCGAACGACTCAAAGAATTTACAAGCAAACATCTTTTTGTCGAAAGAATAAAGCCAACCAAAATATAGACTTTACAATATAGTTGACTCTACATAGTTTTTGTATCTTCTTTATTTTCCTTTTCACACTTCTACATATCCCTATATATATAGGGTTTCTTGTATCTTATATTATTTATTCAGTTTAATACAAAATTTCTCTCTCATTTTCTCTATTTTTAACAAGGTAATTCCACACTAAGTTTGGAGTCTAAAAGAATAGTTATAAGGCGTTTATTTTTGCTTCTGAATGCTTCATGGGAGAATTTTAAGCATTCAAAGATATAATAAGCTCTTTTTTTTTTTAAATCATTAAGAGAAGAAACATTTTTTTAATGAATAAGCACTAAATATTAAAAGGTATTAGACTTGTTGAATGCTTAATGCTAACTTTAAATAATTGTTTATACAAATACTTAATATTCAGAGGCTTATTTAGAATAAAAACAAAAGTTTTGAGAGCTTGAATTCTGCATTCAATAATTAACATTCAGAAATAAAAAAATCAAAAAAACAAACACACCCTTAGACTATTTTGTTTCATAAATTAAAAATAAGATAAAACACTAACATAACTACATTTTACAAATATAACTATTTGATTAATAGAAAAAAGCCCGAGTAGAATTGAACTAGGAACTAAATTGTAGAGCACTAAAATTACAGACGTATTATTGAAAGAAATAATTTTTTTTACTGTTGTACATATATTTAAATAATTTTTATAATAATTAGTTTTTATTTTTTTTTACTATTATACGAGTATTCAAATAAATGATTTTTTTTATCTTAATCTCTTTAACTTAATTGAACTAGGAAGTAAATTGTAGAGCACTAAAATAACAGACATATTATTGAAAGAATGAAATATTTTTATTGTTGTACATATATTTAAATAATTTTTATAATAATTAGTTTTTATTTTTTTACTATTATACGAGTATTCAAATAAATGATTTTTTTTTATCTTAATCTCTTTAACTTAGTTGAACTAGGAAGTAAATTGTAGAGCACTAAAATTACAGACATATTATTGAAAGAATGAAATATTTTTATTGTTGTACATATATTTAAATAATTTTTATAATATTTTTTTTTACTACTATACGAGTATTCAAATAAATGATTTTTTATTTTTATGTCTTTAATTTAATTTTGAGTTAAACTAGCTATATCCAGTATGTATGAAAACTTCTGTATCTGCACACTATATATGCACGCATAAATTTCTGAGATATTTTAAAATTTTAGTATTGCATTACTTTCAACTTTCAAGAGTTGTGAAATTCTGCTTGAAACTTTCATAAAATTCTTGAATTTAAAATTCTGTAACTTCACCAATCATATTTATTTTGATATCAGTGATTAATGATATATATGGTAAAATCATATTTTTGTTTTCTCCATATCTCATTTTATCTCCATCCCCGCAATATAATGAGCTAGTGCATTTGCCTTGACATATATATGAATTAGTGAATTAAAGTGCAATACCTATTTTATCTCGATCCCTGGCAATATAATGATTTAGGGCATTTAAAGCCTCCCCTTTGACATATGAATTATAATAGTGCAATGCCTACTTGTAATTAAAGTAGGTTAGTAAGAATAGCTTATATCAATTCCAAACATACAAAAATAACTGCGGGAGCATAAAAATTATGAAGATAATAATGGGTTTGGACATGAACCAGCCCAAGCTCTATGAGAGAATTTGTAAAGGGGTAGAGTAAGCCCTTTGTACTCTTTTACCCTTAACCTTAATGTAAGATATGCAATCCTAATTCTATGAGTATAAATAGAAGAAGGGATAGCCATCAAGGGGGGGGGGGGCTCCTTCCAGATCCTAGATGGGAGAAGAATGAGCTAGCCAAATGAATTGTTTTTAGAGAGAGAGAGTGGTAACTTGTATCCTCGTTTCAATTGCCTTTGAGCTAATAAATCGAACATACACATACAAACGGAGGATGTACTACCGGAATAGCATAAGCGTTACCGGAAAACCTACCGTACCCAAAATCTCTTGTCTCCTTCACCATCTATTACTCCATTGATTCTGCTAAGAATTTCATCACGTGGGTTTGCCCAAATTTTTGGCTACCTACAATAACTGTATATTCATGCAAACTAGTTACTTTAGCATATTCATGTTACGTGATGTCGGAGCTGGATATGTAAAAATTCATAACAATTGTCAGACATTTTTTTCATGAGATATTATTATATGTTATAATAATGAGTATACATATTTTAAATGGATTGATTAGAGGTTTTATTTATTAGAGTTTGGAGTATCCAATCTAAAACTAATTATCTAATAGTAGAGTAACCCGTTCTTTTTATAGTTACTTTGGGAGGATTCAATTTCCCGATGTGAGATTTATATATATAGTCTAAACATAAGGCTAGTGAAAGTTGGTTGAGTTGGTAAGAATTTAAATATTTTACTTGTAAGATTAAGGCCGGCCATATATTGATTTAACAATTTACGATTTGTCACATGACGTTAAATATAAAATAGGATTCTTAGTTTTGGTTGAATACTTGAATTCAACGGGTGGTCAGAATTTGTCCCTAACGATTTGTAATTTTCTCATTTTCCTTTTTAAAATTATCAAATCTAAACAAATGAAAAAAATGACGCCGGAAATTTGTTCCTTTCAAGATTTTTCCCCCCCTTTTTTCCTTTTTGTATTAGAACTAATTGTTATGCATAACGTTTAAAAGCTGGTAGAGACGTATCTTCTGTCTTAGTAACATTCTAAAAGCACTCAACAAAGGATACATAAGTTTTAGGTTATTATGTGTCTATATACAAAAAATAAAAATTTTAAGAAAATTCAACAAAAAACAGATACAATTTAGGTATTGACCAAGTATATAAACATTGTTTCTTTGCTACCATGCCGAGTCATTTTCATACCCTCGATATGTATTATATTCTCCCCCCACCCACAAAAAAAATAAAGAAAAAAAGGACCAGTTGAAACCATCAAATTTTGGAAGATAAAAAACCCATAGCCCACTCAACTCAAAGCCAATTGTCAAATGACTGTAATTTTTCATTTCCCTTTGGCCTGCAAAATCTTCTAGATGATTTTCTTCCAAAAGGGAAATTACATGAATGAGTAAATTAATTAACAAAAATATGAAAACCTATAGATGAATGTCAAGTAGAAGAATCATCAATTATTAAAATAAATAAATAAATATTTGTAATAGGTGGTTTGGTTTAACAAACACCCTCTTTTAATAAATACTAGTTTCCTTCAACATTAGCTTACTAGTGGCTTACTGCATAATTTGGGCATCACATGTGGCTTACCGCAATTTGTGTCTGATACGGGTCCTACATTGGTGACGCTGTCTTCTTGTTCCAAAAATTAATGTTTACCATCTTTACAATAATGTGATATAATGGATTGAATAATAATTGTGGGATAGCAAAATTAAGGATTAAGATCATTTTAATAGTTTTTCTTAATTATCTAACCCACTGCGTGTAGACGAGTTCCAGCCTTTACATCACAAATTCAATCAACAATATAAAAATTCAATACACCATGTCATTTATAACTATTAATGTAACAAATAACATCTCATCTTGTCGGCACCAGATCTATATATTTGCCTTTGAGAACCTATAGCAAAAGATCATAAATAAAAGAAAATTTATGCTCATATTAGCACTTGATAAGGCTTTGCTATGTCATGTAAACAGAAAAATACATGTTTTACATGTGTAGAAAGTTAGCGTCAGCTCAAAAAGTATTTGAGTTAGAGCTCATGACGTCTAAGTTTTTATGTTATCGGCCTAAATTAGTGCCAAGCTTATGTAAAGTAATTTGTTGTAATTTTTTTTTAAAACTCTAATCAAGAATTATAGTAAAATATTTATTAATAAATCGTAATAGATTGCACAAATGAAAGTAACTTTTTGTGATTTCTCTTTATCTACTCAAGTGGCGCTTGAGTAAAGGAAAATTATATCAATCGTTGAACTGAATTTTTGAGCTCTTTTAAATTTGGTCTGTGCTTGAATTAGGGTAGCAAGAAACAAAAAATGCTTAGAATAATTTAAAAAACAAACCAAAAGAGTAGCATATTGATAATATGAAAAGTTTTTTCTAGTTGCACATTCTCAAGTTGATGATCCGACTTTGAATTTGCTACTTTTTAAGGAACATTAATTTCTATTTAATTAATGATAAAAAAAATACATTTTCTGTATATTGCTTATGTTCCAAAAAGAAAATGTAATCATAATTCATAAATCTGAAACATCCAAGAAAAATAAAAAAAGATTATCCATTTGAGTATATTATAGCTACCTAACAATAATGGGGGAACAGCCAGTGTACCTTAGTTGGACCAGTCCTCCTCCATATGTGTCCAAAGCAAGCACAAAGAAAAATAATTAGAAAAAGAGTCGACCATAGAAGAACAGCTACTTAAACAATTAACAGACAAAAAGTGTAAATTTTTCTGTTGAATCCAATCACTCAACAATCTAATTACAATTCAATCAAATGAATCTGAAAAAAAGGAAATTTGAGCACAAAAACAAATCCTTCTACAATTTCCTTTCTTTGTATCCTAATTCCTAAGAAGTCAAAAGCCTCAGCAAGATGAGCAAAGATTTGATTTGTATTCCCCATTTCGCTCTGAAATCCAATTGAACTCTTCAAAGACCAAAAAAACTTACTCCAAAAGCATTTTGCACCAAAAACCACTTGAAGTTTTCAATGATCCTAACTAATTAACTACAAACAAGACTAACGGTTATTGTCCAAAAGGCACTGCAAGAACTGAAAAAAAAACGAGGACCAAAATGCTTCATGACTGAAACCTCAAAAACCGTATCTTACCAAGAAATAAACTCCTTATGTTCTTTACATTGAATAGTACTAAAGGCGTCCTCTTTTTTATCAGTGTACATAGGCACCCACCAAACTCTCAAACTTCTATCTAGGCTACCACTATACAGCAAAAACCCACCACCAACACTACTATCAGAAGCTTGCAAGCACTTCACTGGCCCTTCATGCCCACTTATTACCCCAACTCTATAAACCCCAACACCATCAATCCCTCTCCTCCATATCCCAATACTCTTATCTGCAGAGCCACTGCATAAAACTTCCCCTTTTAAGCACATACACAAAACAGCCATTTTATGTGCTTTAACCTCACAAAGAATCTTGTACCTCTTAAAACCCCCAATCTTGACCCAACCCATTATATACCCGTCTGAGCTACCTCCATAAACAACCCCCCCATCATCAGAAACCACCACTGAATTCATCGATACATCCTTATGACCCTCGAGAACACCCTTCAATGAATGAAAACCCAACCCCTTCTTCCCCTCTTCTTTCCCCCATGCCTTGATTTTCCCATCCGCGGATGCTGAATAAACAACCCCATTTCTTGAAACCAACTCATTAATGGCATCATCGTGCGCCTTAATTGACTCCAAACACTTCAAATCTGACACCCTCCACACCTTAATAGTTTTATCCCAAGAACCTGAATACATCAACCCATTATCAACAGCCAAACAAGAAACACTGTCACTGTGCGAAATCCACAAACACTTGGTGCGCATTCTTGTTTTCACATGATTCCCCTTCTTCATAAAATTCCCCAAATAATCCTTCCTTGTTGGCAACGTATCAGCCAATTTAAACACATTCTCGGAACTCATCGAGATTTTCCAAACCCGAATTCTAGAATCTTGATGGGCTGTAAAAACCTTATCCCCACCGTCACTAAAGCTTTAACAGAGCCATCACCATGGCCGAATTTAGTGAATTGCTTCAAATCAGGGTTTTGCCAGACAATTATATCGTTGCCTAATGAAGCACTGATGATGAATTCTCCGCAAAGGGATAAACAAGAGACCGATCCGACGTGGCCAGTGAGAATTGCAAGTGAACGGTGGGAAGGGGAAGAGGGAATTTGGGGTAAGGATTCATGCGACTTGATTTTGGGGCTGTCTTCGGTTTCAGTTTCGCTGCTGCTGGCGGTGGTTGGTGTTGATGGTAATGAGAATACGTTTGATAGAGTGGGATTTGAGGGAAAAGGAATCATTTGAGTTTGAGTTTGTCTTTCTTTCTTTTGGGTGTTGTAGAAGAGGGTCTTATTGGTTCTCTTGAGAGAGAGAGAGATGAAAAGGATGCAGGATGGTGTGTGAAAAATTGTAATGTGGGCTTATATATATATGTAGAGAGAGATAATATATGTATATATATATATATATATATAGAGAGAGAGAGAGAGAGAGAGAGAGTTGCAGCATTGAAGAGGTTGTTTGATGGAAAGGGGGGAAAAGAAAAACAGAAACGAAAAACAGTTTGTAAATTTTGTCTAGTTCATTTTTGGTGGATCACCAGCTCTCAAAAATAAAACAAACTATGTGGGCCATTTGTTTGTGGCAATTCAAAAACTTGAACGACAGAATCGAATAAACTTGAACTGAACTGTTAAAAGTTAAAAATAAAATGATGAATTCAACTTCGGTTCGAGTTCAGCGCTTATAAAATTAAATTGAACTGAACTGAACCAAATTTTTCTGAACTCTGTCTGAGTTAATGAATATTACTATGGAAGACGCTCCAATGTAATGAAAATTGAATTTTATTTTAATAATAACTGCATTCGAGTAACTTAATGTAATTTTGCGACCAATTATGTTGAATTCGATGCAAAACATTTCATTAAAATTCTTAGGGTTTCTGTTTTGTTAAAACTCATAAGGAAGCTAGTATTCTATTTTGTCTTTTTAAGAAATATATATACACAATAACCGAATACATCTGAACCAAATAAAACTAAAAAGTTTGGTTCAATTCTACACATTTGGCAATTCGAATTGAACCGAAACAAAGTTCGGTTTGGCTCGGCTCTCCCACATACCACCCCGACCTAAACATAAAATATTCCTATATTAGGAGTTGGCTTCTCTCCATTATCTTTCGGTGTAATTCCGTCTAATGAGGTTTAGTTTGAGAACTAAATGGATGCATTTTTTAATGAAACTTGGTAGAGATAACCTCTATGATGAGTAAATCATCTCCATAAAATTTCAGTGGAAGATTTATTTTAGAAGTAGGTGAGATGATTATTTGAAATTTTAATGGTCGAAAATGAATATATATATCAAAATTTTATCAAGCCTACTTCCGGTTTGAATTTCTTGATGAAATTCTATGGTGATGATCTACTTATTATAAAAATAATCTTCAAAAATTTTTATGAAAAAATTCATTCATTTAGCCTTTGAACAAAACCCCATTAGACCCAATTAAATTGAAAGAGTAATGGAGATGAGCCAATTCTTTTACATTAGTGGGCTGTAAATTTTGTGGGAGAGTTTATTTGGTAAAAAATTATGGTGAATTGAAACACTAATCAAACTTCAGGGGCAGCATTGCTCAAATTGTCATTAGGGGAGAAATTGAAATAAACCCCAAACTTCAAGATTTATTTTGTCATGTACCCGGCCCCTAATTTTATAGTTACAAGAGGTCTCATTTTATAAATTAAATCTCATTGAATATTTTCAAATGAATAAATTTAATTAAAAGACTTGTAAATATTTTAAAAATTTATAAAATAAAATTGCATTAACAAAAAGTTCAAAATTGTCACAACAATGTAACTAAATTTTTTTTTTAACTTATGCATTCCTTTTATTGAAAAATTATTTTGGATAACCATTTAATTGCCACTTTTTTAGGCATACATAAATTTTACACAAATCCATTCACTATGCAACCGTTAAACATACTCTAATTGCCTATCACCAGCGCATTCAAAAAATTCTCCTAAGCTACGTTGTTTTCACAAAATTTAAAAACCAAGTGATTTGATAAATAGTAAGATTTTAAAATCTCATGATTTTTATAAGTATATAATAAAGTGTTAAAATATAATAATGTAAGTTGAGTGATTCTCGTTAATTTACATATTTTAGTTAGAGAAAGAAAGCTAGTGACCAATAATTAATGAGATATATAATTAAAAAAATATTGACGGAAATGAAGGGTAAAATTGGAAATCCACTATCATCTTTCACCTCCTTCTCTTTCCGGCGATTTTTTCCGGCAACCTTTTCCGGTGACTCATCCCTCAATTAATCAAAGACAAATTGAAAGTGCAAGAATTGTGGAGTAAAACTCACCTTACTCTCTCTCTCTCTCTCTATATATATATATCTATGGGATCTCCATTTCTTCTTTCTCTGTTTTTTTTGTTTAAATTTTTGGATTTTCAAGAGATTCAACGATGGAGGTGGTACAACGATGGTGCAACGGCGTTAAGGGAGAAAGAAAGATTGATGGATATCCGATTCGATTAGATTAAGATCAGTATATATATACTTGAATGTGATTTTTGTATACCCATTACTGACACAAGAATCAGAGGACGGGGAATAAATGAAGGAGGAAAGGGAGGAGGAATTACGATTTTGTGGAAGATGGAGAAGATGCTGAAAAAGAAAATGGAGAAGATGTCGAAGGAGGAAGGGGAGGTCACTGATGGGTTTAGCAGAGGAGGTGTAGGAGATTTGGAAGAACATGGTTGGGTGGGGTCTGATTCGAAGGTAATGGTGGTGGTGGAGGTGGAGGTGGGTCCGTTGATTGGGGAAGGGTAAGGTTTGAAGAGGAGGGGATGGGGTTCGGAGATTTTTTTGTATACTGCCATTGAAGAGGGAAAAAGAGTGAAAGAGAATGAGGTGAAAGATAATAGTGGATTTCCAATTTTGCCCTTTATTTCTGTCAATTTTTTAACCTCGTCAGTAATTTTAGGCAAAGTGCAACAAAATCAATAGTTCGTGATAAAAATTGGTGAAATTAATAGTTCATATGGTAAAGTGCAACTAGGTCAATAGTTCAGGGGGGCAAAGTGCAATTACCTCTTTAAGTTACATAATATTTTTCTATCACTATACAAAACACAATTAAAATAACAAACTAACACTAATTTTTGTCAAAAATAAATAGTCGTTGAAACAAAGTCAAATGACTATCATGTTTCGATAATCGTACTTAGGACCGACCAAACGCTTTAATAATTAGTAACACCATGAGATACTTGGGCACAAGTGTTTTTGTTTTTGTTAATGTAATTTGTCTGTTCCCTTGATACAAAGTAATAATTTTTTTTTTTTTTTTTGAACTTAATTAAAACAACTCCTATATAGTAATACTTGTTTGACTATGGGTCGGTCCACTGCACCGTATTCGATAATACACAAAAGAAACATTATAAGACACATGCTAAAATTCTCTCTCACGATGCTTCCAACCAAGTCACATATATGCAACCACATGTGTATTTTATATATAGTCTATTCTTTTCAAATTATATTAAACCCATAGATAGGAGACTTAATTTGGTGTGTATATATAATTATTAAAATACTTTTTATATTTTAGAAAAAAACAATATATGCAACCGGGGCTATATTTGAACTCACAATTTTGGGTACATAAATTACAAACTTTTAATACCTAACCAATTAAAAACCTCATGTGTTGCACGACTCTTTAATTTAGGCAAAAGATATGTAGGCAATATATGCCCTCCATAAATATATGCTAGAAGATTTTGATGGATTGAATGAAATAGAGTTTTTGGGACAAAAATTGGAAAAACAGAAGTGTGGATTGAGAGAAAATTAAGTAAGGGTCCGTTTGGTTGCGTAAATTACATAATTTTAGAATTAGTTAATTTTCAATTGAAGAATTGTGAATTTGCTCATTTATGAATAATTCAATTCTAATTCAAGTAGTGTTTGGAAAACTTAAACAAGAAATTCCGATTGTTAGAATAAAAACATGTTCTCTATTGTTTTATGTTATTTAAATTTTGTCTAGATGCATCAACATCACATGTAGAAACTAGATCTTTTTGAAAAATACAGTTGGAATGAATTATCTAATTCCAGAATTAGGCAATTTCAAGTTCTACTTGAAATGACTTAATTTGAATTTTTGTGAATCAACTTAAATTATCATATTTATAATTGTTCAATTTACACAATCAAACACTAATAAATAATTTTTTTATAAATTACTTAATTGTGAATTATCTAATTCGCAATTTGAAAGTCAACCAAATGGGTCCTAAGTGAATTATCAAAAAACATTTGGAATTATCAACGAGAAAACCCTAACAATGAGCTGAGGTTCGTCACTAGGGCTATTATCTCTCTTTGCACTTACAATTGTACATATATGTATAATTATATCGCTACTAGTTTGATTGTTTGCTATAACGTAACTAGAATTTATTACAAGTCTTAATTAATATATATAGCTACGCAACATGCATGTACAAGCTCATTAGCTATATATGTTGTGTGTATATATAATCCTCATATTTTCTCATTTCATTTTCACAAGTTTTACATTCTTAGAAATCTTTCTACTTTCTTTGGCCTTTCGTAATTCGGAAGCTATCTTCAGTTTTTCTTGTATTTGAATTCACATACTGTATAACAAAATAACGAAGTGTGTGAGAATTTTGATTTAATCCACAGAAAGTAAAAAAAAAAAGGCGGCAAATTTCAATCATAACAATGTCAATTACCTCATTTCAAAGGCA
Source organism: Lonicera japonica (assembly GCA_021464415.1). Lineage (NCBI taxonomy): Eukaryota > Viridiplantae > Streptophyta > Magnoliopsida > Dipsacales > Caprifoliaceae > Lonicera > Lonicera japonica. The sequence goes on from CM038469.1 coordinate 58,494,782, forward strand.
AACACACCAAAAAAGAAAGATTATAAAAATAAAAGACTAAAATATAAGAAAGTCGAAAAAGAAATAAAAAATCAATGTACACTTCTCAAATTAAAGCTTAGTAATATTGCGGATGATATTAAACATTTTCAATATAAATTTATATATATATATATATTAAAATTAAGATTAATTTGTAATTTATCCCGTTAAAGTTTAACTACTTTTGTATTTTCGTCCATAAAATTCCTTTTGTATCATGCTCATCTTTAAAGTTTGCTCCCGTTTTTACTTTAGTCCAAAACCCAAAACGCCGTTAGGTTTTTGAATGGAAAATGACACGTATCAATTTGATCTTCAAACCACATCAGCTGCACATGGCATTCTCCGACCAAGAAACAAACGGCACATTGAATTTTGGAGTAAAGCGAAAATCGGAGAAACTTTAAGGACAAGCATGATGCAAAATGAACTCTATGGACGAAAATGTAAAATTGGTCAAACTTCAAGAAGGTAAAATATAAATAACTCTAAAATTAAATACAAATACTTCCTTCTCAAAACCAAAATAGAGCTTTAACCCTACCACCTGCGGATATTATAGTAAGGGTATTTATCTTGTACGGCCAATTTGTATATGGACCAGACTTTTAGCAATACATTTTTCTCGCTAAAATATTAGAAGACAATTTTAGCGATGAAAATTCGTCACTTAAAAGAGCAATCTGCATACAAAGACGGTCCAAAACTAATTTTGGCCGATATAATTATATATCATTTGTATATACTGGCGTAAATAATGTTTTAAACTTTAAAATTAAAAAATAAAGAAAATGACAAAAGTTCCCTCTCAATTTTATAACTTTATAAAACAAAGTGAAAAATTACTACAATATTATTTTAGAACTATATAACCCAAAAAGTTAAATTTTTTTGGCAAAGTGCCCTCAATTTGATCATTCAAGTGAAAACAAACTAATAATAATAATAATAATAGAGAAAAATGTTAGATATAGCTAGAGTACGTGAAGTTTGTGGTACTGACCTCAAAATTTAAGTCTGTCGTTGTTGCATGCACTCTTACGTAGCCAAATTTGGAAATCCGTACCAAACTCCAGTCATCCCCCTGTTGGCAATAAAAGAGCTTCATTTATACAACCTCAAGACTTAAGAATATACATTATTTATGAAAAATGTATTTTTTATCGAATATTCTTATTACTTATTTTCATTATCAAATGTTACATGAGTTATATCTAAAAAATATACAATTCATATAATGCATATTAATAAGACTTAACAGTACATTAAAATACTTAATTAACAAGTGTATCACTGCTCATTTTATAAACTCCTCTTATCCGAAAATTTATAAATCTAATTTGATTTGTTATAAGTTATTTAAGAACACATCATTTTAAAGTAATCAATAATTAAAAATAAACTTTATTTATAATAAAATTTGGTGTCTAAATTATGATTGGCTTCCTCCGTGAGAGACACAATCTTTTAAATAATTAAAACATGTGATCACCAACGACCACTGTCAGACCTCTGATGGTTGCCAATATACATTTTAATAAAAAGATGAAGAGGGTATTTAGATATTTGAAAGGGAAATGGTAGAGTGAGCCGGTAAATGAATACACGCACCCTCTTGGATTTTTTTCCCATCATTTACATTCTCTAAAGGGGAGTAAAATATTTGACTCTTAATATGAGACCAAGAAAATATTAAAACTTGTTTCACATATGACGACAGATGTATAATAGTACTATGTTCGTCATAATTAAGAAGTCCAATTTAATTAAAAAAAAATGACTGATCTATTTTTATCACAATCAACGGACGAAAAAAAATAAAAATTTGTCAAAAGATTTAATACATTAATTATGTTAAAAAATAAAAAAAAACCTAGATTCTTAAATTGAAAAATCGGGAAATAAAATGAAACAAGTGTGTTCTTACAATGGGAGGGAATTCGTCCAATTTGAAACCAGCCATTCCAATAACAACGTGAACGGGAGCACTATAGATGGCATTATTGTAAATATCTGTTCCGTTTGCATCCTTTGAAGGCAATGCCTTGCATTTGTTTGCAAACACCTCGCAGGTTCTCTCGTAGTTATGTACATGACCAACTAGAACCAAATCCACCTACATATGTATTTAATTGCATTATTACAAAATAACGTGAATCAACTTAACAATAACTTACTCTTTTTTTTGTCCAATATTATATGGAAGTCGGACTTATGAATATTTCACATTGTTTTTCCTTATGTAGCTTTAAACATATATGAAAATCAAGCTAGCAAATTCCGCTCTCTTAGGACCGGCTCTAAATTTTAGGGGTCCAAAGCAAGATTTTTCAAAGTTTCAAAAAATTATGTCGGTTGCCTAAATTGAGATAAATTTTATCGCTTTTGAAATATTTAAGATATTTGAAGACTTTTTATGTCCCTTTATGATATGTTTTTATGATGGTTTCAGAAAAGTGTTGTAATTGCGCTTTTGCCAAAAAAAAATAAAATATTTTAATAAAATTATGGGCCTTAAAAAAGTCAAAAAAATCTGGGACCCTAAAAAACCGCATGGATTGCTTGGCATAACGGCTGGCTCTAGTTAAGAATAAGTATATAATAGAGTAGTAAATCTGCGTTAATGGTTATAAAAGTAGATTAATGTGATGACTCGGTTTTATTGTCAAGTATACCTTGCCTCTAGCGAGAATTCATATATTTAATTGAAAACTAATTGTTACAATCTAAGTCATCCACTTTTCAGTTAAGGGTGCAAATTTTTCAAAATTTCAACAACAGTGTTTCACTATACAAAATTTAAAAGCGCATAACGCAATTAAATTTGATCAGTAATTTTTTGTAAAAAAAAATAAAATATTCATAATTTTAGGTTAACCAAATAAATGCAGCCTTGCAGCCTTAATATATAGCTAGGTTACCTGGTTGGCGAGTAGCAATGGCTCTACGGCTTTTGTAAATTTACTGTCAGGACCCCCAAACCCCACATAGGAAGAATACATGGGCCTGTGCCTGCAAGTAATTAATTTGATTTAAGGAGCATTATGATGTAATTCTAGTAAAATTTAAAATTAACATTTACCATAAGAATTTAGACGACATAAATAAATAAAAATTTAAAAAGTATAATCAATATTCATTGTTTTTGGCTAGATTTGAAATTTCATTTTCTCATATTACATTAGCATCAACCAAAAAAATTGACAAATTTAAAGAGTAGTGATAGAGGTCAATGACCTTGTAATCTATTAGCCTATTCATTTTCTTCATAACAAAAGAAGATCTTAAATTCAATCTATATGGATGTGGTTAACAACCCTTTGTTATGTCCACATGGTGGTGTTGCATCCAATCTTTATGGTAGTATTGTTAACTTTATAACATAATTTTTTTCATAATGTGTGAAAGTTTTGGTGTTCCAACGTTATGCATATCACCTTGTCAATTGAGCAAAGTGGAAGATGAATATATAAAATACATAACCATACCATCACTTCATTGCGAAATCGAATTTTAATGTATATATAGATATTTGAAACTTATTCATGGATATTTATAAAACAAGATTTATTGTGATCTTATAAAAAAAAATCAAGAAAAGTTATTGAAATATTATTCCTTCCATGCATCTCAGTAAATAGTCTAACTTTACTTTTTGAAATGTTTGAAATATTCCCGTTTCTTTAATGTTTCAAATATAATATTAGAAAATAACTCGTATTAATTATTAACCATTGATTAGATTCAAACTAGTAATTCATAAATAATGTTTAAACTAAAGTAGGATCATCAATTGAAACAGAGTGAATATATATAATAAAATACTCCATGTGTTTGTTTCTCATAGATTATTTCAAATTTTGCACAAAAATTTAAAAAGATTGACGGGAGCATAAAGTGAAAAATTGTTATATATATAAAACCCACTATACACTTAATATTACTTCACAAGTTTATTTTTTTAATAACTTAATTGGATAAGGAATAGGTCCCACTTCCAATCGAATGCCTTAATTTTGACATTTGACTAGTAAAATGAGCCCTTCGCAACTCATGGGAATGCACCGAGAGTTTAAAACTCACCGGTTGCATTTACAACATTTTTGCCTTTTGAATTTAATAGTGCATGTTTCCTTTTTGAAAAAATTTAGAAATAAATTTTTTTTACCCAATAAAGATTAACCAAGGAGTTCTGGCCCGATCAAGAATAGCCATATCCTTCTTCATCCACTCATACTATTAAAAAGAAAAACAAAATTTGTTAATGAGAATGAGAACAACTTATGCTATACATAGTAAATTAAATGTATGTGTTTTAATAAATTAAGTGATTGACAGAAAAATGAGAACTTTTAAGTAGTTATCCGTGTAAAATAAAAATAATAATAAAATAAAAGTTGTAAAATTGACAGAGTAAATTATCGCCCTGGGCCTTAAATTAACACAATTGTGCACCTATGGATCTTAGACTATTTTTACTCCCATGGCCCTCAAATTACGTAGTTCGTACCCCAGATGCTCCTCATGACTTTTATGGTTACGAATTTTTTAGTAATGTGACAATATTTGTCACTAAAAATGTACATACGATAAAAATACGCAATTCTGGTAAATGTGTTGACGAATACATATTTTGTCACTGTATGCCCTATTTTTAGTGATAAATATCATTAGGTTGTTAAAAAAATTTGTACTCCTAAAGTCCGATGGGCCATTGAGGCACGAAATGTATAATTCTAGAATACAAAAAGTAAGACTATGTGAGGTTGGTCTAGTGGTTTACTAGATTTTTGTGAGAGACAATCTATTTTGTAGGATATTTCATTTTCAATTTTCTTCATGTGTAATTGCTCTAAAAAAAACCGAGTCAAAAAAAAAAAAAAACAAACAATTTATAGATAGAAGGGTATAAGTGTGATGGTTTAAAGGAGAAGAGTATAATAGATACAAATCAAAATTCAGGTACCTGTTCAGAGTTTTGGGACCAATCATGTTCAGTGGAAATAACAGTGAAGTGAATAGGACCAATTTCAATAAAATACCAAGGCTTATCTTTTGCAAGCGTGGGCATCGGAAAATAAGTCTCGTACGGGACCCCACACTCTCCACCTGAATCCGGTGTACCGTACACCGATCCCGAGTCCCCGTAATCCCTGCAACCAAACGCCAAGTTCCAATCCCAAAAATTATTGCAATAATTTTAATATTGATAACATATCACTGTATTATGTACAGCACTACTTTAAAATTAAGAGTTTAAGAACATAATTCAAGCACTGTTTTTATTTATAATGTATGAAAAGTAATTTTTTAATTTCAAGAACATACAAAAAGTACTCTTACCACTTAATTTATAGTAGTGGATTAGTGTAAAAGGATAAACCAAGTGTTAGAAGAGAAATGTGACAGAACGCGTTGTACATGATGTCAAACTCTTTTACTACTCAGTTGCACCCCGATTGTATATTTATGGTGTATTTTGAAGACACGTGAAATTGAAAATTTTCTTGAAATTCTAGTCTTATACTCTCTCGGTCTCAAACTCATAATCACATGCACATTTATTTAATTTTTTAAAGACCCGTTTGGCTAGTTGTGGTAGATTTGCAAATTTTTGGGTATTTGATTGTGAAAATTAAACAATCGTAAGTTCGACAATTCAAGTTGAAGAATTTAGAACATGTTTTTAGTATAAAATTTATAATTTTCCATTTAATTATTACGGACATTCCATAAATCAGAATTGAATTATTGATAAACAAAAAAATAAATTATAATTCATTAATTAAAATTAGGCAACTTACACAATCAAATCTGCCTTAAAGAAAACACTAAATTCAATCCGATTAATAGTGAAGACAACTTATTTTTATTTTCCATCACAAGCTTAGAAAAACCATTTGTTAATTGCCAAGTCAATGGTCAATGGGAAAATGAGAGTTGAGTCTAGTGGCTAACTCAAAGATCTAAGAACAATAGGTAAAATACTTGATGAAGCGAGTCGCTAGATAAAAACTTGTAAGTTCTCGGGTAAAGACTTTGGCAGATACAAAATGTCTTGCAAAATATATGTCGATTTTTTTAATCAATTTAAAACATTTCGGAACGAAAGAATTTTTATTTTTTTTATGAATTTCAAACGGCGAGAGTAAGTTAAAAATTTAGGGAATAATAAGTACCTCTCATGGTTTCCAATGGCTGTCATGTAGGAAAGACGAGAAGCAATAGGGGAGATGAGGTGAAGGAAGAAATCCCACTCAACTAGAAAACCTGTAGCATAGCTTATGTCCCCTATATGGAATATTGAGTCTATACTCCCCTTTGATACTTCCTCTTCAATCGCTTCCACCACTGATAAAGATCCTGGCTTTATATATATATATATATATTATATATATATATATTTAGAAGTATAATAAATTAGTGTTTACGTGATATTTTGTATTGAAAATAAATAAATTTTATTTTCTGTCTTGAATTAAATGCATGATCACTTAGACTTTTGTCATTTTTAAGAAAACGCTTCTTTTAATGAGGAATCAAGAATATCACTTCTTTTTTTTATATATGATACTCAGTTCGTATAATCAAATTGATATTTTGTCTTCTTTTTCTAATATATAATCGATGTACCAGATTTTATAATATTAAATAAATTGTATTGTTGACTATTAATTAAATTAAACTTAGTGATTTAATAAAACGTACCAACGAAAATCAAAGTATCTAGACGACACAATGAGAATAATTTAGTTATTGATTATGTACCAAAATTGAAGACATTCTGACAAAAGAAAATGTAACTTTTTTATTTTTATGACAGCATAAGAAAATGTAACTAATTATTTAAGATATTCCATACATAGGCCCACCATGTCGTCCAAGCTTAGTCTCACATACAAAGCCCAAACTCAAGCCCAAAGACCATAACCTCACATATAAACATTGTTATACAAGTTTATTTATATTTTTTTATTTTGAAGTTTATTGATTATTATAGTAATTTTATTTTATTGTTTTTGATTCGTTAACCTAGACATACTAAAAACGAAAATAAAACTTATGATATATATATATATATATATTTGTTTACTTACATTGATCTTTAGATTTAAATTTATGATATTTTAGTTTTTTATGAAAAAAATATGGGCAGATATTAACTTTTACATTTTCTTAAAACTTTGATATTTTAAATTTTTATGAAAAAAATATGAGAGAAAAAAACACGGTGGTTCTGGAAAATAAAATAAAAAGTGAGCTTGTATTTCATGAGAATACATTGCTTTCACTTGTAGTACTATGTACATGTACTCTACGCTCAACAAATAAACGTCAAGTTAGGGCCCGTTTGGTTGCGTAAATTACCTAATTTTAGAATTAGTTAATTTTCAATTGAAGAATTGTGAATTTGCTCATTTATGAATAATTCAATTCTAATTCAAGTAGTGTTTGGAAAACTTAAAAAATAAATTTCGACTGTTATAATAAAAACATGTTTTCTGTTATTCTATGTTATTTAAAATTTTGTCCAGATGCATCAACATCACAGGTAAAAACTAGATCTTCTTGAAAAATAGAGTTTGAATGAATTATCTAATTCTAGAATTAGGCAATTTCAAGTTTTACTTGAAATGACTTAATTTGAGTTTTTGTGAATCAACTTGAATTATCATATTTACAATTGTTCAATTTACACAACCAAACACTAACAAATGAAAATTTTGCAAATTACTTAATTGTAAATTATCTAATTCGCAATTTTAAGGACAACCAAACGGGCCCTTAGTATATAAGCATATTACATCAAATATGGTAGATTTTTAGGATCAAAACAAATATGACTTGAGTCAATTAAAACATAATGTACAAACACCCAATAATACATTAATTTAGTTAGAACAAATTAAAGACATACCTAGCTTAAGTAAATTATTTATATAGATATATATAGTTGAGTTTTTAATTAAATGTGTTGCGTACCTGAATATAGTGTTCCACAGAATCATCACGAGGAGCCTTGCCCATGTCCCCATATGCAATGAATTTTACTTCTGCTGTTGATCCAGATGGTGGTGTTCTGAATTCTATTTTTTCGCTCCACCCAGCTGAATCACTACATATATATATATATATATATATAATAACCATATATAGGTTATACATTTTATTTTATATATAACGTTTTAATTAAAAGCAAGAGCGGATTCAGAAATATATTTAAAGAAAGGAAATTTGTATTAATAATTTATTTTTTTTCAAATTAAAGAGGAGCAAATTTAGCATTAGTGTTATTTTATTTTGAAATTAAAGAGGGGAAAATTCAACTAAAATACACAGATTTTTAATTTATTACTAACACTAAAATTAATTGCCCAAATTTTGGGGGTTGGGGACTGAGCTGGGTATAGTTCAGCCCAAGTTTTATGTCCCTAAGTTAATTATAATTACTGGTGTTATTGTTGGTGTAGGTCAGCCCATTACGATAATGTTATACACACAAAGAGAACAAAAAAATTAAAGAAAAATTGGTACACAGTCAATTATAGATCGATCAACATTTAAACTATTTCATGTACTTGCATGAGGTTCTTTGTTCTTGAACAATTAAATACATTTTGTGTACAAACTCTTAATGTGTTCTTTGACTATGTTTGATTACCTATAAATGTGGCATGAGATTTATTTTGTCCGAAAAATGTTAGAGAGTGTGTTTGATTCACATTCTAAATAAAAAGACCGATTTAGTTTTACATTGTTTTTCACATTTGAATTCAAAATCAGCACACCGGATAGTAATTTGGTAAATTTAGTATTTTATGATATCAATCAAACATGCACAAATCGTTTCATTCTATGATAAACTTTTTATGTTAAAAAATAATTTTTAGTACAATGAGTTTTCAACAAATCAAATATAATTTTGTAGATAAAACATAAATGCATTAATAATTACGGTTAATTTTGTGAATAAAGGAGTTTGTTTAAGTACCTTCCATATCTGTAAGAGAATTTGGTGGAAGGCTGGAGACCGGTCATCACTGCTGTATGAATGAAACCCGGGTCATGCCACCCGAAATCTTTGGCCGGACTATCCAGTAATTTTGTACCTTCATTTTCAATTTTCAACAACCAAACACAATTTAATTAAAGCTTCGTATTCTGATAAATAAATTGAATATATATATATATATATATATATATATCCAGTATCCAACTTGATGTGTTAAGAAATTGATGTATCTTAATCACTTAATTCATACTTTGGAGAGGATATATTATTTTCTGCTGTATTTTTAGTTCTTCTCGAACGTTAATAAAGAATAGGAAAAAATAGACTTTTGACCAGAATAATAATTTAGAGTTATATAGGAGAAGGTATAATAATGAAAAAAAGAATTGGTAAAATGAGAAAGTGGATCAGCAATATGAATGAAGTTAAGAAGTAAAGCAGTGAGAATAATTAATCAACAAGGAATTAAGTTCCTAGTACAGATAGATAAAGCTATTGAAGCAAATGCAACTTCGGCCCATTTGTAAACAAAGTCCAGCCCTTGCATCAAATTTATTAAAGCTCAAGTGGCCATGTCTAAGTCCATTTGAACAATCAAACCCTAAGAAGGAAGCAAAATCAATTATTTGCAGGGAGGCAGGGCAGCCAGCCGCAGCAATTTGGGGGAATTCAGCAGAGCTCTTTTTCTCGATTTCTTTTGCCTTTTGCTCTTCTTTTGGCCAAGACATGAAGATTTAATTTATTAATTACGCTAATGGTAAATAAGTTTTGCTCTAATTTTTTATAGTAGCGTTAAGTTATATAAGGATTAGATTGCGTATATTTAATTAATTTTATTGTATGTATTTATTATAATTAGTAATTAGACTCTAACAATTTAGTGGTTCAATGCTTAAAACAAATGCCTATTTTAATTGATTAAAGTAAGATTGAATTCTCATTATTTTTTGTTAAATTCACCTCATGATTTGTTGCGAACACATATATGTTGTGTTTTAACGGATATAGTGAGTGTTTTGGTCTTATATATAAGTTTGGCTATAAAAGAATTATAATTAATATTTAAAATTTAATTGTACATTAATGATTTTATTTTCGTCAATAATATAGTCGAGATACTAAATTATTATGAGATAAAAGTAGAGTTTATGCGCATGAATACATAAGAAGATAATATTAAATATATGACTCCGACACCACAATAATTTGTTAATTGCAATTTATTTCTTATTTTTTCAATTTATCCACAACCAAGCCAATTCAAATTTCTAAGTTAGATGAGAGATTAATTAAAATCAGTGAGTTGAAAAACATACATTGCATCCATTTATGTCCTTTGGGTTTAACCTTGATTTGCCCTAACTATACTACTTATTGATTCGTTCATTTGTAAATAATTAAAACATATACAACTCAACATAACTACATCTATTATCAAAGAAATATAGTTTTGCTAGATTATACTAATACTTTCAGAAGTAATTCACTTATCATACATTATCAAATATGTAATGTTTTTAACATGTATGTATATATGGAATTGTTGTAGATCATAATTCAGAAAACCCAGCATGCGCTAAGGCTTTTATTTGCGTTAGAGGGAAGTTTGCCATTTCTCCTAAGCAATGCGAGAGAGTTGCAGCCTTGGTTATTTTCACGAACTCTCTCAATCTTGATTTTGATTTTGGGAACAAGAATGATAAAAGGTGTAGGTAACTTAAGCAACAATTGCAGCAGCGTTTGGCTTAGGCAAAAGAGTTAGATGTTAGTTATTTGATTTGTAGTTACTATAAAGAAAAGATGAAAGAGAATGAGAGTTCTGGTTATGTGAAATTTAACTTTGAGAATGAAAGAGTTCTTTTTGAAGAAGACCTAGATAAGCTTCCTGAGCGGGAAAACATGTGCCACCATTATAACTCACTTGCAAAGATGTCCATTCTAAAGGTGCATAAAGAGGGCAGAGAGAGAGACTATAAACATTGTGACCAATATAAGGAGATAGATGTCGGATATGATTATGCTAATTTGTGGAAGAATAAGAAGGAGGATCGAGGAGTAGGGTGCTTATATAAGTACTTAATTACTTTTCTTTGGGGCTGGGAAAAAAAATCGAGAACCGGAGAATTGGTCCTAATCGAATCGATAAACCTTAGTTCGGTCCGGCTTTTAGAAATTATGTTAATTTTGTTAATGGTTCGGTTCTTATAAATTATTAACGGTCCGGTTATCAGTTCTTAGTATAGTTTCTTTACAAGAGCCGTTAAGGAACCGTTATTGGATTTCTCTTCTAAGCTCTATTCCAATATTTAGGCACTGAACCATTATTTCTTTCTGATAACCGTTATTTCTTTATAATAATCGTTAATATTTCAGTTTTTCTCTTATTAACGGTTAACCAATAAACTGAAAGAACCGAATAACCGTTATTTCTTTTCAATAACCACTAATATTTCAGTTTTTTTCTTGCTAACGGTTAACCAATAAACCGCAGGAACCGAACCGTTAAAACTGGTTTGGTTCTTCACCGGTTCTTCACTTTTTCATAATTAGAACTAAACCGTTATGATATAATCGGTTCGGTTAACGGTTTTTGAAAATTTGTTAAAGAACCGAACCGAACCGGTCCCAGTCCTACTTTTCCTGTTGGTGGGGAATTTATTGTTAGTTTGGTTAATTTGAGCATGTGTTAATTATTACTAGGATATAATAATGGAGGCTCTGGTTGATAACAACATGTTAAAAGACAATAAAAAACACTTGATTTGATAAGAAGTTACAAAATAAGTTAAGGGTATGTGATAAGACGTTCTCCCCATTTCATGTTCTTTTTATGAGTATATGTTCTCCATTTTTCGTAATTTTTATGATTTTTTTTTTCTTTCTCAACCACCAGATAAAATTTCTCCATGGAAAACTTCTCACAAAAATCAACTATTTTTTTTTTCATTTTGTTATCAAACGAACCGGTAGTATTTATTACTTTCTTTGCCGTACCTAATTGCATGATCATATTGCAATGGTTGGGTAATATATATATATATATATATGTGCGTGTGTGATTTTTTATATAAGTTGAGGGGAGTGCCACGAATCAGGGGCGTAGCCAGGAATTATAAGTGACCCGGGCTAAGAATTAAATAATGACAACGTTAAAATATAACAAACCAAAATGCAACTATAATATATTCAAATGTATTCAAAAAATACCAACTTTTTATATACGTTGGAAGTGTAGATATGAAATAGTCAAAAATATACAAAAAAAATATAATAATTTCCCTTTATATCTAGCCATGTACGCCATAAATACAAACAAAAAGAAAAAATAGCCTATCGTAATTGAACCTTGCGCTCCTTAACAGAATCAAAATGAAGGTGGTAAATGCATTGATAAAATTTTAATAGGTGTAGAGTAGTAATATTAGAAAAAATGAGGTGGGCTATACACATTTATATACACATATATTTATAAATAAAATTTAAGTCTACTACTTAAAAAAAAAAAAAAAAAAAATTAGACCCGGGCTACAGCCCGGGGTAGCCCAAGCACAGCTACGCCCATGCCACGAATATATGCCACTGAATGTACTTGTTGCACGATACTAACAGATTTATTTGGATCATTAAATTTACTGAGATTGATATGATATTAAAAAGTGTATGCGAAAGTAAAACATGAATTTTTAATTTAATACAATGATACTAATTTAGAATAAAAAAAGTTCTTATCTATATCTCAATTATATTTAAAAAGGAACAGTGATTGAGCGGTTATGACACTAATTATTTTTTTTTATTAATGCCCATGCACCATACAAAATATAGAGGATAATTTTTTAAATCCATGATAAGAAATATATACCAACTCTTGCATGAACTTTGTTCAAACTCCATGTGCATAGCTTGTTTTAATCATCTAGTTTTCACCAACTTCGGGTTTTCTATTTTACCCTTGTGCTTATTTTTTTAAAATAAAAAAATATATATTTGGTAGGACTTGAACATACTTACTCTCTGTTAAAAAGTAAAATACTTAACCATTGGGCTATCTCCTCAATCAAATATATTATATTGTGAAAAAAGCGTGCACACATATTATTTATCTGTATGTTTGAGTGTCTAGTTAGTATATAGAAAATAAAAATAAAAATTAATGATGTTGTTTTTGTAAATTCAAGAGAAGCGCGCAGCATTATTTTTGTAAATTGTTGAATGTTAAAGACATAATGTATAAAGCACTAAAACTTTTGTACCTTTATATAATTTTTACCTCAAACACAAAATTGATTTATACTAATGTTATTATTTTTGTTTAGGAAAAAAAAAAAAGAAGCGATAGTAAGGATAAAAAATTTGAAAAAGAAGGAAACGAAGAATAAAAAGACTCAAACGGTTGACTTTTTATAACATTCAACACATTCTGACTACTTGAATAACTTTAATTAACTAGATCATATTCTTTATACTAATGTTAATTAAATAATTAAATGCTATATATAAAATGAGGAACTTACGGCACATGTCATTCTGTGTGAAGGTAGAAACTTGTGATACCAGAGATTTGCCATTTCCATATTCAACCTTCTAAGGCTCTTTATCCCCACTAACCCATGTTACTCTCATCTGTACTTGTGCAAATATGTATAAAAGAATTATAGTCAAATGATCGAGAAAAGATTAAAATTATATAATTAACTATTTCTTTTTATCTCAAATTAGAAGGTTAACTCTATTTTTCCTTGTTACTATAATGTTTGGGAGAAAAATTAAGTTTCTTTTCAAAAAATCAGTATATGAAATTTCGTAAATAGTACTTTAACAATATATATATATATATAATTACAGTTATTGGTTATATATATATTATAGTCAACGTTTCTCAAAATGTATGTTAAAATAATATATATGGAATAATAGCATATGAAGCTTGCGTGAAAAAGTATTTAGTAAAAGATTTTGGGAACAATATTTTTATGAATTAAGGGCGTATTTCTTACGAAGTCCTGATATGCCACCTTTTTTTTTATTTCAAAATTGTCCAAATGACACTAATACTCTTTAATAGAACATTAATACAACCTGAACCTTACTAAAAATATATATATATATATATAGAAATACGCTTGTAACCAATAAATATTCTTGAGATTTTAATATTACATTTTTATATCAGATAAACATGTTCACATAGAAAAAAATATGATTAAAAAATAAAGATGTATTTTTAATCCCACTAATCAAATTAAAAGGATGGAGAATATATGAATATGAAGAATTTGCATACCGAGTCTGCATGACAATCAGGGCTGGAGAGATGTGCGTATAATGGCATTTTGGGGTTTGAAAAAGTGAGGGGCTGAGATCTTTTCAAAATGCAAGGTGTCAAAAATCCACCGGCGAAGAACACAAACTCGATATCAGTTCTGATATTGATGACGTGGAATTTTAGTGATGCACTGCATGTCGAAACATCGCAAATCCCATTTTGACCATGTTTCTTGCATTCTTTCTTCTTGCATTTTAGATAGTCCGGGTCGTTGCTTGCATATTGTGCCTGCATTTGTAGTTTTTAAATCAACATTACTAGTAATTAAGCGGCAATCTGTGTTAATTATGCGCAAGAATTTAACAAACTTCTTTCTTAAAGATAAGATATGCATATAATCTAAATTACATACATACATACATAATATGTAATATTTAAATAAAATATTACATAAATATGTCATTTATCTATTTCAAGATTTCTCACCTTAGTTGTTTAAATTCGCATAAGAATGCTCGAATAACTGTAAATTAAAAGTACAATCTTCAAATATACAAACATAGTTTTAGATACCAAAACGGTACATTAATATTAAAAGGAGATTTTAGGATTCAGTCCCTAAAGTTTTAATTTTTTTTTGGATGTAGTCACTTACTTTTTTTTTCTAAAAAGAAAGCGGCCCCTCAAGACACCAGTTTTTGCGGTGTATGATAATTTTCTCAACACATGTACTACTAGTATATGCACCGGGAAAATTAGTATCTATCACATATTTTTCATTTATTTGTGTCATTGTCAGAGGTAAATACCAATAAATAACAGTATTCA
The DNA here is from genome assembly GCA_021464415.1 of Lonicera japonica. Classification (NCBI taxonomy): domain Eukaryota; kingdom Viridiplantae; phylum Streptophyta; class Magnoliopsida; order Dipsacales; family Caprifoliaceae; genus Lonicera; species Lonicera japonica. Next base: position 58,509,910 of record CM038469.1, read on the forward strand.
TAGGAAAGATTTGATCTTTTAGAAAAAGAATATTTACAAGGACCACATTTTTTAAAAAAAAAAATTACATTAAAAAATATTCGAAATTAGGTCCGGATCCAAATTTTTTCAAATTAAAATTGCATTGAGACAAAAGAGAAATGAGGGGTGTGTGGAATGATTATTCAACAAACTTATTAATTATAGAGTTCACATGTGTAGTGCTTTACCTTCACAGGATAATGGCAGAGAAGTGGTAGGATACTAAAATCACCTGTCTGCTCATACATAATTGCTTTAAACGGACAGCTATTTACACTGCACCCCCAAATATATATACAAGAAATAAAAATATGATTAACAAATTTTCCATTCTCAAAATTGATACGAAAAGATTAATTTTATTTTGAAGTTGACATTCCTATGAGTAAAAAAAATAGCATTTGTTTACTTAAACATCCATGTAGGACTGTAAAAGAAAAATAAGGTCAAAATTCTAGTGAGACTTATAATTGAAATATAAGATACCATAATATTTAATTTATCAAATATTTTTACATCTTTCTTGAATTATTGTACAAATTACAGTTGAGATATTACATTATTTATTTTTAAGTTAATTAGTAGTGTTACATGATACACCGTATCGATATTATCATATCATACGAGCATACATATATATAGAGGGGTGACATTTAAAAGGAGATATTGTGTATATAATACATGGTGATGTATCTACAAGTAGACATCAGCTAAAGACATTAAGCCATGCGTTTTTTAATTCTCACGAACATACATAGTCATTGTCAGAGTTAATATAAAATGAATACCGCGTTCAACTCTAGATGAAGTTATTTTTGCGCAAGTAAAAAAATCAAATGGTAGAAATTATTTTCACATATTTCAAATAAATTGGATTCATATGCGTGATATATACAAAACAGGATTTTTTTGATGTTACAATTAATTTGATCTTGACTTTCTATCTGTAGCTACGGCGTCAACTACTTCTCATTTATTCTTTTAGCTGCTTTATTAATTCGAAATTTCATACACTCTACTAGTCTATTTGTATATATCTATATATATATATATATTAAGATGAAAAAAAAAGTTTCAATTGTGAAGAACTTTTGAAATTGAATGGTTGGTCTTTTTAACATCATATAAATATAATTAAAATATTATATCATTAGCTTGAAACTTAAAGATATATTAATTTGGAGAAGTACTCACCATAGCGATAACAAATTTATACCATTCCACTACTCTATATATTAAATACTTTTGTTGAATTATGTAAGACTTTCATATGTAAAATGAAAGGTATGTTGTAGACACTAGATACAAGTAATAATTATAAACACGGATAGAATGGTAGGCACGTCAAAATTCCCTACATATATTGTTATTGTCATCGACATAGGTTATACCCACGCATTGGCGGAGCCATGTAGGGGCAACTGGAGGCGACCACCGCCACTTGGTTTTGATTTTTTTTTAAAATTATATATGGAGTATATTTTGAAATGTATATATGGAACTTACTCAAAAAATGGTTTAAAAAGACAAACATATTGGTTATTCATTGGTGTATTTGCTTGTCAAGTTGGCCATACTCTTACCTGTTGCAATGACAAGTGTTGAACGAGTTTTCTCGGCAATAAATATCATTAAGGGTGCACTATGCAACTGAATGAGAGACGAATTTATGAATAATTGTTTGGTGATATACATTGAATAAGAAATTTTTAATAATATTGACAAAGAAAAAGTATTATAGTACTTCCAAAATATCAAAAACCGTATAATGTTATTATAATTTTCTCGTAATTATTTGCATTTGCTATTAATTGAGTTGTATAAATTATTTTTTTTATTTTTTTTTTGTAACGAGGAACTACTCTGGCCCCAGGCCCTTTGAACCCAAACCAGCCCCAAGACCTACCTAGCCCTAAGACTTAGTGAGCATTTGAATTAGGATTCGCGCTTCTGCGTGTTATCGACTCGCTAACCTCCGGTACGTGTTGTTGGAAGGCCCCATGGTCAGTCCCCTCGGCCATCTGTGCTATGGCCATGAACTAATACTATTATATTTGCGTTAAAATTTTAAGGTTTTAAATATGATTTAGTGTGTTTTAAATTTTGCCCCCACTTAGTAAAATTTATAGTTCGGCCACTGGTTATACCTACTACAATTATAAATTAAAGCACAAACTATAATTATATGACAACATAAAATGTAACAAATTAAACAAATTTCAATACGAGATAAATCAAAAGACATGCAAAAAACTATTTCATCCGAATCAAACTGTGTCTAAAACTAATATGTATATATAATATTATAAATCCAAGACTGAATTCAACTAACATGAAATTAACTGTGTCACATCTTTGAAATGCCAATTTTAACCGTATGTACAGTCTTCTTTTTCAAAAGTTATAAATGAATTTGCCTGGATAAACTAATATATATATATATATATAGAAAGAGAGTTAGTACTCTTACTCGACATGAGAAGGAGAGACCATGGCGACCCAATCGGAGGATGAAGGAGATAAAACTCCGCTGACGGTAACCGTAACATTTTGTTCATCAGAAAGGGGATTATTCGATGATACACTGATTTGAAGATATGGATTTGGATCGGGGCAAACACCCAAACTTCTTCTGTTAAGAACCCGAAAATCTGATATAGCTGTATAGTTCGCAAATTCGGCCATAGAGTTGCCAAGTATTGTATTAGAAGAAAAGCTAGGAGAAGAGGAAGAAAATCTGAAAAAGAAAATGAAGAGAAATGTTAAAACCCATATGGAAATGGAGCCTTCCATTGGAGTTAATGAAGACAGATACATGGCAGATTATGGTAGTAGTAGTTTTATTAGTTGTATGTTTATGTTTGAGTATTTATATATGAACAAGGTAGGATATAAGTAGGCATTAATTAGACGGACCCAAAAATTATAATTTATATATGTTTGATCCCTAGTAATTTATGTTGTCAAAATATATATAGTGCCCCATCTTCAGGGAAAATTCCCCATTGGTCTGGGTATCCGTGGGCAGTCCGACTCTTCTAAAATGATAAAATTTATTTTAAAGGTAAAGTTATGATCTGAACCGTTAAAATTATTAATTGAATTGTTCAAATATATTATTTTCATTCAATTGAGTCCTTGACAGACGAGTCACATTGAATTCTCAAGGATTATGATATATATAAGTTCCTTATATATCATACAATTGTATAAGGTAACAAACCAAACAGAAAACACTTTATACGTGTTTGGGAACCCAAAACGTATAAAACTTGTATATTTGGGTAACAGATCGATATAAGATAGTTAAACATTTGAAAAGTTAATTTCTATTATTTTAGATATATCCATTAAACACCCCCCACCCCAACCCCCCCACACACTCTCATTCGTGTAAAAACAAATTAAAAAAAATTATTAGTACTTATTTGTCCCCTACTTTAATTTCTAGCTACTCTTGACCAAACGGACAACATGCAAAATTTATTCTACATTATTATTATTACAGTGTAGATCGAACTTTAGGTATCAGTAATTTATTTTAATATATCGTACCCTATGTACACCACTGTAATGAATAAAATTAATTTATCTTATGTATCCTATATATAAGTTTTTCAACATGAACGTACTAATTTATCTGATACAAAAAATGACTTTCTAATATGACGATTACCCATTTGTTATAATAAATTTTGATAAGTATAAATATGATATGGACACTATATTCTAAGAGTACATACTAATCACACTAAGTACATTCTTTTTTATGTAAAATATATCAAAGTATTGCTTATGTATGCATACCACAGCTATATGGGGTCAAAGGGGGCGAGCTCCTTCTTGGAATTTTGGAATTTTTTTTTATTTATATATGATATTAAATTATTACTAGAATATATAATTTCAAAAGAAAAGTTTAATAATAAAAAAAGACGGTTTGATGGTTAAATATTCGTGTGAATTATTTTTTTGCCACTATACACTTCAACTGAAATCATGGGTCCATCAATGTACACCAGTGCAATGCTATTATTTGTTTGGACAAAACTAGATAACCTTGGCTATATAAGTTACATTGCCAATTACTTGGTATAGGTGGATATTCGTTTGGATGATAAGTTTTTTAAGTACAGTGGGAAAAACGAAAATGGGAATATTGATGTGTACGTCTGCCGAACACTGCCTTGTAGGGAATTAATTTTCTTGACGTACCTTGTTGGTTAGGCTGTTATGACATGACACTCCTTAAGATGATAAATTCATAACTGTATAACTTTTTTTTTTTTAATTTATGAATATTTTGCTGTCATATTGCTACCCCCCATGTTTAATGATAAGTGTCACCGTCAAGTTCTTTACATTTTATGTTCTTCAAATTTGACTGTATTTTCACTTTTGGTTCATATAATTTTTTTTTTTTTGATATTTTAATCCAAAGTTTGATCTCGTGAATACTTTAGACATAAAATAGCATGACCATTTGATACGGCTTAAAGATCAAAGTGACACATGGTATTATCGGTCTAAAATATTAAATGGCATGTTAAATTTTGGACTAAGGGACAAGGGAGTCAAACTTTATATATAGAACTTGGAAAAATTCAACTTTATGGAACAAAGTGAGAATACGGTCAAACTTTTGGGAAAAAAGTGTAAATTACTCTTATGAATATTTTGCTGTCACGTTGCTAACCTCCTTAAACCTTAATGATAAATGTCAACGTCAACCGACCTCCTCAATATTTTCACGTATTTAATAAATTGCACGTATAAAACTAAAATCCAAACAATGAAGTCATTTGTCCCACATTCAAAAAGGTATTGCCATGGATACTCTGTGTCTTTGTGAGGTGTGATCCGAAGGATCGCGTCTATTATAATAAATTGTTTAGTTAAAAAAAATAAAAAATAAATTGTAATTGAAACATATTTTCCCTAATCAATTTGTGTTTTTCAATGTTAAAATATTCGTGGCAAAGCCGAAAAAAATTGTTTACCATCACATTGTATATTTTAATGATAAATCTTAGAGTATAGTTCCGATAAGCTAAGAGATTTATAACATTAAAGAGTGTTCCCTAAATGTCAAAAACTTTTAGTGAGGTGAGACCTTTTGTGACCTAAACCTTTTGTGATGAAACTCAATTTTTATCACCAAAACTTTTGGTGACGCAGCTTCTCTGAATCTTTTGCCATTAATATAATTTGTGACAAAAAAATTCCTTAAATTTTTCACTGAAAAGTTATTTTGTTGTATTAGACTGAACCCTATGTGTAGAATTAAAGGCCCAACATCGAGATTGAAGGTCAAATGGGTTGACACGAGTAGATGAAATCAAGTATCAATCTCTATATTTTGCATGAGTTTGAGAACAGTCTTGTATATGTACTCGATTCCCCCATTCTATATACACTAATTTTGTCACAACCAATAGTTTTAAACAAAACACATTTCTTATTGTTAATTTTGGTACGTTAAGAATGTTCTGGAAAAAAAAGAAAAAATAGAATCGTAATTTAGGATTATGGGATATCTCCAAAAAAAATAATGGACACTTAGACCTCATTTGATTTGCGGATTTGTGGACTCAGGAAAGAAAAGTCATTACTTTCTTTTGTTTGATAGACAAATTCTAGAATTACTTTCTTGACATGGGGGAGAGTAGGGGGGAAATCATTCCACTCAAACTTTATGGGATTGATTTTTTATGAGCATTTATTACAAAAATTTTAGACAACAATATCCTTTTTTTATTTTAAAACTAGGGTATACCTGGGCCATTCGGCACAGTGAAATAAATAAGATTTGATAGTAAGATAAAAAGAGTAAGGTGTGACGAATTTAAATTGACAAACATCAATTTGTTTATTTTGAGCTTATTGTCTAGCATAGTCAAACATTTTGAGCAACCGAAATGTAGGTTCGATATATCTTCATGCTAAAAAAATTAAAAGTAGATCGAATTGAACCGACTTGTTTCAATTTTTTAAAGAATTTTTTAATCATATTTTTTTTATCTTATTTTGATCTCGGCAAAATAATTTTTTAACAAATTAAACTCAAGGCCATATGTGAAAATAATCCAACTATGTCTGTTAGTATGATTTGAAGATAGTCCAAAAATTGGAATGATATACTGTGAACACTCTTAAAAACGACAACTAAGATAACCAATATTGTACGAATACGTCATTAAATGCTACTCAATATTGTTCTCATCTATTTGGGCTAGCTCTTTTAATCTATTTGCCAACCTTTCCATCTCTGATTTTTGTTCGAATTGGGATGCAGCTATCCAGTGATGGAGATGTACTTAGAGTTGTTTTGTTGATATGTTCTAGTTGTCCCTCAGTTAGATTTATATTATTAGGGGTTTGGTGGACTTCTGGTTCACCAATAATGTACTCATTTTTGTAACGCTTTGATTATTTAATTTTAATAAAGCATTTGGTTTCGGATCAAAAAAATGCTACACAATATTTTTTCTTGATTTTTTACATAATTTTATATTCATGATGGATCTTATTTAATTGATCTTGATTAGTAGATTTTAAATATTAAATATTTATTTTTTTATTTTAAGTTATGGCATTTTTAATTTAGACAAAATTATTGGTGTGTGAGAGTTGATTGTGTGTATATTATTGGTGTGAGTGTTTTAACTTTGATGTGAAATCTTGATGTGTGTATAAAACTCATCCAAGGGTGTAGAACTAATGCACACCATAATATGTGTATTTTAACCATTAGATTCTTATACTTTTTAGAAAAAAAAAAAAGGTCAAAAATGGTGTTTTGTAATATAGATAGAAGGATATTATTAAAATATTGATATATTTTTACTTTCTTTTTCTGTACCGACCAAACACCGGAAGGAAAATCAAATGGTTTTTTTTTTGAATATTTTCCATACTTTACTAAATTTGACAAAAACTTTAATTTTTTACCTCCATAGGAAAAATAAAATAACTGATTTTCCTTTTGTAAACCAAAAGAGACTTAATGTGAGATGTGAAGAAATATCTACTTGTAATCCTAGTCAATTAGCTAATGTTTATATACTGTACTAGGTTAAGTTATAGAAATTAATTGTTTTTCAACAAAATGTCCCCACACAAAAATACCCGCTCGAAAAATTAATTATAGAGGGTATCCTGGCCGCAATATTAGAGCTAAAGGGCTATAAATAAAGGTAATAAACAAATAACCATAGCCAGCACACTCATGTCTCGTTTGGTTCAAGATTTAAACTATTCCGGGAATGCTATATTCCATTCCGAAATGATTCCTGCGTTTGGTTCAAGTTTTAAGTCAGGAATAAATGATTCCAGGAACAAGCATTTCCCCCCAAGTTCTCCCATTTAAATCATAAGGAATAAACCATTACCAATAGACATCTTTTTTAATTTTTCATGTTAGGACCAAAAGAACACTCTTCCTTATGAATAAATAATTCTTTTCCATCCGTGTATGAAAATATTGTTTGAAACTATTTTTTTTTAGTTACGCTGCTGCACAAAAATGATAAAAAAAAAAATTGGAACTTTTTTATATTCTTTTTTCCTATTGTATTTTTTTTTTAATTACAAAAATTGTAATTTTTGTAGGATAGTTATTAGCTAGGCATGTGTAATTTTTGTAATTTATTATAGTAATTGTCTCTTTTGAAAAATTAGTATGTGATGTCTTCTCATCTTATAAAAAGAAGGGTATTTTTGTAATTGAAACTTTATTCCATTCCTATTCCCGGTTGAACCAAACATCGGCATGGCATCCTAGATGACAGGAAAGAAACATTTCAGGAATCAAGCATGCCCATTCCATTCCCAAAACTCGAACCAAATAAGCCCTCAATGTGCATAATACTACCAGCAGAAAATAGTGGAAGTTACAATTCTGTCTATTTTTTAATTAAATTTTAAAGAATAAATTATTTATCAGTTATAATTTAATAATTTTATTTTAACTTTAATACTTGTTGCGAATATACTAAATTTATTATAGTTGATAATTCAGAATAAAATTCATTTGTTATTGTAAAATTTAATAAAATAATTATATCTTAAAAAATGAGACTCTTAATTAAAACATCTTTGGAAAAACTCTTAATTTAAAATTGATGAAATTAAAACGAGATTCTTCATTTATTATGATAAAATTTTATACAGTAATTGTGTTGTCTTCCAAATTAAAACGAGATTCTTCATTTAGTGAGAGATTTTATCCTTTCTTAGCTCTGGTAGTGGTATTGTAAGAATAGAACCGATGGAGATGCTGGAGAGCAAATTTGGGGTCTTGAAAATAAATTTAACTCAAGACATTGAAGATTAATTTATACTTATTCACTAGTATATATATATATATATATATACGGAAAATTTCGCATGCGGACCGGTCCGTACGGACCGGGACCTTTAGCGACGCTTTTCCGTCGCTAATAACATATCCCCAATGTATTCGCGACGGAAAACCGTCGCTAAAGATTCCGGTCCGTATGTGAAACGCTCTGTATATATATATATATATATTGACAGTGCTTTTTTAGTATATGTTGATGCCTCCATTTAATTTAGATTAATTTTATACGATCGTCATTTGTTTCATACTATACTTTATGAATATTTATCTTTAATATCTTTCTATTCTTTCAAAATTTCACCTTAAAATATATTATAAGTTGTGGTTAGTCATTCTAATAAAAGGTACATATGCAGGTTCCTCTTATTAGAATTATTATAACATGAGTAATAAAAATAAATAAAATTATTATAACATAATGCTAGGTTTTTTTAGTGTCTTAGTTTGATTTTTCCTGGGAATGAATAATCTATATTAATAATTTGGACGACGATAGCCGTGCCTTGGGCCAGAGGGCCCTATGAGTTTTTCGCAGCCTTTGTCCAATTTTGAAAGGGCTTTTATACTCAACTCAATTCAACCTAAAAATTTTATATTTTTCTTTTGCCAATGATCTCGTTTTTTTTAGTGTCATCCTTTTTAATCTTTTTCTCCTAATAAGGAGGTTAAGATTTCAATCCATATGAATATAGTATCAGACTCGATAGTTGTGTGTTCACTCGTTCTTGTGGTAGTTGTAGAATCGAGACTTATTTATACAAGTTGTATTATGGATTCAATGCCAGTATTAAAAAGTTCTTTTTTATCTTTTGTTCTATTCTTTTCGCTACAAAATTAATGTATCAAATATTTAAAAAAAAATAAGTTGTATTTTTAACTATTAATTTAAAAAAATAAAATTACGTCTAGTTTTAAATTAGTAATTTACATGTATATAAACTATTAATATATATAAAGCATATGTTATGATTGAACATGACTCTTAGTGGCAGAGTTACGATTCAACATTAAGGTGGACAAAACTTAATTATAACCTGCGGTGAATGCACTCAGATACTTTAGTATTTCATGAAAATAACACCGATTTTTTAGAAATGTAAAAGAAAAATAAAAAAATATTTATCATAAAATGTTATTGTACACGGTGTTTCAAATGATATAGGATTATAGTTCGCAAATTGGAGAAGTTTAATTGGGCGGTGATACGATGTCATCCATATGAAATGGTATAATTGTGGTAGCCAATAATTCTTCTTACTAACGGCACATAGGAGCAACTACCTATTAGAACATATAGTCAATATATGTGTAGATGTGGTGTAGATATGGTAGACTTATATGGTATAGTTGATTTTCTCTTTGATTCCTAGAATCGTGGGATATTTTATTGCTTTCATGTATAGCTCATTTCATCCCTATATAATGGACTTTGTATATTATTTGAATAATTTATCTTACAATGAAAGAGAATTCATGAATTATATAAACAAAAAGTAAACAAATTTAATGAATGATATATTTTAAAATAAATTAATGCTATTGCAAAATTAAAAAAAAAAACTTTGCAATAAATTGTTTATAATGCATAATGGTGGTATTTTTGAATTATTACGTCAATAATACTCATAATTTGAGATATTCCCGTTTTATGAATCCTTTGAGTTATCCATCAAACGAATCGCAGAGGAGGGACAGTGGCGGTTAACTCAAAGGATTAGTAAAGTGGGAGTAACTTAAATTATGGATATTATTTTAAACTTAAAAAGAAACTAATAAAAAGTATGAACCATTTAGTTTAACAAATGTAAAAGCTACTTTGAAATAGCAATTAAAATAACGAAGAGTCTAGTGTAACGAGTTTTCGACCAAATCTTAATGGGTGTACGTTTTAAAATTATGGTAGGTATAAATAATGTTTACTTCCCGTTGCAACATAATTATCTCCAAATTAAAATTAAATAATATTTTTCATACCGTTGGCACGAGCATTACTATCTATTAATAAATTAGATCAGTCCTAATATTATAAGACTCTCTTAACTTATGTTCTTAAGTGGTGGCCTAATTTGAACATTTATGTTTTAATCCAATAGCTCATAAACTCTCTTAACTTACGTTTTCAATTGGTGGCTGAGATTTAGTTTGAATTTTTATGTTGTAATCTAACAGCTCATATATTTTTGTGATAACTAAACATATATTTATCTTCTAATTAATTTTAATTTATTGGGGTTTGCTTAGTCGAAAACCCGTCAAATCAGGCCATTTTTCATCCCTAATTATAATGGAAGTGGAATTAGACAGATTTAATTTATTCTACCACTATTTGAATAATATGCATACAATTATATTTTAAAATGTGGTTAAGATTAAAAATTAAAATTAATGCTATATGGAAAAATTTAATTCCTCTTGCTCTTAAATTAAGATTATACCACTACTTTTTAGGGATAAAATTAATTTCTATGCGAAATAGCAAAATTAGAATAAGAATTCTTAATAAAAGATAAAAAAAAATATTAAAATTATGAGTAATTACATATATAAAAAAAATCAATAAATAAAATTTTAGATAGTGTCACTAATTATATATACGCAAAATCGAATCATGCCATAGGCACGAGTATTAGCTAGTTCATTCATAAATCACAACAAAAAATTATTTTCTCATCTATCTCTCTATATTCGTTAACATTACCTTCCCATATGAAAACTGTTAAACAACATCAAAATAGAAGTTTAAGCAACGAACTAATTAAAAAGAAAACTAATGTATGTATATATACACCAAAAGCTTACGAATTCAGTTATGACAACAATATTTAGTGATATTTTACCCCATTATTATTAAAGTTGGAAAAAATATGTTGTTAGGATTTAAACTTACAACTTTTTTATTATTAGAAATGATATTAACTATTGAGCTATCTCTCTTTTTTGTTAATTTTTTTTGTTCCAACTTATATTTATTTGTACTTGACAATCAGGCGTACGTGTACATGCATTACGTGTGCTTTGTGTTTAGTGTACTAAATCAAAAAGAAAGTTTAACGGTAACTAACCCAAGCACTTTTTATTACTCAAATACCCTAGAATTTGCTAAAAATTCAAGGGGGGTTGTTGGCAGGGGAGGATGTGGCTAACTGTTAAGTAGAGCCGACAAAAAATGTGTCCGAGAGAGTGTCCCAATTGTTTTTCATAAACTTCTCATTTAAGTAAATAGAATTTCTATTAGTTAACGGAATATTTTTTGATAAAAACTTATAACATTCTTATATTTGCGTATCTTATTTTTAACAAATTTCTAACTCCGCCCCGATATAGGTAACGACCGACTCTAGACCCCTTGGCTCCGCATGGTTGGTGGCACAAGTTTGTTTGTGAGGGAGCAGTAATCATCAATATATATAATATATTCCAACTCAATTCAAAATAAAATTTATGACAACTACTTGTATCAAAAAATAAATTTATTATCGTAGCCCAGACCTTGGATCAGCCCACCCCACTCCAATTATTTTACGGCCCAGTCCTTTTCAGTTTTCAATTCTCAAAAGATAAAAAAATTCAATCACAAAGCTTGCACATAAATTAACAATAAACGAGAAAAAAGAGGGATAAATGTAGATACAATTTTGAGTCAATTTGGTTTAAGGATATAAACCTAACACGACATTACTTGAATTCTTCAAAAAAATTTAAACACAAATATGACATGATCACGTATTAAATTTCTTACCAATTAACTTCTCATGTTTTAGGGCAAAAAATAAGTCTTGACTCGCTCTTAGATTTGATGAGAGAAATTGGCTGCTGAAAATGGAAATGGAAAAGAATTACGCTAATTTAACTCTTTTTTCAATCAAGGAAAACAGAGTACATGTATTCCCACAAATGCTTTTCCGTTCTCATTATAATCCGTTTTACATTGATAAAGAGAATTTCTTTAATCAATATAACAAATCTATAATGGAATTAAGTTATAATTTTAAATATTAACTAAATTGAAATTAACGTTTTGTAAAAAGTGTCACAATCATATGGATTATTTCAAATTGACCGTTATGTTTTAACATTTAAAATGTAAAAGAAATCATTTTTCTTTCCTTTGATTCCCTGGGCCAATTACGCTTTAGATCATTCATTATAGAAATGTTTTGGAAAACGAGTAGGAAAAAAGTATCTACAAATAGTGTTTTTTTTCCCTTCAAAGGTACATTTGCCCTTCCAAAATTTTATACCTTATATATATATAGAAGAGATGGGTTTGGTGGCACTAAGGCCTCGTTTGGTTCACGGATTTTAGTACTCGGGAAAGGAAAGTCGTTCCTTTCCTTTGTTTGGTAAGCACAAATTCCGGAAACACTTTCCCGAGAGAAGAAAAAGTAGAGGGTAAAACCATTCATCTCAAAACACATGGGATTGATTTTTTCATGTAATTTGCAAGCATTTATTACAAAAAATTTAGATAATAATACCCTTACCTAAATACTTTTCATGTTTTACCAAACACAAGAAAGGAAATTTGACAGAAAAATTAGTTTCCCACCTCCATGGGAAAGATAAGGGAATTGATTTCCCTTCCGTGAACCAAACGAGGCCTAAAAGGAAAGGGGAGCATACTTTAAACCACACGCTTTATGAATATACAATCATTCAACCAATTGGGTTAAAGCTCAGGTCTAATCCCACTATTTTTTTGCCAAAAGTTTTCGAAGCTGTCAAATTATTTTAATGTTCAATTTTACCTGGTGACTACAAAAGGTATATATATATATAATATTTCATACAATAAATACGTAGATACATTTGTTGTTTGACTACGGAAAAAACGAAAAAATATTTCTGTGATTCAAACCGTAATAGAGAGTGAAAAATCCATACCCATTACCAACTTTGCTAACACTAAGGCTCCGTTTGATAGCAACATGGAAAATGAAAATAAAAACAACTAATTTAGGTGAGAAGATGAAAAATAAATTGAGTCATATGGTGAGGTCCTCTCCATCTCATACTCATTTTTGTGAGTATATGTCCTCCATCATTCTTTAATATTTTGTGAAATTTTTTTTTCCACCATCACCCAAAGAAAATTTTGTCATGAAAAAAAGCAAAAAGCAAGAGTTAATCTCACCACATCCCTCAACTTATTTTCCATCTTCTCACCTAAATTAGTTATTTTTCTTTTAATTTTTTATATTGCTATCAAACGGAGCCTAAGTGTTAAAAATATAATTAATGTAACATTTGTCATAACCGATTTATATTTTTTTCAATTTTAAATTTATCCAAGTTGGCATGTGCCGTGTAGGTTAATCTTGAGGGTTATAACTATGAATAGCTCTAACAACATAATCTTAAATGGGCAATTGACATTGGAAATATCGTACAAGACTACCCACTACAAAAGCTACAAAGAAATTTTTAACCTTTGAAAACAAAAGAAAAACATCACCCCACTAAGCAAGCATTGTTAGGACCGAAAGCAACTACTAAGACAAGACGATTCCTTTCATGACAAAGAACCAAATTGCTTTGTCTTTATCCCAAAAGAACAACTTTAACTTAATCAATTCCCCCAAAATATTCTTGATTGGTAAGTAAACAAACTTGAGTCATAATAAATGCCTTATAAAACATATACAAATTTTACGATAAGTTATTTTTGAGAGAGAGATTACAAATAATATTTTATAAATCTCTCTTAGCTCTTGCCTTAATTTATATAGATCAGTGAAGAGTCTTAGTATGATGCGTACAAACTGACTCAATTTACACGCCTGCCATTATACAAACTTGTGAAGAGACTTAGTTTGAGAGCGCAAGCTGGCCCAATTTGCACAAAAGCCTTTTGAACCAAAACACCAAATAAATAAAGAAAAACAAAACCCACAAAAACTTGTTCCCTCCTCGTTATGGCGTATTTTTCTCTTATATTATCAGTTTTGTGACGCTTGATTGTTGTTTTGTAATTTGCATTTAAAATTTTGAAAAAGGAAAATAATTGAAAGAATTCATTTACATGAAGAGTTTTCTCCACAATTTATTTTACCTACTATAATATTTTTCAATGTTTATTCATTATAATAACACAACTCTTTCCTATTGTTCCTTAAAAATATACACTTTTATTAATTTAAGAGCATATCCATCGGATAGGGTAAACAGATAAATTTAACCTATCCCTCTCCACAGCGAAAGAATTTAGATCGACAAAATTTGGCTTGTACGGTAGAGAACGACTAAATTTACCATTTTCTTAGATTTTATCCTATGCGAATATGGATCGATCGTACAAGGCATATGAATGTGTCAGATTCGTATCAAACTAAAAAAAAACAATACAAATTTGGCTCATTTGTACGAGTGACAAAACTTTTAAAAAAAAATTACATAAGAAGCCATACGAGAGTGGTAGCCTCGTATGGTTGAAAAAGTGTTTTTTTAACTCATATGAGTCACAAACATAAAAAAAAAAAAAATTGGAAAAACAACACATACAGTTGTTCCTTGATCGTATGGCATTAATTTTTTTTTTTTAAGAAAACTCATACGAGTATGAAACATTCGTATGAGTAAAAAATTACCATTTTCGCTGTGTGCAGGCTTTGAAATTTAAAAAGTAATTACTAAATTTACCCTAAATTTTAGAGTATTCGGTGTGGATTCTCTAACAAATAAAGTCCTATTTACATTGAGGTTTCAACCCCTGAATTTTTGTAAAAAGAAAACAAATAAAAAAGAAAAGAAAAAGAATCTTGACCATTATACCAAACATCACCACAAGCAAGTACATAACATGTCTAGATATAATGAAGAATTGCCGGATATATAATAGTATTAGCGTATCATAAAGCTATCAGAAATTAATAATAAATCCTTGAATCAATAAGGTATAAACACTTAATAGAGAGGAAAATTTATAATTGTATTCGAGTATATTCTTTTTTTTTTCCCTTAGAATGATTACATAGTCACACGAAAAAATAAGAAGATAAGAAGTCATAATTTTACAATGGTAAACACAAACAAAAAGTTAGAAATCACGTTCATATGGATTGATTTCAAGACTCATAGAAAACAAAAAAGTACACTTATGAACTGCAAGGTCATTGTAGAGCGAGTATGCTATTCTAATTGGTAAAGCACCCATCCGATTTATGAGAGAAGTCTTGAATTCGAGTCTCATTTGTGGTAGAGGATTTTTCGTTATTATTGTAATAAAAAGAAAAGTTTTAGTGCTTCCCATTTTATTTTTTTAAAAATGAATACAAGGCCATTGAAAGTTCTTCTTTTATATAGTAATTGAGTATACAATCTTTTGCAACTTTTTATACAGCATATATTGTCTTTAGTTGTTAATAAATTTTCAGTAAAGTCATTAATAATTTCCTATAAAGAAAAATAGAAAAAGTAAGACTATTTAGCATTTTAAAATGATATTTGTTAGAAATGATGATATTGAATGATGATATT
Source organism: Lonicera japonica (assembly GCA_021464415.1). Taxonomy (NCBI): domain Eukaryota; kingdom Viridiplantae; phylum Streptophyta; class Magnoliopsida; order Dipsacales; family Caprifoliaceae; genus Lonicera; species Lonicera japonica. The sequence goes on from CM038469.1 coordinate 58,525,769, forward strand.
CTCCAACATAAATTAGCATTATTATTTGTAATTATTAAAGCTTAGAATTATTCTTCTTTTCTCTTCTTTTCCTTTATTCCCTCCTCCATGTTTCCCTCCTTGTCTCCTCCTTTCTTCCTCATTTTAGGCTTCTTGTTTCCTTCTTTACTTGTATATATATTCATGTCAATTCCATTGTAAATGTATGAAAAGATTGTAACAATGTAATCCATTATGGAATTCTTGCTCATTATAATTTCTCTATTTCTTGTGTTGTATAATTTAAAATGGTATCAGAGCACAACCTCGCCACTAGCCACCACGACCTCGCCACTAGCCACCACGACCTCGCCACCAACCACCAGCCACCACACAACCTCGCCACCAAGCCACCACACCTATCACCATTATCAAACAAATCAAATACGCCTCCAAACACTACTCGAATCAGACTTTACGCAGCAAACCTGTTCAAATAAAACCACGTCCAAATAATTATTATTGAAGCATTCAGCCTGGCTGGCAAGACCATCAGGTAACCACAGCTTAGTGCAAGGTTCAATTCCTACTAATAGCATTTTATTTTTCCTCTATTTCCTTACAAACTGCAACTGCCACATCATTGACACACAAGCGCCACGTGTCAGCCACGCCAGCGCCACGTGGCATCCAGTCAGCGCCACGTGTCCGCCACGTGACATCCAGTCAGCGCCACGTGACATCCAGTCAGCGCCACGTGTCCGCCACGTGACATCCAGTCAGCGCCACGTGACATCCAGTCAGCGCCACGTGACATCCAGTCAGCGCCACGTGGCATCCAGTCAGCGCCACGTGGCATCCAGTCAGCGCCACGTGTCAGCCACGTCAGCGGTTAACGCCGTTTGCTTGCCGTCAGACTTGACGGAATATTCCAGACACCGTCAGATATATTTACAATTTCACCCCTGTACTTTCTGATATTTCTATTCTAGCCCCTAAACTTTCTTATTTTTCTATTCTAACATCAAGAGCCGTTGATCTCATTGCACCACTCATCCACTCGTTCAACTTCCCGATTCTCTCCTCCGTCAATCCCAAGCAACACCGTCCATTTCCTCAGTCAATCCTTTCACATCTTCTTCTTCTGGAAAATTCAAGGGCCAAGGCTGAGTTCTTGGTTCTTCTTCAGGTCCCACCAATTCAATTCCCACCCGCCAATTGCCCACTCCTAATCCATACCATAACCGACAACCCCTAATCCATACCATAACCGACAACCCGCAAATTCCGTAAACTCCAAACCCTCGCCCCAAAAAAAAAAAAAAAAAAAAAAATCACTGCCATCATCAACTGCCGACATCTTTTCAAAATGCTCCGACCTCGAAATTCGAAATTCAAATTTCGAGATCGGCGCCTTTAACCCTTTCACCAGCTTCCTGCCATTAAAATCAAAACACACCATCCTCACTGCAAATCACCCAATAGCACCATCCTCACTGCAAATCTCCCATTCAAATCCAATACAAACAGCCATGTCGATCAGCATCCGCCAGCGAGGTACTCCATGTCCTGCCTGCTCTTTTCGCCGCAGAGCTTGTCCTCCTTCTTGTGAATCAGTTAAAATCTTTCCAAATGCGTATCATCGTCGAGATTATCACACAATCTTTTCCGTTTTCGGCGTAAAAAGTGTTGAATTCTTTTTACAACACGTACCGGATCACAAACATCGTGAAACTCTCGATTCGTTTCTCTTTGAAGCTAAGGCAAGAATCCTAAATCCTGCTGGTGGATGCGCTGCCCTCCTTACCTCTCTTGATCAAAAGCTTGAGGCTCTGCAGTCACGAATGACGGCGTTGGAGGCTCGACTGGACAGCGAGTCTCCCAGGGTTAATCCGTCATTTTCCTTTGTCCCTCCTGCAAGTTCCTCAAGGGCCAATCCATCCGACTCCCTTGCTCACCCACCAGGCTCCTTCGCTTCTCCATCCGGCTCTGGTCGACGCCGCCACCGTTCGACCGGAAAACTGCCGGAGAAATCTCCAGCCTCCAGGTCATTTGCCTACCCATCCGGCTCCTTTACTCACGCATCCGGCTCCTTTGCCTCTCCACCTGGCTCCTTTAACCCTCCTTCAAGTTCCTCAAGGGCCAATCCATCCGACTCCCTTGCTCACCCACCAGGCTCCTTCGCTTCTCCATCCGGCTTCTTTACTCACCCATCCGGCTCCTTTGCCTCTCCACCTGGCTCCTTTAACCCTCTTGCAAGTTCCTCAAGGGCCAATCCATCCGACTCCCTTGCTCACCCACCAGGCTCCTTCGCTTCTCCATCAGGCTTCTTTACTCACCCATCCGGCTCCTTTGCCTCTCCACCTGGCTCCTTTAACCCTCCTGCAAGTTCCTCAAGGGCCAATCCATCTGACTCCCTTGCTCACCCACCAGGCTCCTTCGCTTCTCCATCCAGCTCCTTTACTCACCCATCCGGCTCCTTTGCCTCTCCACCTGGCTCCTTTAACCCTCCTGCAAGTTCCTCAAGGGCCAATCCATCCGACTCCCTTGCTCACCCACCAGGCTCCTTCGCTTCTCCATCTGGCCCCTCAGAGAATCCTCTAGAACCTGGGGTTCTTCCGACCCAGGAAGATTTGTTGGAGCATCCTCACTACAAAAGTTTTTTAAAGCTCCTTTCATCAACCCCTGATATCCATCTACCGACCGTGAATCTTTCAGAACACGGGGATCCTCTGACAGCAGTGGATATGCCGGCATATCCGACTCTGTCAGATTACCAAGTTGCTTTGGATGGTTTCTCAAAGGGGTCTCCTCAAATTAGTTCTGTTGCGGAGGTTGCCGGATTAATGACTCCGGATTGGACTACCTTAGGAGATATATGATACAATTCGCTCTCTGTTTCTAACTTCACTGATATCTTGAATTTTGGTGCTGATGATTCTCATAATCCATCGCCTTTCTCTTTTTTATCTCAATAATGTGTGTTCCCTTCCTTCCGCACCGCCAACACCCTCGGAAACCTCTCGCCTCTCATATCGAAACTTCAGTTTATCTCTCTAAAACCAAAACCAAAGAAAGGGCCATCATTGACTACTAGCACCACTGCTATTCTTCCACCTCTCTAAAAAAAAAAAAAAAAAAAAAAAAAAAAAAAAAAACATATCTATATATATTCAATCTCTTCAATTTAATATTTCCGGCGGGTCGCCTTTCGCTGCACCTCCAAGTATTCTGATTCAATTTCTTGTTACTGTTATACGTACTGCTCGCGTATTCAGATCAAGTTTTTTTCTCCGGAAATTCTACACCGGACCTCGCCGTTCCGTCGGCTCCCGTCATCGCCGTTACCGCCGTTCTGTCTGCCGGTCAATCATCAAACATGTCAAAAAAAAAAAAAAAAAACCAAAACCAAATTCCATTTTCTCGTATCCAAGCTTCGGATCCCTAAGAGCCTCCTTCAGCTTGAGGGGGGGTGTTAAAGTAGATCTAAGCACATGCCTCCATTCTCCTGCACACATGCCTCCATGCTCCTGCACACATGCCTCCATGTTCCTGCTTCCATGCTCCACTGCTTCCGTATTCATTATGTTTTGTTCTTTAATTTCTTTAATTATGTAATTATAATCATTATGTTCTAGATCTAGTTTTCCAATTTGTTGGAGATCATCTCATGTAGTAAAAGGACGCTTTCAGGATTTGCTTTCCAAACTCAAGCTGACCGCCCATTTGCCACCTTGAGTTTGAAGGGGGGTGTTAGAAATGATGATATTGAATGATGATATTCTCCAACATAAATTAGCATTATTATTTGTAATTATTAAAGTTTAGAATTATTCTTCTTTTCTCTTCTTTTCCTTTATTCCCTCCTCCATGTTTCCCTCCTTGTCTCCTCCTTTCTTCCTTATTTTAGGCTTCTTGTTTCCTTCTTTACTTGTATATATATTCATGTCAATTCCATTGTAAATGTATGAAAAGATTGTAACAATGTAATTCATTATAGAATTCTTGCTCATTATAATTTCTCTATTTCTTGTGTTGTATAATTTAACAATATTTATACCCAAAAAAATTATATCTTGTGCTTTTTTGTTCGGAGAGCTGAGTAACATTTTTTTCCTTCTTGAATGACTTGAGAGGTTGTGGATACGTTCTCCTCTCCATATAATTTGTACTATTTTTAAAGGAAGAAATTCTAGACCTTCTTTTTGAAACAATATTTTAACACAATCCTGGAACAATGAGTGAATTAACTCAGCGGTAATAAGCCAAAGCTCAACCTAAACTGCCCATTGCCCTTTTTGTTGGCACAAAAGGTTGTATTGCACTATTTTCCGGTGTATGATTGATTTGCATTAAATTGTGATTTTTTTCTTCTGAAATAACTCATGAAGTCAGTGTGTTTAAAGAGCCATCTTCACAACTATATTTGAAGGAAGGACACTTTACTCTTTCATTTTAAAATATAGTAACTCATTTTTCTTTACAAAAAAAAATAAAAAATCTTTTCTCCATCTTTATTTATTTTTTATCTAAAACAAATAATTGATCACCATTGGCCGGTTCCCGACCAGGTGGCCACCACCATCTATACTGTCAGAGTTTTGGCGATCGTACTATAGCTCTGGCCGACAGATCTATTTTTGTGCTAAATCATCAATTTTCACATTAATTTTGTAAGCAACTCAAGATAGATATTGTAGTGCAAATTTACTTTTGCACTAAATTCGCGAGTAGTGCAAATATGTTTTTGCACTATATAGAAATTCAAGGATGTGCTTTGGTGACCTTGCCATAGCTCCGGTAGTACTAAAAATAGTTTGTGAGACCCATCAAATTTTCTTTGTGCCTCGGTAAAAAAAAATGAAGGAAATATACAATTGTAAATAAATATATAATTGGCCATTAAAAGAAAAAAAAAGGATGTATTTTTTTAGTAAAGAAAAATTAAAAAATATCCTTATAATCAAAATAAATTGCTAAAAAAGTACTCCACGTGTTATCACACCATCCTTGTAATAAACAAAACTGAATTCTTTTATTGGTAAAAATTAAAGAAAGAGAGCACTTGGCTAAAATCTTAAAGAACAAAATCTAATCTTTCCAGCGTACACCAAGTCCACCTAACCCAAAGGTACCATTGGTGTGAGATGACAATATCCCAACAAGATATGGCATAATTTAGGGCTTATTTTAACTTTAATCAACATAAAAAAAATTCATTTAAAATCCATATAATCCTAAAGTATGGACTATTGGGTTGGGCAATTCCAAAGGACTCCCACCTAAAACTCGCACACCTAGAATTTTAAATGTTTGCATCTAACTTTTTGGCATATTACCCACCACCTGTTTGTTGCATTGTCCAAGTGGATGGCTTATGTTTCTTTGAAAAGAAAGAAAACAGGATGGTGGATTTGGAGGCACTTGGAAAAGCTTTCCTTGCAATTCCCCACTACACGATATATCACCCACAAAGCAACAAGCAAAGGGTGTTGTTTTGTTTTGGCAATACATCCTTGGAATTGCTGTGTGTTGCAGAATAATTCCAACTTTGGCCAGCTCTTATTCCCATCCACCATGCATGCAGACAAAATCAAATTTTTAGTGTGAGAAAGAGAGGAGAGAGAAACAGAGAGGGGAGCTCTGTATTTCACAAATTCCATATTCCTCTGATTCACCCAAGGGACATTAAATAAATCAATGGTGACAAAAACAACCACATGAATTGTCCCAAACACAGCCTTAGTTAAATCCTTCCAGTCAAGAGGAGATTTAATTCCAATTGACTCATTTTGCACCAAAAACAAGAAAAACCCAAGAAACAGAGGAACCCTTCTGATAAAAACCACTTTGATGGCTAAGGTGGTTGAATGAGAGATTTTGGGTGTTCTCTTTGAGGGGTTTTAGTGGGTTTTTGCTCAACTGCAAAACCCATTTGGGAATTTGAATTCTCTTGTATGTTTGATTGGTTGAACCAAGATTTACTTCTGAAAAATTTCTGGTAATTTTCTTCTTCTTATTTACTCTGTTTCAGTTCCATTCTTTTGATTCACTTTGAAACTATCTCAAACCCACTTTAGCTTCTTTCTTGATGTCTACAAATAATGGTTTTTCCTTTCGAATGTTGTACACATGGTTTTATTTATTGTGGTTAATTGTTATTGTTGAAATGTTTGAATTGGTAGTAGTTGTTTGGTGTTATCCTCAAATCCATTGTATTTTGAAAATGTTTTTGAAAGTAGAATTAATTGATAATGTTAAACCTAAATTTTTGGTTCTGTACCCAAACAAACTATAAAACCTCCTTGCTTCCCTATATTCTAAACCCAATTCGATTCATTTATTTGTAATGTTCACATCTAGAACCTCTATTAGGCTAACTATAAAACAAGTTTGCAACAAATTTGCTAGCTTTGTGTATGGTTGTAAATTTAGAAGAGGAAAGTTGGTTTGTACCGTGTATAGAGCACACACGTCTATATAAATTTATAATAAGAGCAACTGTTTTTTGAATCTTAAAAATGTTTAAAGAATAAATAATTGTGTCGTTGAGATTACATGATATTTTATGAGAACGAATAGTGCCTTTTGCACATGTTATGATGCATATATATATGGGGAAAGAGCCATTTATAAAGTAAATGGAGGCATTACGTAGTTTATTTTTTTCAAGATTTATGCATTACGTTGTAATAAGGCCTAATTCAAGTCATTCATATATGCCAGATCCAACTTTTGGTTACTAAACTTTGATATTTGCCATAAATGGTAGAATGGTTCAAGAGGAGGGATCATCATCAGTAACTTCATCACCCCTTCAATTCTTCTCCATGATGTCGCTCTCACCTACTGTAGGTTCACCATATCCATGGCTACGTGAGTTAAAATCTGAGGAGAGAGGCTTGTACCTAATCCAACTCCTTGTAGCCTGTGCTAACCATGTGGCTACTAATAGCATCGAGAACGCAAATATAGGCCTTGAACACATCTCCCTTCTGTCCTCACCCGATGGTGACACTATGCAAAGAATAGCAGCCTATTTCACCGAGGCACTAGCCGACCGTATGCTTAAAAGCTGGCCCGGTTTGCACAAAGCCCTCAATTCCACAAAAATATCTTCCATATCTGAACAAATCCTCGTTCAAAGGCTCTTTTTTGAACTATGTCCCTTCTTGAGGTTATCGTATGTGATCACAAACCAAGCCATTCTTGAAGCAATGGAAGGGGAGAAAGTTGTTCATATCATTGACCTTAATTCTTTCGAGCCCGCCCAATGGATTAATCTTCTTCAATTGTTTAGTGCAAGGCCGGAGGGCCCGCCTCATTTGAGGATCACAGGGATTCATGAACAAAAGGAAGTTTTGGAGCAAATGGCTCATCGATTGAATGAAGAAGCTGAGAAATTAGATATACCGTTTCAATTCAATCCTATAGCGAGTAAATTGGAAAATCTTGATGTTGAAAGCTTGCGTGTTAAGACTGGTGAAGCTCTTGCTGTTAGCTCGGTGCTTCAACTACACACTCTCTTAGCATTCGACGACGAAATGCTTCGACGAACCTCTCCTTCAGTATCCAAGAACTCGAACTCCATTTCAATGCAAGGCGGTTTTCATACAAAAACGCGCACTTTAGGAGATTTTCTTGAAAAAGATGTGATTAATGCATATAGTCCAAGTCCCGATTCGAATTCCTCATCCCCACTCTCCTTGGCTGCTTCACCTAAAATGGTGACATTTTTGAACGCCCTTTGGAGCCTTTCGCCGAAACTAATGGTGGTGACCGAGCAAGAGTCAAACCACAACGGGTTTAGCCTAATGGACCGGATCATGGAAGCATTGACCTTTTACGCGGCTTTGTTTGATTGCTTGGAGTCTACGGTACCGAGGGGATCAATAGAGCGTCAAAAGGTTGAAAAGATGCTTTTGGGCGAGGAAATAAAGAACATTATAGCTTGCGAGGGAGTTGAGAGAAAAGAGAGGCATGAGAAGCTTGAGAAATGGATTCCGAGGCTCGAGTTGTCAGGTTTTGGGAGGGTGCCATTGAGTTACCATGGAATGTTGCAAGCAACGAGATTGTTGCAGAGTTATGGGTATGATGGATATAAGATTAAAGAGGAGAATGGTTGTTTGGTTATTTGTTGGCAAAATCAGCCTCTTTATTCAGTTTCAGCATGGAGGTTTAGAAGGTATAGTTGAAATTATGATCCATGGTGGGTTTTAAGTTTCCGTTTCTTTATCATCTTTGTTTCTTTGTTCTTTTTCTCTGTATAAAGGATGTTATAAATTTCTAGCCTATGCAAATGTGTGGTGTTCTGTTGAAACTACAGAAGGATAAATGAAATTCAAAGATGTTTCTTTATTTATATTAGTCTGCTGATTTACTGTCCCATTTGTGGAGTGGAGTCTCCCTCTCTCGCACGTGAATGTAGTATAATTACTCCTTCGATCTCAAATTAAGAGTTGTGTTTTTATTTTTTTTATTTTTGCGTGACGTCCCAAATTGACAAGTTTTGTTTACAGACATACTCAATGTACCAAATCTCACGCTAATAAATAAGTTGCTCTCTTACTACGGATTACGTTGAATTAGTATTTTCTTAAAATGTCTACAAATTAAACACTAACTCTTAAATTGGAGACCTCTGCTCTTTTCTCTTTTTTGAGAGCGAAGTCTCTAAAGGAGGCGAAATGCATTAAATTAAATCAGCAGAGACGAGCATTCAACCAATCTTGTAAGGACTCCCAATTCTCCGAGACACTTCCGTGAGCAACCACATTACAATTTCTGGGCACAAAAATAAATCTTACATCAATATCCGACTGCAAAATAGAAATATCATGAAGGAAAGTCATGCTCACTGAGAATGTTTTCTTTAAATTGATGAGCTCGATAATGCCCAGAGAGTGACTCTGGATCACAATTTTCTAAGAATGCGAGCACTAGTATTACGTGACGTGGGTGAAACAAACGACTCGTAACTAAGAAGATAAAATATGTAATTTAAATAAAATGCAATTGAGAAGGAAGATTTAGAGGGAAAAAAGAGGGTGTGAGGGATCATATTATTATTTATGTATATACACACACACACACATTAGCATGCATATGTAACCTGTTCACCCACTTTTATTTGTTTTTCTCACTAAATATTATTAAAAGATTTTTTTCTTTTTTAAAAAAGGAGAAATTCTTTTACTTACTGTTTTCACAATTCCGTTCAAAAACTTGTTCCTATGAATACTTTAATGTTTTAATTTCGGCTTCTAATTTAATTCTCAAGTAATATTGTCTGCTTCACGGGTTTATTTATTATATATATATATATATTATTTATAGTATATTATTAATAAACGGTATTGTCCGCTTACACCTATAATTATATTATATTATTTAAAAGCGGTATTGTCCGCTTGCACCTATATATATTAAAAGTGGTATTGTTTGCTTATTCTATATTTATTATTACTTAAAAGTGGTATTATCCGCTTATCCTCTACTTATATATACTATTAAAGCAATATTGTCTGCTTGCTTTACATATAAATTTAAACATAATATTTTTGTTTGTGTAAATGAAATGGCAACATCTACATCTATCACAATTGTGCCTACTGTTAGTTTAAGTCAGGCTGAAAAACCGGATTTTTTTTCCAGTAAAGACTTTAAACAATGGCAACAAAACCATGGAGAGCGAATAATGCATTAGAGCTGGTTCTTTTTGATATTTGCAGGCCGAAAACTTCATCTTCCAACGGAGGTATAAGTTATATACTCGCTTTCATTGATGGTTATAGTCACAAAATGTGGGCTTATTTTTTACTGCAAAAGTCGGAAGCCCTAACAGCTTTCAAAAGCTTCAAAGCACTTGTCAAGAAAGAATTAGGTAACCTGATTAAAGCTTTTTGCACAAACTGTGGTGGCGAATATACCTCACACGATTTTGCAAATTTTTGTGAGATCCATGGAATTAAGCGGCAACTTATAGCAGCCTATTCACCTCAATAAAATGGCATTAGCAAGAGGAAAAATTGCACAATTCTAAATATGGTGCGAAGTCTTTTGACAAAGAGTCGTATTTCAAAGAATTTTTGGCCTGAAGCAGTTAATTGGAGCATTTATGTGCTAAGCAAAAGCCCCACACTTGTTGTCCAAAACATAACGCCTAAAGAAGCTTGGAATGGTCGAAGACCGATTGTCGAGCACTTCAGAATTTTTGGCTGTATAGCACATGCTTATATTCCATACCAAAGGAGGAAAAAGTTTGACGACAAATGGGTAAAATGCATTTTTCTTGGTATTAGTGAACAATCAAAAGCATACAAATTATACAATCCAAACACCAAAAAAATTGTTATTAGTTGTGATATGATTTTTGATGAGGAATAGTTCTGGATTTGGGATGATAAAGGCGCTAAACAACAAATACAAGCTAATTTTGATGGAGAAAACGAAGAGGGAGGGCAGCAGTCCGTAGAGAACGATCAGCCCATACCAGATAATGCATAATCCGTACAAGATAACGTGTAGCCCGATCAACAAGCTGAACTAGAAAGTGAACAATCGAAGCGATTAAAGAAAAGACTTAGATGGATGGCTGATTATGAGGTAGAAGGAATCGAGCAAAATAAAGACCCATTTATTCACTTTGCACCTTTCGCTGATTGCGATTTGATGGCGTTTGAAGAACCTGTTAAATAATTAAAGTGACGAAAGGCCATGTATGTCAAAATTGCTGCGATTGAAAGAAATAACACTTGGGAGTTGATAGAGCTTCCAAAAGGGCAAAAAATTATAGGCGTAAAATGGGTTTACAAGACGAAATTGAAAGAAAATGGTAAAGTCGACAAGTACAAAGCACGCTTAGTCGCTAAAGGCTACAAGCAAAAGTTTGGCATCGATTACACATAAGTTTTCGCCCCGGTTGCAAGGCACGATACAATTATATTGGTGATTGCTTTGGTAGCTTAAAACTCATGGCCTATTTTTTAGTTAGATGTAAAATTGGCGTTCTTGCATGGTGAGTTAAAGGAAGAGATATTTATAGACCAACCTCCTGGTTATATTAGAATTGGTAATGAGCATAAAGTTTATAAATTAAACAAAGCTCTTTATGAACTAAAACAAGCCCCACGCACTTGGTATAGTTGCATTAAGGCGTTTTTTGAAAGAAGGTTTTCAAAAATGCCTATATGAACATACGTTTTTTTATTAAAATTAGAGTTAGAGGGAAGATGCTTATTGTTTGCTTATATGTCGATGATTTGATTTACACGGGAAATGATGCTGCCATATTCCATAAGTTTAAACAATTTATGATGCTTGAATTCAATATGTTTGAATTCCTTGGGCTAGAAGTGGTTCAATCTGCTAGTGGTATATTTATCTCCCAAAAGAAGTATGTTCAAGAAATTCTAAACAAGTTCCAAATGAAGAATTGTAATTCTGTTAGCACACCGACCGAAGTTGGTCTAAAGCTCGTGAAAGATCTCGAAGGAAAACGAGTTGACAACATTCTTTATAAGCACATTGTAGGGAGTCTAATATATAATAACAATAATATAGGATATATAATCTCATGTATAACATGCCATTATATATTAATATTAAGAAAATTGTTAAAGTTCAAATTGCTACTAACAAATCAATTAATTCTAAACTGTTGTACAATATTATTTCAAAATACAAAGAAATTTGCTTTAACAGTAACACTATACTAACATTAATGATAATTGATTTAGTTATAGTTTGATATAATAATATAGTAGTTAACATATATATTAAATTATATATTCTATATCATAATTGTTTTTTTTGAAACATACGCACGTATATGATGAGATACTTATTTAACGTAATGTCAATAATACGAATTAATGGAGAAAATAGGGTTTCAATATACACCTTAAATGTCCTCTTAAATATAGAGCGAACCTTAACGAGTACGATATACTCTAGCATATTTATTGTTTTTACTTGATTTACGATTTTTTTAATAATATTTAGCTGGTAGACCCTGCCACCTATAGACCCTGGCATCTCAAGCTCCACCATCTCAATGAACATACAGCCAGAAATTCCTATGTGGATATTTAACACCGATGGAGCTTCTAACTTGCAAGGTTTAGTACTGATCACTTCTGAGGCCAACACGCTAGAGCTAGCTTAGAAATTCCTTTTCAAGGCTTCAAACAATGAGGCTAAATACGAAGCTATCATAGTAAGTCTAAGAATAGCTAAAGACTTGGAGGCAAGGCAGATGGTGGTATACAATGATTCTACAGTCGTGGTTGGCCAAATACTTGGCCACAACATGGCCAAAGAAGATCACATGGCCGCCTATTTAGCTAATGCTAAAGCGGCAGCTCAGAGGCATACATATGTAGTCTTCACCAGGGTCCCACGAGCTCAGAACAATAAGGCAGATCATCTGGCCAAGCTATCATCATCAGCAGAGGTACTGAGAGGTATTCACATAAGATACTTAGAAAGTAATGCCATTGAAAAGCTCGAAGAAGTGAGTATAGCTCCGGTACAAGTTTGTAAGTGCTGGATCAATCCAATCTTGAATTATCTTGCAGATAGAGCTCTCCTTAAATACAAGAAGATGGCCAAAAACATAAAATACATCTCTAACAGGTACGTGGTCATTGAGGCAATTTTTTACAAAAAGGGGTATGTCCTTTCATTCTTACTCTGCATATACCCCATCAGACCCAGGCAGCTCTATTGGAAATCCACGAAGGGTTGTGCGGAGGACATCCAGTTGCGAGATCCCTGGCCTTTAAAGTTGGGAGGCAGGGTTATTTCTGCTCTACCATCTTACATGACGCAAAAGAGTTAGTGAAGAAGTGCAACAAGTGCCAATATTTGGCAATTCCTAGCAGAGCTGATGACCCCAGTCAGCAGCCCATGGCCTTTCTCTTAATGCGGCATGGACATTGTTGGCCTTTTTCCTTTGGGCAAATATCAGACAAAATTTGCGATAGTGAAAATAAATTACTTTCTTAAATTGGCGGAGGCAGAGACATTGACCACCATTATCACCATAAAAATTCATAATTTCGTTTGGAGAAACGTCATTTGCCGCTTTGGCTTTCCAAAGGTGTTAATCACGGACAATGGCAAGCAGTTTGACTACAACCTCTTTAGAGACATTTGTGAAGGACATGGAACAGAAATATTACAGCTCGCCTGTCCATCTTCAAGCAAATGGCCAAGCAGAGGTTACCAACAGAACCCTTATGAGCTCGTTAAAGAAAAGACTTAATAATGCCAAGAAAAACTGGTCCGAAGAGCTCTCCTCGGTTCTATGGGCCTACAGGACTACCATAAGAGGTCCAACTGGCGAAACTCATTTATCTCTGACCTATGAAACTGAAGTAGTGATCTCAATGGAGATGAGAGTGCCAACATACATAATCAACCATTATGACCCAGTTCGAAACGATGAGGGCCTTCTGGCCAATTTAGACTTCCTTGAAGAAAAGAGAAAATAAGCTCAAATCAAGGAGAAAACTTATAAGAGAAGTATAGTTAAGAGTTACAAGAAGAGGGTCAAATACAGAAGTCTGAATGTAGGTGATTTAGTACTTCGAAAAGTCACATTGGCTACCAAGGTCTCTGAACATGGGAAGCTGGCAGCTAAATGAGAAGGTTTTTACGTGGTCACCAAGGTCAGCAGACCTGGAACCTACTACCTAAGAACCATAGATGGCATGGAGCTCATGAGGCCATGGAACATAGAGCACCTTAAGAGATACTATCATTGAGGGAAAACATTTTGTACTTTTGTAATAGTTACTCCCAAAGAAAAATGTATATAAAATATTTTCGTTTTGGTATTTCACTATTTGCAAAGTACACTCTGTAAAAATTCTCTCACAAAGAGGTTAGTTTAGTAAGTGCACAGCTCGAAAAAGCACGTTTAAACTTTGTAAAAATCTTCTCACAAAGATGTCAGTTTAGTAAGTGTCCAGCTCGAGAAAGCACACTTATACTCTGCCTAAACCATCTAAAAAGGAGGTTGGTTCCACAACTGAAGAGGTTTGGTGATAACTGAGAAAACTGTTAAAATTTTCCTAAGTTAAAAGGGGCCATGACTCCATTATAGACTTAGCCAAAAAGAGCAAGTTTTCCTTTTAAAGTTTTAGAGACTTCCAAAAAACTCATATCCCCATATAGGTCAGTCACCAAGCATAAAAGGTCCTCACATAGGCCTGCTGAGAGCTGAATAATTCCTTTAGCAAAGAGGTCAGCGTAGTAACTGTTTAACTCGTTGAGCACACTTACACTCTGAGGAGTCTAACCAACATTTGAGAATTCCTTAACAAATTTTGCCTAAAGTCTAGGAGGCATGTCTCTTACAAACTTAACCAAAGTAACAAGAATTATATTTATATTGAGCGACCTAATATAACTAGTTCAACAAGTTAAACATGTCATTGATTTCTTGTGAAAATGGTAAAGACCTTTTTTGAGGAAAATTATTTATTTTGCTTAAATCTACTTATCTTATTTGTATGTTGTGGGGGCATTAGAGTACAATAGGGCTTATTCCATCTCACATTATAACTTAGACAAAAAAAAAAGATAAGAATTAAAGCAAAACAACATAGACAAAATTTTGAAACAAAATTCTTGTTCATTTCATTGAATAAGGGAGAAGGTACAAAATTCCTAGAATTTTTATTATAAAAAAAAGGATAAATAAAAAGTCCTAAATACTAAGCCTCTCATGTGCCATCACCACTTTAGAAGGCGACAATTTAACAATTTTTTATTTTTCCAGCAAGCCGAGCTCTTCCTCCCTAATCAACTGAAGAATGGCAATGATGTCTCCCCATCTTCTCTAAAATCTTGGCCTCAAGCTCTGGAGTTACACCCATGTCAATAGTGAGTTCGATACCGTCGAGATTATCGGGCTGTCACAAGGCGAGCTCCTGGCACTTGAAGAAGCTTGTTATGAATGCATCGCTGATCTTCATAAGCGGTCCTCCTTGAGCAGATAAGCTATCTATGGTTTTAAGCTTGATGGCATTAAGGGAATCTTTAAGCTCATTGTTCTCATTCTTTAGCTCAGAGACCTGGTTATTTATGGCTTCGTTATGTTGACGAGAGGCAGAGAGCTTTTCATCCTTTATGGCTAGCTGGCCCTGGAGCTCCTTAAGACTCCTAATAGCCACTTCCCTGCCATGGCGCTCCAACTTTACCAGCTTTTGGGCCTCTTCTCTCCCTCTGCGATCTAACTCGACCTCTGTTCGAGCTGCACTGATGGCGGCTTGAGTTTGTTATATGAGAGCACTCAGTTGAGTCCACAAGCCCATTGTTTCAGCCAACATCTGCCTTGCCTGGGCCAACATTCTCTCCTTATTTGCTTTAGCTGTTGCCAGTTCCAATCTTGCTTTGCTCAAGGCGTCTTGAGTGGCAATAAGGGCTGGGTTGTTTATACACTTCTTAGCTATATTGAGGGTGGAGTAAAAAAGGAAGAGGCCCTGAAGAAGAATGTATGGTTAGAAAAGAGTTTGAAAGGGTAAAATAAAAAAAAAGAGGGAATGGAGTAGAAATGTTTACTCGACTTATGTGATAACTGTATTCATAAGCTAGCTTGCTGATACCTGTTTCCCTTGCATTTTGGAGCATGCTCGCACCTTGAGGGGCAAGGTCACCCTAGGTATGAAGAACCTCGATCTATTTTCGTCAATCCTACGAGTGGCAGAGCTGGCAGCACCCTCAAAAGCTGACTGACGTTGGGCTTCAACGGGGTTGAGCTCCTACAGGTTTTCATCGTCAGAGACTACTTGTTTATAAGCAATCCTGATAAACGAAGTCTCTTTTGAAGGAGGATGGAGCACGACTAATCTTCAAAGCTTTTACCTATCTCGAGTCCAACCTCCTGTGAGCCCAGAGGTGGGAAGACGTCTATGGGGCCCGTCATCAAATTGATGTACGAGCTAATAGTGTCCCCTTGGCCTATGCCTTGCTCTAGGATAGAGGACTCCTCACTAACGTTGGACTTCTTCGCCTGAGGACCTCTCTGGAGTGTTCACTTCCTCTTGCTCACAGAGGTTCCTTGTGTTGAACCACCTGCTAATTGCTTGAACTTTTTTCTTTTAAATCCTCCCCCTCATCTTCCTTTTCCTCTTCCACCTCATCGGTAGCTGAACGAGCTGTGGACCCATCATTAAAGAACTTAATTGTTGTGGTGGAAGGGGCTTCTCAGTGAGCACCACGAATGGCTTATTTAGCTCGAGCTCTTACACGGTGTTAATAGCAGAATCTATGTCCTTGGGCCTAGGACCTAGGCCTAAATGCTAGAGCATCTCAAGAGCCGTGATATCTGTATAGTGCTTCAAGGTGAACCTTTTAGCTTCCTCTATCAAAATAGAAAACACTGTGGCAGGCCTTTTATTCTTTACTGCAAGAAGCAGGGCCACAAAAAGTTATTAGATCGAAGGAAGCAAATAAACAATAAAGGAGAGCTAAGAGGTTGGTACTCACGAATGGTTCTTAGCTCAGTGAACCAAGTCTTCAGATCCACCATGCTTGGGTAGTTAACCTCGTACTCTACGTGTGACGCCCTGCAAGCGAGGAGTATTCCCTTGGGAGGAGGAATTATTGTTCAAAGGGGGCATTCCACATCGGAAGATGGGGGATCCTTGAAGACCCATATAAGTAAGAAATGGTCGCTAATTAAGTACGATGCCTTTTGGGGGCTCACTGACTTAGAATCCCATAAGAACTCTGAAGTTAAGCGAGTAGAGGATCAGAGCAATCCCAGGATGGGTGACCCCCTGGGAAGCTGGTTGTGAGCTCCCAGAAATAAAGCTGTGATGGTAGATGTTCCGGGGCTGAGGCCTGGCTGGACGCTACCCAGAGCGGACAATATCGTACTGAGGTAGGACCGAGTTGTTACAAATGGTATTAGAGCGGACCCCACAGAGTACGATGTGTCGACGAGGACGTCGATTCCCTTGGGGGGAAGGCTGTGACGCCCTGCGAGCGAGGAGTACTCCCTTGGAAGGAGGAATTGTAGCTCAAATGGGACATCTTACATCAGAAGATGGGGGATCCTTGGAGACCCATATAAGTAAAAAATGGTCGCTAATTAAGTACAAGACCTTTTGGGGGCTCACTAACTTCGGATCCCATAAGAACTCCGAAGTTAAGCGAGTAGAGGACCAGAGCAATCCCAGGATGGGTGATCCCCTGGGAAGCTGGTCGTGAGCTCCCAGAAACAAAGCCGTGAGGGTAGATGTTCCGGGGTTGAGGCCTGGCTAGATGCTACCCAGAACGGACAATATTGTACTGAGGTAGGACTGGGTCGTTACACTAAGCTTGTTCTGGAGACATAGAAGAACCTATTCTTCCAGTTGGGAATGTTATCCGAGAGGTTCTAAATGAGTTTTGCAGCTCCTAATCTGCTCGGACAGCTAAGGGTCCTTCTAGTCATACTTCCCCTATACTTGGGTTAGAAAAGAATGATAAACTCCTCTGCTGTGATCTCGTGGCTCCTGGCAGATTTGGCTCTAAAGATCAAGGTGGTGCCTATCAAGCAGCTCCACATGTTTGGAGAAAGTTGGAAGGGGCCAAGGTCGAGGGCTGCTAACATTTCCCTAAAATGGTCGTCCAAAGAAAAACAGAGCCCACGCTCGAAGGTGGACTCATAGAAACAGACCTCATATAATCTGTAATAGCAAGCTCTCTCCTCAGCGTTTGGAGCTCTGATCCTCACGTTTGTCGAAATTTAGTATTTGTCCCTAAACGTCGGGATATCTGACACAAAAAAGGTAAAAGTAATGGAAAATACCAACATAGAGCTAATGTAAGCTGAGTACGCCTTAATAGCGTCCTCAGAGGACCCAACGGTGGAAGTAAGGAAAATAGTAGTTACCAGCTCATCACTATCTATGATAATGATAGTTCTGTTTTGAGGAACAACAGCCGAAGCCGTGCTCGAGGAGGATCTCACCTCACCACGAGGGGGAACCTTAAGGTTCTGTCCCTGATCTGTCATGTGTTCCATTAGACGAACTATGGTATAGAGAGTTGTTATGGGTGTGAAGTATTGGGCCGACCTAAAGAGATCCTCAAGGGTGATGCTCGAGAATTTCTTAAAAGAGTTTTATAGTGGACCTCTATAGGCCAGGTTAAGTAAAAAAAGAAATGACTGGGGGACTTGGAGCTCTAAAATGCTTAGGGTTTGAGAAAGACGAAGTGAAAACTCTGCTAAGGCTAAAGGGTTTGTATAAGGATTGTGGGAGAAGCTAACTGTCCACTCAAAGACCCACTACTACACGTTTGCACGTTTTTCAAGAAATAAAAATTGATGGGCACAAACTCTTAAAAAAGTAACGGCCTACTAAAAAGCTCTAAAATGGCGAATTGTAAGGGTAAATGAGAACTGCCAAAAATCAAATGCTCATATCTTCTAAGTCATCTGTTAGGTTTATATTTTTAATTGGCTTGATTCTGATGCTAAAAGTATTTTTCCGTTGTAATTGTTTGAGTTGAATTAAAGATTTGAAGATCCATCAATTAACAGAATTTTGCCGAACTTATCGAATGTATCGTACATAATTCAGGATTTAAGGTAAGTTAGTTATATGGTTTAATTCAAAATATAGGTAGTTATTAAGATTAAAATTCGAAATTAAAAGTCATTTGAGTCAAATTTATTTTGAAGTATTTTTATCGAGTTTTGCATAAATCTGAAAAGGCCAGTCGATACAAATTATTAAGGAATTTTTTTTTTTTTCATATTTAACACTTTTCATAAAGTTGCCTTTAAAATTTGAGTCGAATTAATGCTCAAACGGATTTAATACGACAAAATAAAGTAAAAAAAAAAGCTTATTGAAATAAAAAGATTTTATTTAATAAAAAAAAGAAGGAAAAGGCAAAAAGTTAGATGTTGAAAAGTCAAAGTCTCATTTTATTCGAAAACCCACGTGCCTTGAAAAGATAAAGCATCCATTTATTTTAATGGGCCAAGCCCATGAAATTAACAAATCTGTGCACATGAATTTAGAAAAGGAAAATGGAGCAGCTTTATACGGTAGACGAGTATACCTATGTCCTATCACTAATGTATACCGGTTCAGCCGTAATTTGGTCAAAAAATTGTTTTTCAAGCTTTTGGATCGGTCTGTGTTTTCTTGAGGTGTATCCGTCCGGCTATAATTTTTGGGTATGAATTTTTATCGCATAAATTTATTTTTTAATATTTTTAACTTATTTAAAAAAAAAATTGATTCTATATTTTTTCTATAAATATAACTATTAGTTTGGGTAAAAAAATATATTATTCTCCAGAGTTTTTTTAGGCAAAAAATATCTAAATGCCAAATTTAATTTTTTGAGAGTTTTGAGACACCACATATGTTTTGTTTACATGCCATAAGAGACCATATTATTTTTCAATTTTAAGAACTAGGGTTTCAAACGTTCACGGTCTTACAGGTGTGTCTTCGGTTGCGATTGGAGACGGGGTGAGCAAAGTGGTTAATGTGTGATAAGGGAGATCGCAGACAATGGTGAAGAATTGTGATCAAATGTGTAGAAGGAGGCGGCGAGTAAACCGAAAAAACGGGAAGCGTTGTGCTAAGCCAGTTGCGGTTGGATTCTACATTCAAGGGATTGACGGGATTGTTGCGTAAATTCTGGGGAAGCAATTTTTGTAAGTCATTGAATCTGTAATTCAATTTTGATCATATTGAAACACTGTCGATTAGTCTCGATGATTAGTCCTACGCAAGTAGAGATATCTCGTAAATTCTTTGTGTCATGGATTGATTTTTTTGTGACTACTTAATTGATTTAATTGCTAGAAAACATAACACAAATTTTTACACTAAAATTGATTAAACTTAGGGTTTAATTTTGCTTATCAAATTTTAAATTATTTTTTTATAAAAACCTTAAAATCAACCTAGGTAATACGATCCCTATAATATGGTTTTTTTCATCATCGTTGACCTTGATCGTTCGAAGAAGGTTCGCACTCCAAAGAGCTCCATCACTAGAACTCAGAGCTGATTCTAGCTCTTGGATGAAATTTATCTTCCTCAATCAGCTCCTCTGAACTAAATGGCAAGGATAAGGGCAATTAATGGTGCAAATAAGTGAATTAATTTATTCTGCCAACAAAGAGAGATACGTGGCCGTCCACGTCAAGAACCTAATCCACCATGACAAAGGGAGCTCGAGAGCTCTGCTTGAACGCTACCTAGAACTATGAGCTCCAGAGAGTTTAAGTATTGAGCCTGAGGATTATTTTTGTACAACAAGTTTTGGAGTTCGAAGACTCTGCTCTTCTAACGAGCTCCGGAGCTCTCTCACCAACCACTGTGTTAGAAAAGGCACAAACGGCATGGGCGACTGCTACCAATTCCACCAACACTACAGAGGCTCCCTCAATTTCATTAAATACATAACAACTGCATTTAATACACCGTAATCCATGGAGAAGGAACATCAGAGTTGGTGGAGATAAGGGATGATCTTGGACTTGTTCCACAAAGTTTCTTTTACACGTTTCCTCTCTATCATATATATAAGGGAGGCATTTACTTCTGCTCTTCTAACGAGCTCCGGAGCTCTCTCATCAACCACTATGTCAGAAAAGGCACAGACGGCATGGGCGACTGCTACCAATTCCACCAACACCACAGATGCTCCCTCAATTTCATTAAATATATAACAACTGCATTTAATGCACCTTAATCCATGTAAAAGGAACATCAGAGTTTGTAGAGATAAGGGATGGTCTTGGACTTGTTCCACAGAGCTCCTTCTACATGTTTCCTCTCTGTCATATATATAGGGGAGGCATTTACTTCCCACAACAACCAAGAACAACTGAATAATTCAATGATCAAGCAACAAACAGTTAACAATTAAGAGAATATTGGACAACTAAGCTTCCTCACAAGAGAGATAGAGCTGAAAAGTAAACATTAGAGCTCCTAGCATAGAGAGTCTAGAACTCGTGTGGGTTATTAATACTCCTGTTGTAACCTTGTGAGGATATAATAGTTAGAGAGATTTTGTAGCTTGTAATATCAATTCAATCATTATAATACAAAGCAACCTGAGCTCATAGCTCTATTCATCAAGAGGAGGACTAACCCATATCTTCATATAAGATGAACTCCTCTATATATCTTTAACTCCTTTAACTCCTTTAACTCATTTTAATTAATGTTCCAATCATTTGAACTATTCCTTTGACTGTGTGGTTAAAACTATCATTCTCTAGTTTTTCGCACCAATAACTTTACTTTTATTACATAAGTTTATTTGAGCAAGTGGACTAGTTCAGTTGGAAAAGGCATCCACTTGGACGTAGAAAAATTCTCATGTTCTAGTATCACCAAAAGAGTTAGGTGTGATTTTCGTTTTTCGTATTTTAAGACTTTAAGTAAGAGATTTATTATTTTAATTTTTTTTAATAAGTTTGCTTACTCATACAATGAATTAAAATCTTGGAGTTATTAATAATTTACCCCCTTAAAGTTTACTCGTTTTTACACTTTCATCCATGAAGTTCATTTTGCATATTACTCGTCCTTAAAGTTTATTCCTGTTTTTAATTTAGTTCGAATATCCACACACTGTTAAGTTTTTGGACATAAAAGAACATGTCCATTACAAGTAGGCACTGTAGCGTGGTAAAACGATTAAGCCACTATAATGCTTTGATATATGTTTGTCTTAAGACCAATTTAGGACAAAATCAAAGTGTGATGTTGGAAAAATAGTAGAGAAAAAAAATAAACAACTTAAAGTATTTTCATTGCATTGAAGGCTCTAATTACGGCAAAATGAGTTGGGAATTAAAGCATTATAGTGACTTAACCGTTTTACACCGCTACAATGTCCATGTGCAACACACATGGTATTTTTCATCCAAAAACCTAATGGCAAATGGGGTTTCCGATTAAAGTGAAAACATGAACAAACTTTAAGGATGGGTGTTATGCAAAATGAACTTCATGAACTAAAGTGCAAAATGAGTAAACTTTAAGGGGGCAAATTATTAATAACTCATAATCTTGATACAATCCTAGGTTTTTCTTTAACCAATTCAAACACACCTTTTACAAATAACTAGAAATTAGGTAGAAGGGCTTATTATACATTGATTTTTACCAAAAATCCAATGAACAATATTTTTTTGAATGAATGGGCCTATTTTTAATTGGTAATTAGCAATGTTCTAAAAATCGTAAATCGGACCTAGATCGGCGAGGTGGGGATTTAGGATTTTTGGAGAAATCGGAAAAAATCGGGGATTAATCGGCAAACCCATAATTTAAAAAATCGGAAATTAAATAAATATAATAACATTTTCATACTCATAAATAATTTTCAAAATAACATAATACTAATAAAATATATTATATTTTTTAAATTAACATTAATTTTTTAACATTTAAGTAACAAAATATGCATACCAAAAATTTAAAGAATGCTTTTATAAAATTTAAAACTTAAAATGGATCAAAATAAAATAACTTAAAATATTGGACTTGAATACAAAAAAAAAAAAAACTTAAAAGCAATTTTCTCTCACAAAACCCTAGCCCTTAAAAGCAATTGATAGCGCTCTCTCCCACAAGAAACCCCAGCCCGACTGCTCTCTCCCACAATACCCTAGCCCGCCATTGTTGCTCTCTCCTACAGAAAACCCTAGTCCGCCATTGCTGCTGCTGCTTCTTCTTCTTCTTCTTCGCCGACTGCTCTCCCACAGGAAACCCTAGCCCGCCATTGCTGCTGCTGCTATTGCTTCTTATTATTCTTCTTCTTCGTCGTTTCTTCTTCTTCTTCTTCGCCGTCATTTCCCGATTTCGTTCCGATTCCCGATTTTGGGCCGATTTTGGTCCGATTTTTGACCCAGCCGATTTTCCCAACCGATTCATGGAAATCGAATCGGGTAACTCCCGATTTCCGATTTTTGGCCGATTTATCGGCAAAAAATCCCGATTTTTAGAACACTGGTAATTAGTGTAAGAGGCCTATTTTGTTTTATATTTTAAATGAATGTATTTGAATAAATTTAAATATCATTTAATTAATAAAAACATGTTATGTATTACCTAAATTACCCCTTTTTATGAAATTTACACAAAAAATATGGACTGCAAAGTTCATATTACAGTGAAATATGAACTGCAAAGTTCAAATTGCAGTAAAATATGGACTGCAATATGAACTTTGCACTAAAAATATCGACTGCAAAGTTCACATTGCAGTGAAATATGGATTGGAAAGTTCATATTGCAGTGAAATATAGACTGCAAAGTTCACATTGCAGTCCATATTTTAATGCATATTGGTATTTTTTAGTTTATTTTAAGGGTTGGGATGTCATTTTACAATGAAAAAAAAAAACACATGTCATATTATCAATAAAATAAAAAATAGGCCCTTTATTTAAAAAAAAATTATTCCTTGACTTTAGTGTGAAAATCTTTCTCTAATAAGCCCTTTTTTTTAATTGCCCCTACAAATAATAATAAATAACTTGCAAAATTACGTTGAACGCAAATATACTGTTAAATGGTAACATAGAAGTTTAAAAGACACAAAATAAATGTTTTATTTATCAAGCTTGTTAAACATAGAGCATATTGACTTATTTTAACATGACATTCCATTTTGATTGGTCACTTACTGATATAATACATTGGATTAGGTAATTTGAAAGTCCGTTTTCCAACATTGGTCCCACTAAGATCACTCCATTGATCTCCTATATTTCCAATAATTATGTGATTTTTTTCCTCAAGTTCTTTCCTTTTCACTGATTTGAACTTCTCACCACTTAAGCCATTCTTATAATCTTCTATACTCCTGCAGGTACCATCATTTAAACAAAAGATTACAAGGAAAGAAATATATTGCATCATACAACAAATTATTAGGAAAAATATTTGTAACTAAGCATTAATTAATTATACATAAGCTTTTCAACACAATTCTTTATGTGTGGCCTCTCATGTAGTCATATAGCAAGCCACAACAACACATAATTAGTTAATTAGATAATATGCTGGATGTTTTGATAGAAACATGGCATGTGGTGAAATAATCTACTCTTACTATGCTATAAATTGAAAATCCAAGCCAATAAGCATCCGCAATAGAATGGTAAAGTATTGTAAGCAGGGTAAATTTGTCCTACGAGATCACGCAATATTTAAAGAAGGTAGAGTAAAATATTATTTCATAATATAAAGAAATATTAAATTTGAGTTCAATTAAGTTTCTTATTGCCATAGGCCATATACTGTGCGTTTGGGGTTGGATGCCACATATGTTGTGTGGTGTTGGTCTCTCTCTCTCTCTCTCACACACACACACACACAACACTTACTATTTTACTCTCTATTTCCATCTCTACATTATTCCTCTAAAACTATCACATGATATTTATTTTATATCTTTTTTTACCAAACCAATGCCATACCACTATTTTAAAACCAATGTAATACTATAAATATAACTACTTACCTTACCACTAAGTTATCTTCATATTTGTAAGCAATTAAAAAAATTAAAATTTAGGGCATACCTTAGTATCAGTTGATACCCCCCCGTGTAACCAGCATACTTAAAATTTCTGTTTCTAGCATCTGTGGCAGTATCTTTTGATCCAGATAAAAAGACAATTTTAACCTTCTTCTTTATCAAGAAGTTGTATAGTTTGAGAGCTGCGGGCAATGCTGGTACTTTTGCTGTGTTAACCCACTCATAAAACGTGTCGTGGTTACGTGGCTTTGACCTAAAATCACAACACTAGTTAGGATCATGACAAAAAAATTAAAATAATAATAATAATTTAAAACTTAGAAAATTAGGTTGACAAAAATTAATCATAATAAAAAGAGTGAAAATAAATTAATTAATTAACACTTCAAATATATTAGTACAGTACCCCTATCCATATGCAGCTTCATCCCGAGCATAGTAATCGAGATAGAGTGTAGTTTTGTCTATATCAAACACCCATGTATCTTTCGGGGTGAGCGTGAGACTTTTGACGTAGTTTATGGCCTCATTTACAACGAAGTCGCAATCAGCGTGGTACTGGGCACTCTCCTGCCATGAGTTCACCTACGTAAGCTACACAATCTTTTGGGACTAATTCCCAATCAATGTGGTTGTTGGTTTCAACGGCAAAGCGCCAGCTATCGCAGTTGATGGTGGATGTGTGGTGGCCAGGGGCGCCAGACCCGGGCATGAGTAGGTGGTTTCGGTTGGGGACCCAACGTGATTGGGTTGTCGATCCCATGTTTTTGTTTTGGTTTTGCTTTCAGTGGTGTGGGAAGTTAAGAGGGACTACAAGTGGTTTATATAGGCCATGGATTTGCATCGGTGTGGAGAGAGTTGGAGTTAATTCATAGGAATGACAATATTATATCAAGGGGTCCTTAATTTAATTTGGCAATAAATAAATAAATAATTCCAAGGCTTCCATGCGTTTTTAATGTATAATAAAAAAATGGGTGTCGTTATTTACATCCACTAAATCTGTCACAAACACCCCTAAAAGGTATATTTCTAATCACTCGCCTAATGAAAGGTGAGTGTAGATGCACACACTTGCCTTATTTGAGGAGAGTTTGTTTGTAATAACTCATGACCTAACATCAGGTAACGGATTACTGTAGTGTTTTTCAAATAAGACTCGCCTAATAATATTACATGAGGAGGGTGTGTTGCTAAGCACTCACCTTACATTAGGCAACGAAAGGGGGTGTTAACATATGTTTTTAGTTAAATTTTGGAATAGGGTATTTGTGACAGATTTGAGGGGTGTAAATAACACCACCCTAAAAAATAGCAAGGTTGGTAGGGCTTACTATAACTTTAAAACCTTATTTCTTTATTTTTTTTTGATAAAAAGGAAAGGTCTAATTAAATCTCTTCACTTTTATTACAAATAACTAAAAACCCTTCATGTCATGTTGTGAGAACTCGTGAATGTGGCCCCCGGTCCTAACTTAAAATTGGGGGATGACATGCTAGAGAAAGTTCTGACGATCCACTTGCTTCTATAGGGTGATAATTCATATCATGCGTCCCTTTATCCTATTCTAGATGCGAGAGGATTCGTTCAGAGTTGCCAGTAATTTTATGAGAAAACAGGCAAAAGAATTCTCTAAGGGGGAACAACTACATATAAGCATTTTCTTTACATATTTGTTTGCGAAACCAAGATTTTAAAAAGTTCGGGAACTATATTACGGATTGGGAAGGTGTTAGGCATCCTTTTTACCATTTTAGTCTCTAGTGGTTTTATGTGCTTATTTATGTTAGAAAACTAGTAAGACTTTTATTAATATTCTACTACTTTCTGGAAATGTTTTATTGAAAGCTTGATTTGGATGAAAACGGTGAATGGATAAAAACCTTATTTTCCAAAATCCGATGACGTTTATTTTTATCAAAGTCTGAATATGCACTAGTAACAAAGTTTATTCTTATTAGTTTTGAAAATGAAAGATTAGCATATTAATCTGAGAATCTGAGAATTTAAGATTGAAATTAGGTTAGACTATGTCCATTGTTGAATTTCGTACGTCAAAGTCGGGGACTTGCATTATCTAATTTAGTTATCTTTTGTTCCTAGAATTGGTAATAATTTAGCCATAATATTGCGGGTTATGCTTGATCTTTAACGGATTTTGAGGATTTATTCTTCCTAAATTGGATTGTTTCTTAATTTGGCCATTTAGTGGTTTGTTTTTGGTTTTGTTTAAAAAAAAAAATATTACACGAATTCATCATTCTTGATTTAATATGTTAAAAATGTATACTTTTATGCGTGTAGCATTACTTTCATGCCAATCAAAAGTTATGTGACTTTTGCACCTTTTAATATAATTAAATACAAATTTCAACCGAAGAAATGGTGCAAAGTTATGTGACTTTTGCATCATATTATTAAATCATTGCTTGTAACAAAAAAATAAAATTAATAATAATAATAATAATGTATTTGTTACTTGTTTTGGCCAATCGTTTAATATAGTCAAATACTTATAGGACGATGGTCCTAGTTTTTGACCCCCTCTAAAGTGACAAATTAAAATTCATTTAGCGGTAATGTAATACAATTTGAGAACTAAATTGAAGGGTTCAAATTAGCTTCAATTTAGTAAAGTCCATGCCAGAGGGGACGAGAGATATATTTCGTATGACGAGGACTCAAAATTTGAACTATTGATCAATTTAAAATTAATGAACAAAACTGCACAATTTTACCTGCAAACTTTTGTATATACTATATATGTTTTCTCTAAAGTATCAGCTAAGTAACCTTACCCAAATGCAACATCATCCAGAGCATAGTAATCCAGATTAGAGAGTGCAGTCTCATCTATATCAAACACCCATGTATCATTCTCAGCGATCTGGAGGCCATCAACGTATTTTATGGCCTCATCTGCAATAACATCGCAGTCAGAGCCGTACTGATCACTCTTCATGTATTTACCTACGTAGTCCGCACAAGTTTCGGGGACTAAGGACCAATCTCGGATGTTGTTCATTTCAACCCCAAGGCGCCAGCTATCGCAGTAGATGGCGGAGGTGTTACTAACACCTCCTGGGGTGCCCCAGCCCCACAGGGGCATGAGGTGGTGGAATTGGGTTGTTGATGCCATTATGGCTAGGAAGCTGAAGAATAATAACTTAGCCCCCATTTTTTTTTTTTTTTGGTTTGCTTTGTGATGTGGGAATTAGAGAGAGTACAACTGGTTTAAATAAGCAATGGATTTCACTGTGTGTGGAGAGAGAAAATTAATAATACGTATGATGGATCATTCAGAAGTACTAACTCAGCTGACTTTATCAGTGTGAAATGTATAACACTTCAATTTGGAGAGAGAAAATTAAAATAGACTTGAATCTTGACCAAAAATAAGTGGATTAATCTCATACCGACTAAAATAACCTGTGGATTAATCTCATACCGACTAAAATAACCTGTGGATTAATCTCATACGTACTGATTAAAACAACCTTTTAACCCAGGATTACTGTATCCTTGGCAACTTATTTCTTTCTAACTTCTGGAGTTTCATCCACAATTTATTTTAATTACCTCAATGTCAGTCTTCATTTTATGTTCATTCATATATAGAACACACTCTTTTCTTGAAAGGTGAATCTTATTCCTAAATTATTTTATTATGAAAGGTGAATTATATCCTGTATTGTGAAATTAAAAATAAAATAAATATATAGTCAATATGTTTGTGTAAATTAATTAAACTAAGTACTTTGACAAGTCTATATCTAAACATATAAATTAATTAATATGGTACATTATCAGTGTGAAATGTATATATGTAAATGAATCTCTTTAATTTATTGTTTTTGTTAATTTCTTCTTAATCAGTCACACTTTCACCTCCGGTCCAATTCTGTAAGATATCGTCCGCTCTCAACTTGAGTCATCCTAACGATTTATTTTTTTCACAAAAGGTCTACTAGGATGAACTAATTAAATACTACATATGTACAAGTACATCGGTTTATCACACTAATACAAAGTGGGACGAATGTCTCATACTGTGATAAAAAAATTGTCACCAAAATTATGTTTTTCGTCATAATTCAAATTAGTGACATAATTAAAATGATTTTCTTCACATGCAAAACATTTTGGAGACAAAAAATTTATGCAACACTTAAATTTTAGGCCACATTTAGTAAACAACATTGAGTGACATATATAACTCTGAATATTTTCAATTATATATCCTTTAATGTGTAATGAGAAAACATATATGGGCTATGCATGTGGTTGTGTGTTAATTAAGCTACTTTGGCAAGTCTATATTTATATCGAAACGTATAAATTAATGTGGCACCTTATCATTGGGCAATATATGTATGCGGATGGAACTTTTTTGTTTTTTTGTTAATTTAATTTCTTCTAATCAATAAAACATTCACATTAAGTCCAATTCAAAAAGATATCGTTCACGTACAAACGCAAGTCCTCGCGATTTATCTTTCCTAAAAGGTCAAAAAATACTATGGGTGGACTAATTATGGAACACACATATATTGTGCATATATAATTTTACCACATATTATGAGGACTAGTAATGCAGAAAAAAGTACATTTAATTTTACTTTAGAGATAATTGGGCAGCAATGAGAAGGGAATAGATTTGGGGTGAGATTTGCTAAATTGAAGCTTGACCCTTATGAAAATGCGATCAACTTGATCTCGACTTCGGGCTAGAAGATGGTTAAATTTAAAAACTCGAACCTTTGTATTTTTTATCTTCCCCAACTCCCCAGGCCTTGTCGTGCACCGATTTATTGCAATTATATAGTACTATAAGGATATTCAAAGAAAAATTATTAGATACGGGAAAGACTAGATTCAACAAGCTAAATTTACATGAACTCCAAATCGACCAAATCCAAGTTGTATTTGTATTTAGAATTCATAACTATAACAATTTAAAAGAACAAACACCCATTAGTGTTTGGTTGAAAACTCGCCAGTTGGAGCTTCTGGTCGTCTTAGCTAATTACTATTCTCAACATAGTTTTGACATTTATCAAATCAAATGATATGGATCATAGTTCTCATTATGCATTATGAATACTTTTTAGCTAAGTCTTTAGGGGAATGACCTATAACTACAGCCCAGCCCATTTTTTGCCCGCAAACTCTTACACTGTTCAAAATTTACCACTAACTCATTTTCACTCATCTCTTATGAAATATCCCTAGATATTCCTCTTATTTACACTCGGGGCCACTCCTCATGAAATAGTGACTTTTCAAAAAAACTCATCACTCTCCCCATCGCCTTGCCACTACCACCATTTTCGGAGCCCACATTTCACAACGAAGCTCTCTCTCTAACTCTCGCTCTACTAAACACGAAAACATATCATTTTCGTCATCTCTTTCACTCATTCCATTTATGTTAGTTTAACTCTCACACTCTCTCTCATTCTACTTTTATCGTGCTCTGTTTCACACATTTTTGTTGGAGTAAGTTAATGTTGATCAAAAACTGATTTTCATCAACAAAAAGATGATCGAACTGTTTATTTATTAAAAGCATGGCACAATTCAGAGTAAATTTTAAATTTTCGGGTTTCAAAAAATAAATGGAACTCTATATATCTGTTTATATGTGTTATCTTTGCATAGTAGCTTACATTGACATGCAGTTATTATTCATTGTTGATTGATACAACGTTAATAAAAACTAGGGTTTTAAAAATAAAAATTATGTTGATTCAAGGCGGACTCCCCCCTGTAATCTTGTTTAGTACGCAGTAATCCTGATTACTGGTTGGTAATCGATCAGAAATTTGAGCAAACCGTTAAGTTGCAAAAAAATTAAAAACACAAATAACTGACATAGTAATGTTCAAGAAATAATATGAGCATATGGTGGATTACTGCCCCTACGAATCATGGTTACTATGGATTTGTGGCATAAATAATATAGGCTTATTGTGTATTACTGACTTGTAATCTTGATTACTAGCCCCATTAATCAGGATTACTATCCTCGATAATTATAGTTACTTGCCAGTAATTCTCATTACTTATAATCTTGCTTTCTCCTTAGTAAATACATTTATTTTACTGAAAACCAATTTTGGGTATGCTAATGAAAGTTGTTTATCTTTACAATGGATTAAGTGACAAAAAATATATTCTTTGATAATGAAATATTGTAAGTTTAGTGTGGATTATTGACCCCACTAATTTTGTGCCTTACTAAACATTTATAATCTAGAGTATTGACCTGTAATCAGGATTACTGTCCCTCGTAATCTGGCTTACAGTCATGCAATTAATATTACTGCCCCTCGTAATCTGGTTTATCTTCATGTGATAAGGATTACTGCCCTCAGTAATCAAGATTACTTGCAAGTAGCTCGGATTACTGCCCAGTAATCTGCTTATTGTCATATATTCAAGATTACTGCCAGTAATTAGTGTTACTACTATCTGTAATTAGGATTACTGGGGTCAGTAATCCTCACTGCCTATATAGCTTCTTTCCTTACTAAACTAATTTATTTTATTGAAAAACAAAATGGCACCAAAACATGATTCTAAAAGAACCTCTTCGGTCCGTGGTAAGGAGGCAGTTTTTACGAGTAACAGCGATGCTGTGACATTATATAAAATGAAAAAAAGACGTACACCATTGAGAACAACATCGACAAAGAAGCCCATCAGCGAATTAAAGAGTAAAGCTATGACTGTGCCTAAACAAAGAAGACCGAACCCGAAGGGGAAGCTTACTAGTTCTACCAAAAAAATCGAACAGAAGAAAGATAAGAAGAAGCCAAAATCGTCAAAGACAGAGGCAGCCAAACCCAGAAGGTCTGCTCCCTAGAGATACACAATATTAACCTTTGTCGAATTGGTAAATCAATATCGGGAAAACATCCCGACTGCAACGCGGGAGATTCTGAATGGTCTTCGGCTCTATGATGCGATACTTCTGGGATGCCTTAGTCAAGGAATCCGATTGTAAGAAGATGTAGATTGACTTTGAAATAATAATAATAAAACATTTCGACAGGGATCAGATAGTGTGGTCCTTTGGCACTTTGCATTTGGACTTAACCCTGAAGTTCTTGACGGTCTTGTTTCACCTGCCAACTGAAGGAGAAAAAGTCATATTGGTTATCAAATTAGAGGATAGGAAGGAACATGCGGCCAACCTGTTCCCAAATTGTAGGGAAATAATAGGGTCTTTTTGAACAAATATATAAAGAACTTGCTTGCATTTGAATTACGAAAAGAAAAAAAGAACCGATCTAAAAAAGGTTGCATCGGCTCTGCTGATGTATTTATTCTCAACTTTCTTCTTCAGAAGAACCGGGACCAATCTTACATAGGATCTGGTCAACGTATGCATCGACTTCGATAATGTGAACAATTGTGACTGGATGACCTCGATTGTGGACTTCTTGTTCATTAGCATCAAGAAGTACAACAAGGATAAATCAAGTACACTCAACAGATGCACGTTGTTGGTGCAATATTGATTTCTGGAGTCCACAAAACTTAGAGTGCTGTAATTAGAAAATCGTCTAATAGGCACGCCACATTTCGTGGCATGGAACATTAGAGACATGTTCGACCCAGTAATGTGATTATCTCCCAGTAATCATCATTACTGCCCTCAATAATTTGATTACCACCCAGTTATTGTTTCTCAATACCAAGTAATAGGATTATTGGTACTAGTAATCTAGATTGGAGCCCAGTAATCTAGATTCCCACAATATAATCCGTACTCAGTGCCAGTAATCATGATTATTATAACCTGAGAAACTGATTACCACCGCGTAATCTAGATTACCACTCAATTAACTGTATTCATGATACTAAACTGGATTACTGGACCCAGTTATTCAGTAACTGAATTATTGGACCTAGTAATCAAATTACCACCCATTTGTAGAACATCCAATTCAATCAAAACTTAACATGTGCCAAAAGCAAATCGAAAATTGACATACAAAATAATAAGCATGAAAAAAGAGGATCTTAAAAATCAAACGATATAACAATAAAGCTCCATTATCATCCATCTTGCAAATCTAAAATACAAAAGATCAAAATGTAAAAAATGGAACGAGATAAAGATGAAGCTCAATAATCATTCGCAAAATAGGAACCACGTTGTTTACAATCAAACTGGAGATGATGATCTTCTTCGCAATGGATATGATGTCTGAATATGAAGATCTTGTTCGCAATGGACATGATGATTGTGAATATCCATAAACCATATAGATCTTCCTCCCGTTTTAAAATCCGCGCAGATACAATCAAGCTCACCCGTGAATGGCAACTCTTACTCACTTTTCAAAAATCCGCCGCGTATAGAATTCCTCAATCGTGCTGAGCACGAATGAGAATTCAAATTAAATATCCTCTTTACCTATGAGGGTAAAATCGGAATGAATATTTAAAATATACAAAAGATGTGTTATTTAAAAAAATAAGGGCAAACTATTGTAGTTAATGGTCAAATATATAGCTGCTAAGAGTTAATGGACAAAGGGAGGTTAGAGAGTGTATTTATGAGTCATTTTTCCTAAGTCTTTTACTTTTACAATAGTATTAATTTATTTTAAAATATACTATCCATAAAATATAAATACTAATAAAATTTTATTTATTTATTTGTTTATATTTTATTTTAAATGATAAAGTCTCATCCATTGCAGCACAAATCACTAAATAAAAACATAATAAAGTAAAAGAAAATTTTACATATATTTTATTTATTTTAAATGAAATGGCTCGTTAATGTTTTGAAAAATATTAAGTATGAACTGATTAAGGAACACACATTTATTGTGCATATATATATATATATATATATATATATATCATTTCACCACATCTTATAAAGATTATAAATTAAATTCACAATATTAGAAAAACTTTAAAAGAAAAAATAAAAAAAAAACATACAGACACGTGGCCCGTGTGAATAGGGTTGGGATCGGTTCGATTCTTGTCCTAAATGATAAGAACCGGAACCGAGAATCGAAAATTAAAAACGGTTCGATTTTGAGCATTTTTGTTCAAGAACCGAAAGTGGAACCGAACCGGTTCTAACGGTTCGGTTCTACCGGTTCTTCGGGGAACCGTTAGAACCGTTAAAACTCTTAAAATTGGTGAAAAACCGGTCTAACGGTTATTCAAGGAATCGTTAAAACCATTAGAACCGTTAAAACGATTCCTAACGGTTCCTTTAATTAAATTGATCAAGGAATCGAGAACCGAACCGTTAATAACCATTAAGAACCAAACCGTTAAAAATGTCTACTTTAATAATATTAACCGAACCGAACCGAACCGATTTTTTTTTGATTTTTTCGGATCAATTTTCAATTTTTCGATTTATTATCCCAGCCCTACGTGTGAAAGTTTCCTTTCTAGAAATTTCTTTTTATATCAATTATACACATTTTTTTTTTTTGTGAATGTCTTATATATGCATTAAGGGGGGGAGGGGGGGGGGGGGTTCAGTTGACGTATATATGTCATAATTTTATTATTTTTGGTCCAGAGTCAACACACATGAATCGCCAGAAGAAAGAAGTCAACTTTTTATTTATTTGTTTATTTTCCAGTCTTTTTTAATTAGTTGATTAGAAAGGTCATTGGGGACAGGTGTTGTGGGGCTGTATATATAATTTATCTGCAGACATTTCACGGAAAGGACGTGCGACTTGTTCACATCGTGTTTTCAAATTTTAGAACGCCATTTTTTAAGCTTATCTTGTTATCCCATTTAATTTAATACGTATCATAGACCTGTGAGCTCATTCTTATGTGTTGTATCCGTGCGTGATTCGTATATATTTAATTTAAATGTAATATTACATAGTTCAATAATTATCAAAGTTTTTAACCTGTATAAAAATAAGTGCTTAAGTCTTATTTTACGTGAAATTTTACAAAAAGAGAAAATTGAAAAAATAAAATAAATATTTAAAAATATAATTTAAAATCGTTTAACGGTTGAAATAAATAGTTGCTTTATATGATGCTACATGCATTCTTGGACAATTCATGTGCATCCATATCTAGATTGTTAGGTATGTTAATGGGCGGAGTAATACTAGTCAGCAATATATTTATTGAAAAATTGAAGTCTGCTGAAAGGTCTATTCTCCGTTTCTCATAAATGTAGGATCATTACTAGTGTACCAACCACGCAATGTATTGTTATTTAATAAAAAAAAATTATTAATAATTAAATTGAATAGATAAAAAAAATCTTACAATTAAATATGTACCATATTTCACGTTTGTATATTATTTTAACATTGTATATTTTGAGACTCGATAACTAAAAAAGTTGAGCAATAGTACAGTAACATTTGTGGGAGGAAAGAAAAATACTCTTATATTGTTATATAAACACTTCAATTTGAGGGAAAAAAATATCGAATAGAAATTCAAACACACGAATGATTTTTAACACTACAAAAAACTGCTTTTTAGTTTCTTCTATTGATTAAAAGATATAACAAAGAAAAAAGAAAATTAATTCAAGTAACAAATAAATAAATAAATAAAATTTTACCACAATAGTCAAACTCTTCGATCAATAGTGAACTAACCAGCCCAAATTATGTATACAAAACAAAACCTCTAGTATTATTTCGGATGTAAAATCCTCAAATTATACCATATTCTTTGATTGAGATGAAGGAAGTATAATCTAAAAGAAAATATATATATATATATATATATATATAGAGAGAGAGAGAGGGAAAAAATATATAAAGAAATAAAATAAAAAGATATCATTAGTTTATGTATTTTGTATAGAAGATAGATGCGGGGGAAAACACATATCCATCATCTATATATATATATATATATCTTAAGAACAATCATAATAGCATTAAGTCAAATCAATAATTATATATTTAAAGAATTAAATATGAGAGTTACAAATGAGATATTAAAATAAGTAAATATGAGAGTTACAAATGAGATATTAAAATAGTTAAATATGAGAGTTACAAATGCAATTGGAAGAAGAATAAAGAGAGGAGTGATGGTATTAATTTGCTTGAAAGTGGTGTATTTATAACATTTATAATATTACTAACGGATTGATATAACGAGTAGGAATTAAGACAAAATTAATATATATTAAAGTCCATTGATTTTTACACTTTATTATATATATCTATTCTAATAGATATCTATTATAGGGAGTATAAAAAACGGAAGTCATAATTAATATATATATATAATTAAAAAACGGAAGTCATGATTATATTATCACAAATATTCAGAGAAAATTAATATATATTAATGTCCATTGATTTTTCCACTTTGTTATATATATATATTGAGAGAAATATTGAAATTCAATTAATACATGCCACGTGGCGATCAATGGAGGCTTGTAAAGCGTTTTACTATATATATATATAATAGATTTGTAGAAAAAAAAAGAGGACTTATTGATTTAACCCCCCACGTTAATAGAAGTATTTGAAAAAAACCCCTTAAAATAATTTTAATTAGATATAACCCTCCTATTTTTTGACGCCGTCCAACTTCCTTCTATTTTTAACATTTTTTGACAAAAATGCCCCTATCTCATCTTCATCATCATCACCATGATTATCATCATCATCATCATCATCATCATCATCATCATCTTCTTCTTCTTCTTCTTCTTCTTCTTCTTCTTCTTCCTTATACATGAACCCTAATTTTCTCTCTAATCTCAACTCAAGTCAAAAATCCTAATTTTCTCTCTCATCGACCACCCCCGCCCCACCTTTCCATTGCCACCATCACCTTCTTGTCACAACTGTGGCTACCGTCGGCGCCACCAAACCACTCTGCCACCACCACCATCTCAGACAATGGTGTTTTCAAATTTTAGAACACCATTTTTTAAGCTTATCTTTTATCCCATTTAATTTAATACGTATGATAGACCTGTGAGCTCATTCTTATGTGTTGTATGTGTGCGTAATTTGTATATATTTAATCTAAATGTAATATTAAATAGTTCAATAATTTTCTAAGTTTTTAACTTGTATAAAAATAAGGGCTCAAGTCTTATTTTACGTGAAATTTTTATAAAAGAAGAAAATTGTAAAAGTAAAATAAGTATTTAAAAATATAATTTAAAATCGTTTAACGGTTGAAATAAATAGTCGTTTTGATGCTACATGCATTCCTGGACTGTTCATGTGCATCCATATCCAGATGTTAGGTAGGTTAACGGGCGGAGTAATACTAGTCAGCAATGTATTTATTGAAAAATTGAAGTGTGCTGAAAGGTCTATTCTCCTTTTCTCATAGATGTAGGATCATTATTTGTAGAAAAAAAAATACACAATATATATATATATATTTCATTTGTTAATAAGAAAAAAATATGGAACTTAGTAGATAGTACTTGAAATTATTTACTCACCAGATAATAAATTTTGCATCTCATACATTATTTCGTGTTTTCTTAATTTGCATAGTCTGGAGCGGATGGCGGGCACATGCCCCCTCCTCACATTTGTTGCTCTATGTATAAGGGTGGATTGAGTTTGATAACCGAATTGAACCACACAATACCGAATTGAACCGAACTATTTTGGTAATATAAAACTTATAATTGATCTTGTACCAAATTGTAGTCGGTAACCGAACTTGCGGTAATTGAAATTTTGGTTTGATATTAATTGAATTTTGGTAATACCGAAAATGCTGTTTTTTAAATTTTGGCATTGTTAATTTGTTATTGGTGCAGCAACTGAGCAACATTCTCCTATATATATATATTAAGCAATGAATATATTCAGTCCCACACATTAAGCAAAGAAATCAAATGCAACATGAGCAATATATATATATATATATATGTATATATATGCATGGGGAAATTTCAGGTGCGGATTACTGTTCACGGATGAACAGTACGGATTGGTCCATTTGGCACGCTTCCCGATGGAATTTTTTGATGAAATTTTGTGGGGATGTTCTTCATCGTGTCTAGAACATCTCCACCAAATTTCATCAAAAAATTCAACCGGGAAGTGGGTTAACTACGCGATTGAAAAATATTGGATTTTATAAATCTATTTCTGGACCAATATTTTTCAATCGCGTAGTTAACCTACTTCCCGGTTGAATTTTTTGATGAAATTTGGTGAAAATGTTTTAGACACGATGAAGAACATCCCCACAAAATTTCATCAAAAAATTCCATCGGGAAGCGTGTCAAATGGACCAATCCGTACTGTTCATCCGTGAACAGTAATCCGTATAGGAAATGGACTCATATATGCATCACTATTATAGTGTGTTACTATTTTTAACTTTCTCCATTCATAGAAAGTAATCAAGCATACTCTATTTCTACAGAAAATTAACATCATATCATGTTACCTTGTGTAAAAATCCATCGTCGATAATTGAACTACTCAATTTCTTAAACAACTCGAAGTCTCGAACAATGCCTGCACTTCATTAACAGTAACTACAAAAAAAAATTTAAGTGCGTATTGAATCAAAAACCAAAAGAGAAGAACTAGCACGAATTAAAACAAAAGGGAAGAGGAGAAAAATACATCAAGATTGACCGGCTAGTCGAGCCGCTCAGCTATGCTCAATGAGCTCGATGTCTGTACAATCATAGAAGTTATTTTTTAGTTTGTATTTAAATATAAACAAAAAATTAATATACAATGAAAAAGGAAAGAGGGATATACCGAGGATTCCATTGATAGCTTGAGTTCTAAAGCTTGTCACATCTCCTCTCATACATATATATATATATATAGTTTCACTAAACTAACATTGAAACAGAAAAAAGGGATATACACACACAGGCACATTGCTACTAGTAGACAGTAGTTATAGGCTCAATAAACTAACAAACTGCCACAACTAAACTAATAAACCAACACCAACAATTATAGGGATATACACACACAGACACACATGCACTAAAACTAACAAACTGCCACAACTAAACAAACTAACATAAAAAAAAATAACTGCCAACTAAACTAACAAGCACCAAAATCAATAAACACTATCAATTATCAAATATTCAAATCACCAAACTGCCATAAGACCATAAATATTGAAAGGTTCAAGATCCAAACCAAAATACCAAAGTATCAAACTCCCATAAGATCACAAATAATGAAAGGTTCAAGATCCAAACAAAAATACTAAAGTACCAAACTCCCAAATTCCAAATTGTTTATAAGTCTATAACTATATATGCATTATCAAACCACAAAAAAATATAGTCAAAAGAGAGTAGCCACAACTTGTTTCTTTAGTTCTCCCATTCTTTATCTTATTCATTCAAAGCTAACCTCATAGCATGTTCTGCATTTAAAAGTGAAAAGTGAAAAAAAAGTATTGCTTAATATCTACAAGGCCAAAATATAATATAAAGGACCAATTAGAAAGAGCACATTTATGATGATAATGTGAAAGATGGGGTAGTACTACGTCCTCAGTTTGATCTACCCCAAGCCCTTCCCTTTAAACTACCCCTTATAGAAAGTGGTCAAGGTAGGAGTTGTTGAACTGAACGATGGGGCATTTGAGCTTGAGGTGGTGGTGGAGGTGACATTTCTACTACATTTGGCAAGCCTAAAAAAAAAATTCATAAACTTATTATAAATTTAAAATCATCAAAACCCCAAAAACTAAATGAGTAAACACTTAGTATTTAGTATTTACTAAAGAATAAAGGTAGTCACTTACTTTTTTCCAATTCTTTAAGTTCTTTGTAAAACGCAATTTTTTCTTCCGTAAGCTCCTTATAAAATTGAAATTCATCCGCTCTAAGCCAATCACTCTTATAAACTAAAGTGTTGTAATAAATTTTAATACTTGCAAGTGTATGAATCAATTTATAGTGTACTGTGTAAGTGAGGTCGATCCCACAAGGACTAAAACAATATGTTTTATAATTATCTTGTTAATGTTTCACTAAACTCCTAATCTAGTTAGAAAAGTTTATGAGAATCAAACAAATAAAATAAAGTAAATAAAATAAAATAAAGTAAATTAAAGTAATGGAACTAAATTAAATAATACAAAGCAAGAGAACAAAATTAAAGAATTAATTGACTAGGGTTTCAGAATCATACATTTAATATCATCTTCCTAAGTATTCATGCACATAAACTCTACTCTTATCTCGCACTAATTTATTCTCTCGACTCTATTATTTCGCACTAATTTATTCTCTCGACTCTATTAGATGCGGAAAATAAAATCATTCAAGTTCAAATAATTTATAAAATTCAATTATAATTCTTCCACAGCCAAACTTATGTATAAAATCAAAACACTCATTATATCCGTCAAAGCACACCCTATATCTGCTCTTAACAAATCATAAGGTGAATCCAATAAAAAATAATAAGAATCCAACTTTATTTTTTATCAATTAAAATAGGCATTCGGTAGGAAGAATTGTTTTTAACATTAAAGCATGAAATTAGTAAAGTCAATTGGCATGAACACGTGCAAGAGAATCAACTAAATATACTCATCCTAACTCTAGCACAAATTTACGCTAACATAATAAAAGTTAAATAATAAATAAAATTGAAATAAAACTTACTTGACATTAATTGAACTGAAGAATAAAAATAAATCTTCAATTCTTTGAATTAATGTAGAAAAAAAAAGAAAGAGAAATAAAATAAAATAAAAAGAAGAAGGTATGCTCGGGCTCAACACAGTACACGGCTGTGGAAAATTGTGCACGGCCCCCTCCCCAAATTAGGGCTGGCAATTCGGGTTCGCGTGTCTTTTTCGGGTCGTGTCAACACACAAGTATTACAGTATTAGTGTCAACCCGAACACGACCCGTTTAACTAATCGTGTCATTTATATTAACTCGAACACGACCTGTTTATTTTACAGGTTACACGACACGACCCGACTAACCCGTTTAATAAATAGGTCATGTTAAATCTGCAACTCGACACGACACAATTAACCTTTTAAGATTACAATGACAATTAAGTCTCATGTGAAAAAAATTAACTTGTTTTATAATATTTTTAAATTTTTAATAAGTAATAGTAAGTATCACCCAATATCAAAATTCAATATTAATAATCTAGAGTCAAAATATATAACATTCCATCACCAAAGCATAAACATAAAAAATTAGTACTTTATCAATCATCAAAAACATAATAACTATCATTTACTACCAATACTCCAAATAAAAATATAATTGTTCAAGAAAGATGGCAAAATAATATATATATATATATATATAGCTATAAAAGAAAATAAAAATAATAATCGTGTTAATTGCAGGTCAATTTCGAGTTAGCGGGTTAACCCGAACACGACCCGTTTAGTTTGCGGGTTAAGCGTGTCTGGCCCGAAATTGACCCGAACCCGTTTATGCTTGACCCGAACCCGCTAACTCCGTGTCGAGTTCGTATCGGGTTAGCGTGTCGTGTCAAATATTGCTGGCCCTACCCCAAATTCCCTATAGATGTCTTATTTATATATTGTGAGTTCTCTTCATTTAATTAAGATTAGGACTTTTCTTGAATTAATAACATGGGCTAATGGCCTTTGGTAAATGGGCTTGTATCTTTAAAGGCTGGGCTACTCATTAATTAAATTTGCTAGCTGGAAATTAAGCTTGGGCCCATCAATCTCAATATAATTTATTGAATTTTCATCTTTTTTTGAAAGCGGCATTTGCGTCGTAATTTCGGATTCTTAGATGTATGAATTCGAAAAAGTATAGAATTGCAAAGTTGTAGCTCTTAAAATTGTCTTCAAAATAAGCTCAGTAATCGCATTATTTGGAGTTCGGAGTAAAAAGTTATGAGACCAAAAATATCGACCCATTTTAGGTGTCTTCACAATCTTTAAGTTCTCTATTTTTTTCTATCTTCTCCAATTCATTTCTAACACCTGAAAAGCATTAAAAATATAAATATTAGTAATACTTTACGCTCTTTAAATTATAAATTATACCAATTTCTTGTCGAATAAAAAGCCTCAACCATTCTAGGTGTCAAAGAAGCTCTAAACGGATCCACAATTCCCCCCCCCCCCCCCCCGAGGCTAAAAGAAATCGATGGGAATAGCAAATACGTCTTTAGCAACTTTAGCAAAAGTTAGATAATGCCCACTATTGACCATATATTAATCTAATAAATTGAAATCATCAGTCCTTATACTTTCATATGCATCATTAAAATACTTGTCTACTTTATTGGCTATCTCCCTAAGTTTAGCCTCCCTTCTTTGTCTACTAAGCCTCATTTTCACCCTTGCTTTCACATCATCCACTTGATCATCATCTTCCTCCACACATACCTCCACATATGATCTTTCAATATTAGTCCCTTTATAAGCTTCATACATAAGATTCAAGTATGACTTCACTCTAGTCTTCACATCTACAACTTGGTTAAAAGGGTAGCCAAGGTATTCCAAATGTAATTCAATCATTTGAAATTTATACATCGGGTCAAGAGCTTGAGCTACAAATATTATAAGGTTGACATATTCAAAAGAATTATAATACTTATCAAACTTGCGTTTCATGAAAGTAGCATCAATTTTTAATTTCAGGTTTATCAAAATTTTCAAAACTAAATGTGTTGTAAGAGTCTTAGTTGCATTAAGTTTGATGGTTGCATTGTAGAACTTTTTTAAGAAATGAGCAAAGCTATCGCTTTCTCCCAATCCATGTCATTCAGAGGGCCCACCCTCTTGGCATGTACTTTATTCCCATCGATTTCTCTAATGACTTCCTTACGAAAGTTTGCGACAAAGTGTCTACTAGCATCCGTTTACCTTACAAATACTTCTTTGAACTTATACGCATTATAGAGCATAGCGTATGTCACATTCCACGTTGTCACCACATCCATTGGGACAGTTACCATCTTATCATTTTTTTATAATATTGCATACTCTCTAAATTCATCCAATTTCACACTAGAAAAGTGAATGAACTTTACACAATTTCAAATACTCTCAATGGACTCTATGATAAACACCCAAAAATGCCATATTTTATACCCCAAAAGCTTCTTAGTAGTTTATTATTATTGCCTAAACTGTGCTAATATCATCTTTTGTTTGCTTTATAAGTGAAAAATGAATATAGTGCAATTTTGTGCCAAATTTAACTAACAAGGTAATAAAGATGTGTCAAGAAGCAATGGAAATTGTTCCGGTGGTTAGGCAATCTTCAAATTGATGATTGATCATGTTCTAAGAGGTGTGGAAGTTCAAATCCAATAAGAATTGCAGTAATATTTAAGTGCGCGAAAAATCTGCTATTGATCATTTAGGTAACAGTTCGGTATTTTGATCATAATTTTGTGCTCATAACTCAGAATTTTGCATGATATATATGATTGGAAAGAAGACTCAAATGGATACAACTTTCGTGTTTTGACGATCTTCAGATTCTAGCATCTTGATGGTCAAAAAAAAAGCCCTAAACCTACTGCCTGCGTACCGCTACGGAAATGAGTGTTTGTATTTCTCTCTTATTGGCCCTCTCCCAAACCATTTATTTATCTTATTATCCATAATGGAAGCCCCTTAAATATTCTTCAGCAATCCATGTTTTGAATCATCCCATTAACTAAGCCCATTCTCTCCTTTATCTTATCAAGAACCTTTCATTCCTAAAATTAACTTTCTTGCTCTCCACTCCATCTAAATTAATTCCTTTTAAACCTTCCATTTTTCTCCTCTTAAACCCTAATCCTTACACCTATAAATAAAGGTCATTAGCCCCTATTCTAAACACACAATCACAAGAGAGAGATAAACTTGTGAAGAGATAGAGAGAGAAGGAGTCGCGCACCACCGCCGGAAGAATCATTCAATCGGAGTTCTAAATTCCAAGGAGGGTTTTATTTATTGCAATTTTTATTATTATTTTGTAAGTTCCTCTTTGATATTGAGATTAATATTTTAATTGAGCAATAAAATTTTATTTAATATCATTTTTGTGTTCAATATTTATGATGGAAGGTTAATCTACTTTCAAGGGGAGAGATGAAATTCCAATATTTAATTTAACTTATATTATTGCATGTAGTATCCATCTGCTTAATTTAATAAAAAAATCCTTTTGATTGACCTTCAAAAGAGGCAATCCAATTTAGTGTGATTATTGATTTGAAAAATAAACTACACACCATAGAATATTATTGAGTTGATTTTAATCACTAAATTCTCTTCTAAACTTTAATTGTTAATATGGATAGGTGTTGAACCTTTGTGTTTTCCTTAAGTGGAGATTCATTGAAAGCTTAATTTAATCCATGTTATTATTTTTATGAAAGAATAAAATTAGATTTTACAAAAGATTTAAAAGATAAAAATTGGTTTTAAGGTTATATCTTGAAGTTACTAGTTTTCTTGAATATTAAGATCATGCTACATACCATAGGTGACTCCTAAGTGTTTAAGTAAATTTGAATTTCTATTTTATCTTGGGTACATACATGTGGTAATGAAATAGTTAAATTAAAGTAATTGGTGGTGGATTCTTAACTATTGATTTCTCTCAATATTTGATTAATTTCTCTTGTGAATTGTTAATTAGTTATTCTTTAATTTTAATTTTAATTAAAAAACGAAAAGAAAAAAAGACTTTCCAAAATCATAATTGGTTTTAATTTGGCAATCTTAAGTTTTTTCTATAATTTTCAAATCCTTTTCCCTTGATTTGGATTGACCCCTTATTTTCCCATTTTACTACGCCTAATAAAATCTTTGCAGATAAGGATTTTTGTTTGTAGTCTTGATACGACTAGAGACGCGCAACACTTTACATGGTCCTCTATCCCAGCATTCACAATTAAATTATTTATGTGACAAATACACCTCATATGTAGGTGATACCCATCAAGCAAAAGATTATCATGCTTTCGAAATTGCTTCTTCAAATACTCCACCGTCACATCATGGGAACTAGCATTATCCACAATAATATTAAACACTTTACTTACACCCCACTTATTCAACTTCTCTTCAAGGCACCTCCCTATATCATCACCCTTATGAGAAGTATCTTACAAAAGTTGATCACTTTTATGTAACTTAAACTCCGAATCTATAAAATGGGCCGTCACCACCATGTAATTGATGCTTTGGATGGAGGTCCAAGTATTAGTAGTTACACTCACCCTCAAATCACCAATTATGATTTTAATCTTCGCCTTCTCCTCCTTGGCGACCTTGTTCATATTAGGAATTATATACCTTGGCTGAAGATCATGAATAAAATCATTAAAATCGAGATGGTCAACCACCCTAAAAGGCATTTCCTCATTGATTATCCACTTCACACACTTAAAGTCAAGTCTACTTTGGTTAAAATTATTAACTCCTAAGGCTCCCATACTCGATTGAGCTAACATCGGTTAGTTTTTATCGACTCCCA
Organism: Lonicera japonica; assembly: GCA_021464415.1. NCBI lineage: Eukaryota > Viridiplantae > Streptophyta > Magnoliopsida > Dipsacales > Caprifoliaceae > Lonicera > Lonicera japonica. Next base: position 58,570,717 of record CM038469.1, read on the forward strand.
CACAAAGAGGATAACCCTCACACCTATGTAAATGATTGAGAAGCCCAGTAGTTCTATTCCTCTTAGAATCCGCCAGTATATGTAATTGACAATAATTACAAACTGTCCATTCTTTCCCTTCATCATCTTAGTATTTTTGTTTTTTACAATGTTGCCACGTGATACTCCTCTCCGGTCCCTTCTTCCTTTTATTCCCACCAATAGTAAACACTTCCCCTTCATCTCCGACGCCTAGAGTTTGGTTATCTTGTGATTAGGGTTGATCTTGAAGTTGAGGGTTTTCAAGTTGGTTACCCGAACTTACACTCAGTGACGTGTATGTATCGAATCCACTATTACTAGCGGATTGGTTATCCATCCTAGAAAAGGGAAATACGTGTTAGAATCTATGTATATATATAGCTATAGAAATTTAATTTACACACAAGTAATGAAAGCAAAGTATTGAGATTGCAATTATATAATACTAGATTACATTACTAGTATTGAACATACTAATATTATATATATATATATAATACATATACATATACATATTATATAACAAATATTGAGATTGCAATTAGATAATACTAGATTGTAGATTAATAGTTGAAGCTCACAAAAGATTATAAATAAAAAAGCCATAACCATTAACTAGTACTCTAGTATAGTACTAACAAAAAAGGAAAAAATAGGAGAAAACTGAAATTTAACTTAACTAAAAAATAAAATTAAGTTTCAACTACCAAAGTATCAACTATCAAGTTATCAAGTATCAAGTATCAAGTATCAACTACCATCTCTAAATTCAAACATTAAAGTATCAACTATTAAGTATCTTAAGTACAAACTGAAATTAAGTATCAACCACCAAAGTATCAAGTATCAACTATCATATATTAAAAGATAAATCATCTCTAAAATTATTAGGGCTAAATATCTAAATCATATATTAGCTTATTGGGGTTAGGGCTAAAACATACAAAATTACAAACTATGAAATTTCAATGTATATCAAGTTATCAACTAAAGAAGTATATAAAGTATGAGCAAGCAACTAAATCGAAAATATATATTAAAAAAATGAGATTGGTACCTTGGAATTTTGAATTTTAGGGGAAGATTTGATGGTGGAGAAGTGGAGACTGGAGATGCGTGGTGGACTAGAGGGTGGAGGCGAAGGCTGGGCTGCTGGAGTGAAGGCGTCATGGTGGTGGGAGAGAATGGACTATGGAGGGGAGAGAACGTAACTGAGAGTCTGAGAGGAAAGAGATGCTGAAAGAAAAAAATAAGAGGAAAAACCGAGAAAGTGAACACTTCAAGTGAGGAGCGGAGGTTTATTATTTTATTCAAAACCCATTTTTTTTATTTCGGTTCAGTTACCGAACCTTCTATCCGACTTACCATTTTTTACAGTTTAAATTTCAGTAACCGACATTCAATTACCATTAAAAAATTGTTCGTTTCGGTATTTTTTGCACATCGGTTAGGTTTTTTTAGTTCAGTTTTTAGTATTTCGGTAAAAAATGCCAGCCCAATCCATATATGCTGTAATGCATAATTGCATATACAATTGTTTATTATTTATAAAATACCCCCTTTTAATTTAAAAAGCTTATCATTTGGCATTTATCTCAATTTGGATATGCAATTTGTTAAGCTTAATGTAAAATTTAGGTATTATGAAATTGCATTTCTCACTCCATTTGAAATTAAGACCCTTAAGTTTCTATTTTTAAAGTTTTAAATTATTAGTTTATTTTTTTTTCAAGCTTAATCAACGTATATATAAATATTATAATAAAAAATAAGTTGTATGATTGACATTTAAATTATCATGTAGCCTTATTAAATAAAATAATCTATCTAAGAATACTTGTACTTTGCACAACTAGGATCAATGGTATTTAGTTTGTTACTTTAATTAGAATTTTTAAGTTTTATTATTATTATTATTATTATTATTATTATTATTATTATTATTATTATTATTATTATTATTATTATTATTATGCCCCCTGAAATGGTTTTTAGCTCCATCTGCGTACCATTATTATAGGGTGCTGAAATGGTTTTTAGCTCCGTCCGCGTACCATTATTATAGGGTGTTGATAAATGCATCCCTTTTTTTCATTACTAACATTTTCTAAATATTTTTAGATTAAACAAATAAAACTTTATCTTTACCACCTTCCCATTCATCTCTTTACTAACTTAGTTAATTAACCCTTAATTAAAACAAAACAATTCTACCATCCCCTTCACCCCCTTCACGATCGACCCTGCCCCTCACTACCTTCACTATTTTCCCTCCCCCCACTTAGGAAAATGAACAAGTAAAGAAATGCTCAACCTTCCCTCTCAAAGGCCGCCCTCCTAACTACACAAACATGAATTACAACCAAAATAGCAATTCCTACAAACAATAGTATCACAGGGATGAAAATATGCATTACCATGTAAAATGCTCTGTTTTCCTAGAGAACCCCAAATTTTATGTTCAAGTCTCAATTGTTCAATGTGGAACGAGTAACATTAAAGTCACTCGGCTAATTGAGGTCGAGTGTTACCTTAACCACTCACCATAAGTTGGACGAGGATATCTCTAAAAATGGGCAGTGGGCTTAGTTACTATTCAAGTCTCAATTGCTCAATGTGGAATGAGTACCATTGAAACCACTCAGCTTATCATGGCCAAGTATAACCTTAGCCATTTACCATAAGTTGGACGAGTACATCTCAATTGCTCAATGTTGAACGAGTAACATTGAAGTTACTTGGCTAATAATGGTCAAGAATAACCTTAGCTACTCACCATAATTTGGCTGAGTAAGACCTGGAGATGATTAAACAAACCTTTATATTTATTAACATCCCTAAACAAGTGTCTAGCTTAAAGCACCTGGAGATCATTAAAGCAACTAGTTTTTCAATTACCATATGTCAAAGCAACAATAATTACCATTTCAAGCAAACTACTTTTTCAACTTCTTTGCCGATGGTTTACCGTTGCTAGGGGTGGACATGGAGAGACAGAGAGATGGTGGAAAAAGGAAAGCAATATTGATGGAGAAGAAGAAAGGAGAATAAGGGAAGACAAGGTGGAGGGGTTGATGGAGAGGAAGAGAGATGAGATTAACTTGTTTTTTGTTTTGTTTAGTTATTTAATTATATTTTAAGTAACTTAATTATGTTTTAAGCCAGTGGTGGTGGGGTGGGGTGTTTGCGATAACAAATTAAAAGTAAGGGAGTGTAAGGTATAATGGGTATTAGTGACAGAAAAAGGGATGCAACTAGTACCCGGTGCATCAAATTTATATCGTTGAAAAATGGGTTCAAATTAAGAAAAAGAGGGAGGAACTTCCATTGAGCTAGCACCACTCCACATGTTTGCACTGAGAGCACTAAGTACGTATTTTAAGTAAAAAAATGTCTATATTTATTAAATTAAATGGGAGGAGGAGTGATTTGTTAAACCTATATTGGTTTATTACCTTTTTTTGAAAAAAAAAGAAAGAAAGAAAAGATTTAAGTTTTTCCTTTTTACTCTAATAATACAGAGAATTCCCCCATCCACTTTCACCCTAAGTGACACTAGAACTTGGAATTTCCTAAATCAAGGTGGGTGCTTTAATTTACCATCCAAACTAGCAAACCTACTTGCTTGTCTTTGCAAAAAAAATAAAAAATATTTACACTTGGTTTTTGATGACATCGATCCCAATAAGATCACTCCATTGATCTCTTATATTTTCGATAATTGTATATTCAACTTCTTCAAGTTCTTTTCTTTTCGTTGAGTTGATCATAATGCCTCGTAAGCCATCATCATAATCTTGTTTTGTCCTGCTCGTACCATCATCTTGACCTCAAAACAAAATATTAATAACAAATAAATTGCATCACACAACAAATTAATTATTAATGATTACCTTAGTATTAGCTTGTCCCAATATTATACCAACATACTTCAAAGTATCTTCTCCAGCTTTCGTGTAAGCACTTAATCCAGTCAAAGAATAATTTTAACCTTCTTATTTGTCAAATGCTTGTATAGCTCAGATTTTTGTGCGTGACGCAGAGGCAGCCGCATTTCCATTGCTTAGCATATATCTGTTCACAATATGTACTTACATGAAAGCATGCTACCAACTAGTCTGTTGATTTCGACTTAATATAAATGAACCATCTTGCCTTTCACTACGCTGCCCAATTCGTCTTGTATGCTTTAGCCGTTACCATTAAAAATGCATGTGGTGAGCATTTCTAGCTCTAGTTTCGGATGAGCTTCTCCCAATTATGTCTAGTAATAGAAGAGGGCGGAAAAAGAAAGAATAGTAACTTGGTCCCGGGCATCTACCATTATACGTACCCACATCTTCTCTTTATTTCCCGGGTCTCCAGTGAATTACAAACAGAGTTCAAAAAGGGAGGTATTATGGGCCGCATTAAAAAACCAAAGCTTCTTAGACTCGACAAGTCACCTTGGATCAGTCAGAGATTCTTTTTCTTTCTTGACTTGTGTGCTGGTACTTTTGCTCAGTCATCCTACTCATAAAACGTCTTTACATTACACGGCTTTGCCCTAAAATCACAATAGTAGTTATGATTAATATTGCAATGCAAAAAACAATAAAAATTAAAACATAAAAAATTAGGCTAACAAGAAATAAGACAAAAATATGGGAGAAATAAGAAACAAAATGATCTTATATGTTTTTCATACATATGCTTCAATAACTGGGAAGTCTCATGATTTAATATTTACTCACAACCTCAGTGTGAAATTTTCAATTTTGGTCCAATTGGCGAATTCAAATATTTAGAATTGATCCTACCACTAACATGTTTTACTACTGCATGTTTGTTTAATATTAAAAAGAATTCAGCTACTAGCAGCATATAATCTTCATTTTTGATTATATTAGATTTTGGAGTATCCAACCCAAAACCAATTGGCAATAGGTGGAGTAACCCATAGATCTTATATATTACTTTATGAGGTCCCACTCTTCTGATATGGGATTGATAGTCTCAACACGCCCCCTCACGTGTGGCGTAATTTTTTAGCCCAAAACGTGGATTGATTGGGTGACGTGAAGCCTTCCCGTGTGGCATAAGATGAAGACATCCGTTTCTGAATGGCAAAGTTGATCTTGATGCGAACCCAAACAACGGGGATCTTGTTCCTCTAATACCATGTTAAAATATACAAGATGGATATAGAGATATTGTATAATTATATTAACGCTTCAAGAATCCCAAATTGGTTACATTGATACTTTGATGTCCATCTTGTTAAGATACAAATGACTAATATATATACTACTACAAAAGAAAAAATAATATAGTTTTAATGATTGTCTATAATTCCATGAGAGGTGGAAATGGTGACAGTGGGTGAAAAAGAAAGAAAAAAAAAAGAGAAAATGAAGAAGGGGAAATGATCCAAGAGAAAAGAAATGATAGAAGGGAATGAATCCAAATGTATGAGGTATGTATTCTATTGTAGTGGAAATGATCCAAGAGAAAAGAAATGATAGAAGGTAAGGAATCCAAAGGTATGATGTATGTATTTTATTGTATTCTAACACCCCCTTAAAACTCAATGTGGTATGAAGAGACCAACTTGAGTTTGAAAAGAGATAATGGAAAGACAGAATGAGAAGTTGCCCAAACATCTATTAAGAAGTTGAACGGTATGTTATTAAATGACAAATGTGGAGGTGGAGGGATACAAAAAAGGCGAAAGAATCTGAAGATCATCAGCACCAAAATTCAAAATAGCACTGAGCTCAGAAGAAGAATAATCAAAATAATTATATTCTAAAACTGTCCAGTCAGGATTCATTGATTCAGAAACTTCTGCAACATAATCAACTTGAGAAGATCCCCCTGAAAAACCTTGCAAAACAGCTTGGTAATCTGACATAGTCGGATATACCGACAAAGCCCCATGTTCTGAAAGATTCACGGTAGTCGGAAGGATATCAGGTGCAGCATCTTCTGTCGACACGAAGAGCCTTAATAAGCCTCCGGAGCAAGGGTATCTCAACAAATCTTCATCGATCGGAAGAACCCCAGGTTGTGGAAGATTTACAGTAATCAGAATAATATCAGGTGCAATATTTTTTGCCGATGATGAACCTTGAGAAACTTCCAGGAGGAGCAAAGGAAAGGGATGGGTTAGTGTTAGAATACTCTCTCTTTAGTTGAGCCTCTAACGCCGTCACCCGTGACTGCAAAGCTTCTAACGCTGTCACCCGTGATTGCAACTTTTCTACTATTTGTTTAAGAAAAACAATGAGAATAGTATAGCCACTAGTGAAATTCTCAACTTTCGCCTTAACTTTAAAAATAAATGACGTGAGAGTCTCAAGATATTTGTATTCAGGAATACGTTGGAAAAAAATGCAACATTATTTATCCCGAAAACAGAGAAGATTGTGTGATAATCTCGACGATCAATCACATTTGAAAAAATATTAGTGGATTCACAAGATGAAAGACAAAACTTGTGGTAATAAGCACAAGCAGCACATGAAGTACCTCTAGAACGAAAAGTGTTCGGCATAATTTTAATGAGGAGACTGAGATTTTCAAGGTGATAAAGAGGAAAAAATGGGATATTGAGGCTATTAGCTTATGATAGAAGGTATTCTCTTTTGATGAGGAGACTGAGATTTCCAGGGTGATGATGAGGGGAGATTGGACAGGAGACTTATAGCCCTGGACGAATTTCGAAGTCGAAAACTTTTGAAAAGCTGTCTCCCCGCTGGATTTGGACTTGGCGAGACCTCAAGTAGAAGTGCTACGCATGAAAGCGCGTGGCTGATTTTTGGGTAAACTTTCTGAGTTAAAACGTAAGTCATAGAAATTTTTGGGAGTCAAACTGTGAATAACTGAATCTTTTGAAACTTTCTCCACCAAAATCCCAATAACCGAAACTTTGGGGTCAAAATGAAAATAACCCAAAAAGTCTGGGGATAATCTGCAAATAACAGAAATCTTTTGAAACTTTCTGGACCACAACACAAAAATAGAAACTTTATGGGGTCAAACAGAAAAATACCGAAACTTCTGGGAACCCCAACAAAAACCTCATCAACTGAAAAATGCCTACCAATCAAAGAAAGCCCCAAATTATTATAACAATGTACAGAAGAAGAAAAGAGAGAGAGAGAGAGAATTTCGAAGCATCCAATCTAAAATCAATTGGCAATAGGTGGAGTAACCCCGAGATCTTATCCCACTCTTCCGATATGAAATTGATAGTCTCAACAAATTAATTAAAAACATGCACGTACTGTCTATATATATTTTTATGCGTGTAACATTCCCTATATGCCAATCAGAAGTTATAATGTGAGTTTGTTTCAACTAAATGTAAAGTTTTGATTATTTAAAAACGGTGAGATTGATATATTGATTATTTTCATAGTCTTACAAATTGTAGTTCTTTTTGTGCCATACTTTTCTGGGGAAAACATGATTCCAGATGGAGTCGGTGTAGCGCGCGCTGAATGGGTGCCATGGGTAGAGTTTGAAGTGGAGGGGTGTTTGGGTTAACCTATAATTTATTATATATGTTTTTTTTGGAAATTAAGTGAGTGGGTTGAATATTTTTACGGGTTTTAATGACATCACCTTAAATAAAATAGTACGTAAGAATAAAAAAGTTGGAAGACCCACATCTAATGAAGAGGTTCAAATTTAATATACACCAAGAAGTAAATTCAACGTACCGATATACAAACCAATTCATCTCCTATCACCTCATCGTTCGTAATGTAAAACTAACTTTAATTTAATATATATATATATATATATATTGAAAGTAGTAATAATAAAAAAGTTGAAAATTTTGCTTGCCTTGCTTATACATTCCTTTTGTCTTAATTTGATAATATAATTTTATATTTCAGTACATCTCAAATTTGTACGACTTTTTTCTTTCTTTATATATGGATGATATAATCAATGTAACAAATATTAACATGAAAATAAGTAAAATTTCTATTTGCATGTATTTAGTTACATACAATATATATAGAGAGAGTATTTTTTTTAGCAATATATATATATAAACATATATTATCTACACATTCACGTACGCGTATATGAAAATGAAATTATCAAAGTATATGTTAACCGGAATTTTTTAAATATTATATTGGACAATTGCAATCAACATATGTTACATTTGTATATAATAACAATTATTATTATTACTACTACTTTTTCAATATATATATATTTTATAACTACTACTACTATTATTAATGGCTATATATATAATAATAATAATAATAAAGGATAGATAATCTCATGTATAACAGGTCCTTATATATTAATATTAAGAAGGTTGTTAAAGTTCGAATGGCTACTAACAAATCAATTAATTCTAAACTGTTGTACAATATTCTTTCTAAATACAAACAAATTTGCTTTGACAGCAACACTATACTAAAATTAATGATAATTAAATTAGTTATAGTATGATAGAATAATATAGTAGTTAATATTTATTAAATTATATATTCTATATCATAAATTTATTTTTTTGAAACGTATGCACGTACATGACTACGCTTATTTAACGTAATGTCAATAACACGAATTAATGGTGAAAACAGAGTTTCAATATACAGGCCTTAAATGACATATTAAATACAGAGCGAGCTTTAACGAATATGATAAACTCTAGCATACATATTGTTTTTAATTGATTTATGAATATATTTTTTTTGTATATTATTTAGCCTGTAATTATTGAAGATTGATGGATTGTAACTTTATTTTTATTACATTTTAAGTCCGCTTGGGCAAGTGTACTAGTTTAGTTGAAAAACCCATTTGGACATAGAAAAAATCTCATATTCGAGTTTCACCAAGAGAGTTAGGTGTAATTTTCGTTATTTGTATTTTAAGTAAGAGATTTAATTTTTTTTTCTTAAACATTTAATAAGTTTGCTTATTCGTACAATGAATTAAAATCTTGATACAATCCTAGGTTTTTCTTTAACCAAACACGCGTTTTATTATTAATAATAATTAACTTGCAAATTAAATTACATTGAACACAAATATACGTGTTGAATGGTAACATACAAGTTTAAAAGACTTAAAATAAATGTTTTATTTATGAAGCTTGTTCAACATACAGAGCACATTGACTTATTTTATCATAAACATACATATATAGAGTCTAGATTTGTTGGCCATCTTTAAGTGATAGTTAACATGACCTTCCCAATTTCATTCTGGTTGATCACTTACTAATATAGTACATTGGATTAGGTAATTTGAATGTCCGTTTTCCAACATTAGTCCCACTAAGATCACTCCATTGATCTCCTATATTTCCAATAATTATGTGATCGTTTTCCTCAAGCTCTTTCCTTTTCGCCGATTTGAACTTCTCACCACTTAAGCCATTATTATAATCTTCTTTACTCCTGCAGGTACCATCATTTAAACAACATATTACTAGGAAAGAAATTGCATCAGACAACAAATTACTAGGAAAGAGATTTGTAACTAAGCATTAATTATACATAAGCTTTTCAACACAAGTTACAATTATGTGTGACCTCTTATATAGTCATATAGCAAGCCATAACAACACATAGTTACTTAATTAGATGATATGCAGGATGTTTGGATAGAAACGTACATGCATGGCATGTGGTGAAATAACCAATTAACATCCACAATAGAATGGTAAGGTATTAAAAGTAGGGTAAATTTGTCCTATGAAATTACGCGATGTTTGAAGAAGATAGGGTAAAATATTGTTTCATAATATAAAAAAATAGTAAATTTGAGTCCAGTTAAGTTTCTTACCATACTGCACACTGTACGTTTGGGGTAGGATGCCACATATATTGAGCGGTGTTTCACACACAATACTCTTACTCCTTTACTCTTTATTTCTCTGTGCTCTCCCTCTTGAAATAACACATGATATTTGTTTTATATCTCTTTTTAATAAACCAATAGCATACCGCTATTTTAAAACCAAAGTAATACAATAAATATAACTACTTACCATACCACTAAGTTATTTTCATATTTGTAAGCAATTAAAAATAAATAAAAAATTAGGACTTACCTTAGTATCAATTGATACCCCCCCGTGTAACCGACATACTTTAAATTTTCGTTTCTAGCATCTGTGGCAGAATCTGCAGATCCAGACAAAAAGACAATTTTAACCTTCTTCCCTATCAAGAAGTTGTATAGTTTGAGAGCCGCGGGCAATGCTGGTACTTTTGCTGTGTTAACCCACTCATAAAATGTGTCGCGGTCACGTGGCTTTGACCTAAAATCACAACACTAGTTAGGATCGTGACAAAAAAAATTAATAATTTAAAACATAGAAAATTAGGCACAAAAAATAATCATGATAGAGAGTGAAGAAAAAAAAATAAGAAATTAAATAACAACTCAAATATATTAGTTTGGTAACCCTACCCATAAGCAGACTCATCCCGAGCATAGTAATCTAGATTAGAGAGTGCAGTCTCGTCTATATCAAACACCCATGTATCTTTCGAAGTGAGCGTGAGACTTTGGACGTAGTTTATGGCCTCATTTACAACGAAGTCGCAATCAGCGTGGTACTGTGTACTCTCCATGTATTTGCCTACGTAGGCTGCACAATCTTTTGGGACTAATTCCCAATCAATATGGTTGTTGGTTTCAACTGCGAAGCGCCAGCTATCGCAGTTGATAGTGGAGGCGTGGAGGCCGGGGCTGCTGGACCCGGGCATGAGGAGGTGGTTTCGGTCGGGGACCCAACGTGATTGGGTTGTCGATGCCATAATGGCCAGGAAGAGGGAAAATACTAACACTCCCATGTTTGTTTTTGTTTTGGTTTTGCTTTCAGTGGTGTGGGAAGTTAAAGATCGAGGGACTACTACCGGTTTATATAGGCCATGGATTTGCATAGGTGTGGAGAGAGTTGGAATTAATTAATTAATAGGAATAACAATATTATATAAAGGCTCCTTAATTTAATTTGGCAAATATTAAATAAATAATACTAAGGCTTCCATGCGTTTTCAATGTTTAAGAAAAAATAGCATGGTTGACGGGGCTTACTATAACTTTACCAAACTTTATTTCGTCATTTTTTTTCCTTAATAAAAAAGATAAGTATAATAATATCTCCTCACTTTTATTACAAATAACTAAGAATCTTTCCTATATATTCCGTGAGACTCAAATCCTAAACCTCATTTATTTGAGTGAGTACTTTTATTATTTGGTCCCCAATTTATTTTAATCACAAAAACACTTTTCAATTTATTTGTTAATAGGAGAAACTTTTTAATTATACTCTTACTGGTTAATTACCAAACCTATTTGTTGCCTTGAAAAATCAAATTTGTTCCCCTATATTCTTAAATAAAGATATTTATATTAAATAATGTGGTTGTGTAAAAACATGTATACGTGGTACATTATCATTGTGAAATGTATGTAGATGATTTTGTTTTTGTTTTTGTTTTTTTGCAAATTTGATTAATTCCTAACCAATAACACTGCCATGTCTGGTCGCTCTCAAGGTTTTGTGCTTGTCCTAAAAGGTCTCTTAATATATGTAGGGTATCAGTTTATCATATCGAGATGAGATGAACATTTTATATTGTATAACCTCCCACACCTACTATAGACACAGAAAAATACACATGCAACTCACATGCATATATAATTCTAAAAGCGATTGGTATAGATCAAAATTTTAGGACAAAAGAGATACAGAAAGATGCATACAACAACAAGACTAGTTGCATCTTGACTCGAAAATCGCCCTACTGTAGATGAGAATTGAACTCAAAATCTCTCCTAAATTCAAGTAAGTGCCTTATGAACTTAGTTAGCTAGTCCACTTGCACATCCAAGAATACTTCATCTTTTCAATACTATATTTTAGGTACAAATAATATACGCAAAGAAACCTATAAAAATTGATCCAACTTCTCCAGAATAATGACAATATAATCTGTTTGCAAATGTGGACCTTTAGTTTAAAATAAATCACTCAGATTTTGAAATGTTCTATTCAACGTACATAGAAATCCACTAATTAAAGGCCCACGTTTAAAAGGTGACTATACTGAAAATTGATATATTTATATATTTTCTACCATCGATTTTTTTTTCTATTAGTCACACGCGTTTTCTGATTGATTTCTTTTAAAAAAAATAGATGGATATAATCATCTTAACAATATTTTATAAATACTAAATTACTATACAGATACAATGCATGTACGACTTACATATTAAAATTTAAATACGATGTTTTAACAACACTGACAAATGGCCTAACTAACAGTTAAATGCAAATTTTTATTACTTAAAATTAAAGGTTTACTCTTTGTTATAAATAAAGGTTTTATGAAAAAAAAAATTAGGATAAAATCAGGAAACAAAAATATGATACAATTTATATAGTTGAAATTGGTCTTAATATTGTATATATATTCTCCAAATATATATACGTGACCAGAGTTCTAAAATAGTTAATGCATAGATGTAGCCCAGGGACTACTTATGTGGAGGCGAACCACCCCCAGCTCACCCACCAAAATTTTAGAGTTTTTTTTACGTATATTTGATATTAATTTATTCGCATATCGGATGTGTGTTTTATTTTAATATATATTTAAAATTAGGAAAAAATGGTCCAGTGGTTAAAGTTAAGAGTAACATTCGTATTAATTATGGTCCCAACTCCATAACTAGCAACTTTTGTATTTTTTTAAGTAGTCAATAAACTTTAATTAATAATAAATATATCTATATCGCGACTAAGACTACTTGTTTAAGATTATTAGTTTTTATAATAAGATTTGCTTCGTGAATTATCAGCTTCGTGAATTATCAAATACTGAAGTCGATATTGGATTGAACTTGTTACCTTTATAGTAACCTAAAAAATAAAAAAATCACCCCCTCCCTCTCTAAAATCCTAGATCCGTTTCTGGATTTAATTATAGTTTTTTAATTCTTTTGTTTCCCATAAGGTTTTTTCACACAACGATAAATACAACACTAATCTTACTAATCGATCTACCGCTAGCTATAATAATTTTGTATCTATCAGAGCTCGAATTCGGGATGTATTCAAACAATTTGTCCCAATAGATACCCAATGATTTTATACCTGCGCGCCCGTTGGATGTATCGATAATATACATAGAAAAATCATGAATAACTATCTAAAATGATATAGCTATTAATTTGTTTTATGTGCACAGATCTCGATCAATAGGTATTAATATATATACCTATTTTCCAATACTCGTAGAGACAAAGTGTTTATTAATTTATTCCACGCCTTATTATTTTATTACGCTATCCGTAATATAATATAATTTAGCTCCTTAAAAGCATCTGATCTCCCAGATATTTTTTATTTAGAGTATGCCTTCTATAATAATTAATCAAATTAATATTTTTTAAACCAAGAGAAGGAAGTGGGGGAAGCAGCCAAGAACCCCAATTTTATTTTATTTTATATATAACAAAAACAAAAACATCAAACTAATTAGCCAAATTATTAAATTCATGTTCCAGTAAATAACAAATGATAATTTGTAGAAATAATAAATTATTTTTATGGAAGGAAGAATAAATATAGCATAAAAGAATCGTCCACATACATGTTAGCTTATTAAAATAAAAGAAAAAACAATTATATTTCATTGGGGAATGTATCATGTCATCGATAAACATGCATGTTACGGGTAAGCGCATATATTTTACTGGCTTTTTCTTTATCTAGCTATGTGTATTAATGATGTACACACAAAGTCAAGCTTATATACCTGTAAACCAGATCTTTATTCTGATTTAATCTCTTACTAATTAAATAGCATCACATGTCTCACGTGTCCGCCACGAACCATGAGTTTCGTACCTATAACCTCTCTAATATAAAATCAAAGATGATGTCACTAAGTTACAGCAAGACCATTGGCTAGCTCTCACATGTCTAATTTATAATCAATAATATTAAAGGAAGTTGAGATTGTAATTCAAATGTCGTGATATGTATAAGTTCATTTCTTAACGAGTAAAGTGATATTAATTAGCGTATGTTATAAACAATGAACTTATAACATATTATTTAAATCACTTTTCTTATAAATGCTTTATTTCTTAAATATTAAAGGTAATTTTGTAATTTTACATATATATCAAAAGTCATCGATCCTCTCACTCAATATATGGTATACCCCCACCCAAAAAAATAAAAATTTGACACCCCATAAATGTAGTCCTAACTATTTGTAAGAAAAAAGTAACTGAATTCTTAATTTAAGACTATCAAAATGTGCCCAAATAACACAGATATATGAATTCAGCCACTTTGGTTTATTAACGTGGGCTTAGTTCCTCCATTTAAACCAAAATCATTTTGGTTCATTAAGATGTAATCAATTCAATTAAACCAAATGTTTTGATTAATTAAGAAGCATAAAGTTACTATTAAAATGGCAGTTACAAATGTTTGAAATTTAAAATTGTTTGTATGGAAGAAGGAAACAATGGCTTCAGATGCGAAACGAAATCTTGCACGGTTGGGCTTTTCCCGGTTGACATTCGTGTCCACAGGATGTTGTCCACATGTACTAGTGCACACAAGTCGCATGGATTGTAGGTTTTGGTTAATTAAGAGGCAAAAAGAAGCTATTAGAATGGCAGTTACAAACGTGGTTCTGTGAGAACCCGCGTTCTCGACGCCCGAGAGTCCCCGTGGACGGCGATTCCGTTTATTGATTTGGAAATCGATTTTGAAAAGAATAAGAGTCGCCAGTTTGTTTTACTAAACAAACAAAAAGATTTGTGTAAAAGAGACGTATTTATGGACTAAATATCCTCTTATACACAATGTATGCGAAACTAGTTGATTCGAAGGTTCGGGGATTAAGTTACGAATCGGGAAGATGTTAGGCACCCAATTTGTCCTTTCGGTCTCTTGAGTAGGATATGCGCGTGTTATAATTCAGCTCTTGCGTGTCATTGCTATTACTTTATAACCTTTCGTGCTTGCCTTAAAAATCGGAATTTTGGGGTTGGGATGAAAACGATGTGTTTTCTAGTTCGCCCATGATTTAAAAAAATAAGTGTGTGTGATTTGAAAAAAAAAAAAGAGAATTTGAGAATAATAAATGCAATGAAACAAGTGATTTTGTAAAGTATTGGGCTTTTCGGAAACTGATTCAATGTGGAATCTTATACTCGATATGATATGAGGTGACTTGACCGATCGTGTACCATAGTCTATTGATTAAACCGGTATAGATGGCACTAGTGCTCTCATCATCGAGTATTCATCACATATACACCGCAATCTATGAGTTAGATTGGATATATAGCGATTATCGATTCCTTCGTATAACAAAACCGCTAATCCGGACTTTTAAAAAAGTAAGAAAGTAATAATACTATTTTGGAATTGGATTAGGGTTTGTTATACGCCTTTGGTTTTGAAAAAGGGTTTTGAAAAGCTATTAAGTGATAGAAATTATGCAAACAAGAATATAAATTATAAAACTGACGAATAAATAAAAGAAGAGAGAGAAAATTATACCTGAGCCTCCTTGGGGGGAGAGAATAAGGGTCTTTTGGTGTGTACCATAAAATCCCCTTGATTGTTGATCCAAATAATGAATGGATGGGGGTCTATTTATAGTTGTCAAAATACTTGGAGAGCAAGAAAATAGATTGCAACTAGGACTCTTGGAAATTATCGCGAAGCCTTCCCACCGTTGGATCATCCTGATTTTTGGATATGTGTTGTAAATATGAATCTTCTAGATCGTGTAAAAATTTCAGGTCGATCAGAATTCGGGAAGGTCTCCTTTCGTTCTGATTGGTACGAAGAGTTTGTGTCCGCGTAGGAAAGGTACTTGTTGTAGACAAGGTCCTTTGTTTGCATGACAAGTCAGGTTCTAACCGTTGGATAATTCTGAA
Source organism: Lonicera japonica (assembly GCA_021464415.1). NCBI lineage: Eukaryota > Viridiplantae > Streptophyta > Magnoliopsida > Dipsacales > Caprifoliaceae > Lonicera > Lonicera japonica. Next base: position 58,586,692 of record CM038469.1, read on the forward strand.
TTTTGGATATGTATTGCCAATATAAGTATTCTAGACTCTGTAAATATTTGAAGAGGATCGGAGTTCGGGAAGGACTCGGTCTCCTCGAATTGGTACAAAGAGTTTGTTCCCGCGTAGGAAACGTACTTGCGTACAAAAACCTCAAGAACTGAACTTCTAGCCGTTGGATTATTCTAATTTTCGGATATGTTTTCCCTCCAAATGTTTTCTAGCTTGTGTCCAAATTTGAGGTCGATCAGAATACTGGAAGGCCAATATTTATTTTAATTTGCTACGAAGGACATTTCAACTAGAATTGCACGGTAGACAAATTGATTCTTGAGGATCCCATGTCCGACAAAGCTGAAATTTTAATATGCTCTTCCCCACAATAAGGCCTATCTACTTACCAAACTTCAAACCATTTTAACTTCGAGAAGACCTCCATTTGACCACCCGAATCAAACTCATGATTTTCTGAATTTCCGGAGATTCGACCGTCGGATTGAGCTGATTTTCGAGTATGATACTCCTTTTGATAATGTCTAACAACTATCAAAGTTTGAGGATGAACCAAAATGCGTAACTCTCCTTTCACAAGTATCCAGGAGTTTTGACAGTTTTCGATTCCGACAATTTTCGATAATTCTGTAACTCCTCACTCGGGGTCCTTTCGACTTTCTTCTTTGACCTGTATCACATGTACATAGTTTTTGTGCATCCAAAAATGCCCGTGCATGCATGCGTGTTCATTTCTTTGAAAATCAAAATTCTTGCGGGAGTCGCAAAATGAGGTGTTCACAGGTTCCGGTGCAAAACGGAGCCTGCACAAATGCGCTTTTCTAGGTCAAGTTTCCCATCCACAAGTGCGGTATACACAAATCGCATAGTTCTTCAATTCTTTCCTTAATTTGCACAACCCCTACAGGTGCGAGAGAGAGCCTTATTTTTTTTGATTGTTTAACAAACTTATAAAATTATGATATTCCTTATAAACCAATCAATTTTTCAACAAAGTTTCCATGCGAGACTTTTTCTTTTTTTCATTCTTCAATTCCATATTTCCATCGCAATCAAGTTACTCACTTTGGGTGACAATTTCTCAATCATACCATAACAATTTTGAGCAAATCAATATACGATTTCGATGTAGCCACAAAGGACAACATGAATCTATAATAACCTTTCGCAATCGAGTTTGAAGTCCTATTCAAAATTGATGGTGTAAAAAAGTGTTCTACACCATAGACCAATCACGAGCAGACACGTGGACATCACTGAAGAGGCAAAGTGGAAGAGCTGAGAGATCTACCCCCAGGTCGATGCTCAGAAATAACTCATGAATAAACTTCTTGTATAATAGAGGTCCTAAATCTATGGAGCCAGACCTTCGGAGGTCCCCTTGTTGAATTGAGGTCGGTGGTGCCTAACCACTCTATCAGAGTGGTTGACAGAGGCGTGGGAGACTCCCGCCTAACATGCAACAGGCATAGAACTTCAATCACCTTCATTAAATACATAACAATTGCATTTAATACACCGGAATCTATAGAGAAGCAACGTCAAAGTTAGTAGAAATGAAGAATGGCCTTAGACCTACTCCATAGATCTCCAATCCTCCATGCATCTCCTCTTTATCATACATATAGAAAAAACATTTACTTCTCTTAAAAACTCGGGTGATCCAACATTCAAGCAATAAACAGTGAGCAACCAATAAAGAATAGAATAACCAAACTTCTATCATAAGAGAGATAGAGAGACAGAGCTGGAGAACACACAGCAAACCTCCTAGCATAGAAAGTCTAAAACTCGTGTGATTCAGAAACACTCTTATCATAACTTTGTGAAGATAGACTAGCTAAAGAGACTTTGTAAAGCTTGTAACACTCACTCGGTTATTATAATACAAGGCAACCCGAGCTCCTAACTCTCTTCCACAGAGGAAGACTAACTCATATCTTCATATAAGATAAAACCTCCTCTATACACATTTGACTCTTTTAACTCATTTCAGTTATTACTCTAATTATTTGAACTAATCATTTGACTATGTGGACGGAACTAACATTTTCAGTTTTTCACACCAACAAAAATTACTCTCAAAACGGATTGAAAAATGTTTTATTCTTCCATTTTTTCCAACATTTTCAATTCTAAACTTTATTTTCAAAAATAATTACGGATGAGCAAGAGCGGATTTAATCCGGGATCGACCGGAACTATACGTTGCATTAGCCCATCTCTCCAATAAATTTTGATTTATCCCTTGAAGATGATCAACACAAATTTAAATTATTCTTAAAATTAACGTAACAATATTAAACAGAAAAAAGCCATGCAGACCCTTGATTCATAGAAAAATTCAACCTAAAAGTGGGTGTTTTGAAAAATTGATATATATGTACATTTTCGACCGTTAAAATTTTTTATGATCATCTCACCCACTTATAGGTTGAATTTTTTTTTTGAAATTTGGTGGATGTGATCTACTCATAATATAGATCATCCCTACAAATTTTCATAAAAAAATTCATCAATTTACCCCTCTAAATGATCATCCCTTCTTTTTGTTAAAATGAGGGAATATCTCTTTATAGCCTAGCTCATATATATTAAAAAAAATGAAAAAAATAAAAGAGAAAATTATATTATATGCATCGGTCAAAAGGCATTTTTGAACGTATGTCTAGAATTTATCTTATTATCTCAATATACATGAATCACGAGGTGAAATTAAGTATTCAAATTTTTGTTTTCTTGTCTGTTTTTAATTAATTAGATGCCTTTCAATAGTTGCAAAGGTCATGGTATGGAATATTCATAATTTATTTAGTCATAGTTCATAAAAAGGATGTTCATAACTTATGTTCACATGTGTTTAATTACTTATTCTAATCATTTGCAAGCTTATCATCCTTTCCAATTGGCTAAATTGAAAAAAAAAAAAGAAAGAGTTTTTACCCTTTTAACAATTTCTATATTTATTTTTTTTGTTTTTTTAGATTTAACTGTTGTAATGAATTTTTTAATTGCTATCAATTATGTCCATATTCATTACCTTTCGTTAAAAAAATCTAACGGAAAACTAAATTTATTAATAAAAAACCACCCCAACTTTTAATGTATTTATACTAACCATCCCTAAACTTTTTATTTTATATTCTGTGTATTTATAGAGACCACCTTTTTCCAAAACCCTTCAATTTATTCCCTTTAGATTTTCTTACATTCGACTAAATTTATTAATAAAAACCGCACCAACTTTTAATGCATTTGTACAAACCATCCCTAAATTTTTAATTTTATATTATGTGTATTTACAGAGACCACATTTTTACCAAAATCCTTCAATTTATTCCTTCTATATTTTCTTACATTCGAGTCTATTTTCTTTAATTCTAAAGATTACTTTGGTTTTTGGACTAAATTTCAAGAGAGCAAAATACATAAAGCAAAATTTCCGAATAATTAAATTAACTAACATTAGAGGACAATTATAATTTGATTAAATACAAACATCATATAATCAATGTAGTCTAACGTTCCACCAGAACTGCCGATGTAGCGTTGGTTGGCAACCTGTTCTAAAAATAAGCATAAAAGCTCAGTTTGATAAGAATATGAAAAATAAAAAGAAAAGTACTTGATTTGTGAAACATGTGATGAGATACTCTCCACATCATACTTATTTTTATGAGTTGATATCCTCCATATATATTATTTGTGAAAAAAAAATTATTTCTCAACCACCAAAGAAATCTTTTCCGTAGAAAAAGTTAAAAAAATTTGAACATGGTTATCACGTGTCTTAACTTATTTCTTATTTTCTCATAAAAATTAAATATTTTTATTATTTTTTTTTATATCGTTATCAAATGCCTCTTAAAAAATCTTTTTTTGACGTCTGTGTTGAATCGTTGGTTCAGAATAACGATGAGGTGGATACTTGCACATGCAAAATGTGTTGTGACTAAAAAGAAACAACAAATAGACAAACTAGAACATTCAATGCCAAAACAATGGTCCACACAAGACATCTAGTGGAACGTCCGTCACAAATGTCAAACCTGAATTATATGTACAAAACAATCAATGATTTCAATAATCACAAAGGTTATTAAGGATAGATATATAATTATACCCAGAGGAAAAGGACCGTACATATCGGTCATTTGAAAATTAAATGTATGATTTTATAATAAAATTTTGTGAAAATATCTCTACAATTAGTAGATTATATTAACTAAATTTTGTCAAAAATTTTATTTAAAAATGGGTGTAATAAAATCTTTAATTTATGTGCATTCTCGTTTAATGAGAATTTTGATGATTATCTCTCACTCACACCCACTTTTATATTAATTTTTTTGACAACATTTAGTGTATAAAATATACTCATCATATATATATATATATAAATCTTGATCGAAGAAGCAGATCTAGTTCATAAACAAAACGTTGATCGGAGTTAGAGCGTATTAATTAAACTTATGCTCCGAGAAGGATCATGAAGAAGTAATTGTAGTCTCCCGAAGTATCGCCCATAACTGCATTGTTGAGGCTACTTTTGTTGGCATTGAAATACTCTTCTCTAATTCTCATCATGTCGTTTCTTCTTTAATTCTCATCATGTCGATCACGGTTGGAGTTACAATGACTCTGGTTAGCTAGCGAATTTTCCTCCATCCCAAAACCGGCCAATAATTGAAGCTCAAATAACTTGGCACAAAAGTATATTAAACTATTCCTTATATATTATTCTTATAAAATAAATAAATAAATGAAGGTAAAATAATATTAACATGAATATACTTTGTACCATAAATCAGCTTAATATTCGAAACATGAGTAACACATTGGTAAGAGCATATTGGATCAAATGTGCAACCGTCAAGCTACATGGGCATGTACTTGTAAGAACACTAACGAAAATAGTAAAGTACTTCAGTGCCTAATACTCCCTCTCCATTCTAAATTTGAGTCCAGTATTTCTTTTTTTTCTTTTTTTGAAATCTCAGATTAAGGGTTTAGTTTCTTTTTGGATCAAAATCAATGCTTGAATCTCACAATATATAGTAAACAAGTTTTATTCTTAATTATAAACGTTGAAATCCAGGCATCCATGAAAAGATCGAAAATCAAACATGAACCCTTCATTTAAGACAAAAAGAGTAACAAATTACATGAATGCTAATTATAACCAGAAAAGTGGAAAGGAAGGACTAAAAAACAACTGCTAACAGTGTGTACTGAAAGGGGGCACAAGGGGAAAGAGGGAGCGTAAATGTATATATTTAATGTCATTCAAACAAAAAAATATGGAAATCCCAGGAGGAGTTCAAAGTTAATAGAGTTTCTCAGAATACTTATATTTTTTATTTTGCCTCTAAATAAGATATGGAAAAAGTTTTTGACGGTGGGCCCTGGTCCATTATGAATTATTCTCTCGTGTTGAGTAAATGGGAGGGCTCTTGTGCTTTAGAGGAAGTCAACCTCGAGCATTTAGATGTTTGGGTGAGAGTTTTCGGGCTGCCTAGAAATATGTTTAACCAAGTTAATGGTGAGAGAATCGGTAAAATCCTGGGTTCGGTTGTAAAGGTTGATGTTAAGTCCTCCCAGTTTTCAAACCTGAGAATTCGAGTGAGCTTAAGAGTGGATAAACCTCGTAGAATAGGATTCTGGGTTGAAAGGGGTAACGGCCCTCGTAAATGGGTCTCTTTTGCTTACGAAAGAATTGCAATCTTCTGCTATGGGTGCGGAATCTTAGGACACGAAATTGGGGAATGCAAATCTGTGGAAGCTCAAAAGGAGAAAATAAAAGGATACTCAATTTATAGTAACTCGCTGAGGGCAAATTCTTATGATCCTTTCGATTTTGATAGAGATAAGCATAAAATCAAGAGCCTTGTTTTTGAACAAAATTCTTCAGAGCCGCTATCGGAAACCCCTGTGGTACATTGCAATGATCAAGTTGAGAAACTCACAGTCCAGGTGGATGAGAGCTTAATCCCGGCGTCTAGGCCGCCGGCTTTATTGTCGGCAAACACAAATGGCCAAAAAAGGTTGTTCGGGCAATGAAGTGGAAACTTACGGCCTGAACGTGACAGTCGATAGAGCGGTGCAGTATTCAGAGGACACGGCGACTACAATGGTAGTGGATATTAACAATATGCTATTGTAGAAGAGCAGGTCATGTCGGGGTATCAAGGTGGCACATGTACCAAACTTTTGCAACAATCCTCACGCGCCCAGGTGTGTTGTGCGTCGCATACCGGGGAGGTTAGTAGTTCTGGTATTACACGCCCTTTATGCGACAAAGGAAAAGGTGTGTTAATTGATAATGTTGGGCCTACTGGGCCTGAAATGTTAAATGAATCCCATTACTGTAGCCCCCACACTTACTAATTGAAGCCTATAATAACTCTTATAATCCTAAGCCCATGGACCAACTAGATAAAATTATAGTTAATTATGCTCCTTCCTTTACTAGCCCACCTCCAAACTGGTCCCAATCTCGGGCTTCCCCTGACTCCCAGTATTTTGTCGATTTCCCTAATAAAGCAAATAACCAGAGCTCGGATAAGTTATTCCCCCCTTCTATTCAGGGTTCTTTGTAGTTAGCTCAGGCGAGTGGTAGGGGTGTCCTTTCAGAGAGCCCCTGTTCAATTGAGGAGGCAAATCATTTGATCGAAGTTGGGCTCTCTTCTAACTTCAATAAACTAAGTTTAAAAGGGAAGGTGGAGGATTGCTCCACTTCACCTAAACAAGTTAAACACTTCAAGTCTATCAGTTCTGAAAATGTGGTTCAACCTTGTAACGACCCAGTCCTACTTCAGTACGATATTGTCCGCTTTGGGTAGCGTCCAGCCGGGCCTCAGCCCCTGAACGTTTACCCTCACGGCTTTGTTTTTGGGAGCTCACGACCAGCTTCCCAGGGGGTCACCCATCCTGGGATTGCTCTGTCCCAAACACGCTTAACTTCGGAGTTCTCATGTGATCCGAAGTCAGTGAGCCTCCCAAAAGGCCTCGTACTTATTTAGGGACCATTTCTTACTTATATGGGTCTCCAAGGATCCCCCATCTTCTGATGTGGGATGCCCCCTTTTGAGCTACCTTTCTTCCACCCAAGGGAGTACTCCATCACTCGCAAGGCTTCACATCCTTCTCCCCAAGGGAATCGACGTCCTCGTCGACACACCGTACTCAGCGAGGTCCGCTCTGATATCATTTGTAACGACCCAGTCTCACCTCAGTACGATATTGTCCGCTTTGGGTAGCGTCCAGCCGGGCCTCAGCCCCGGAACATCTACCCTCACGGCTTTGTTTTTGGGAGCTCAGGACCAGCTTCCCAGGGGGTCACCCATCCTGGGATTGCTCTGGCCCAAGCACGCTTAACTTCGGAGTTCTCATGGGATCCGAAGCCAGTGAGCCTCCCAAAAGACCTCGTACTTAATTAGCGACCATTTCTTACTTATATGGGTCTCCAAGGATCCCCCATCTTTTGATGTGGGATGCCCCCTTTTAAGCTACATTTCCTCCACCCAAGGGAGTACTCCATCACTCGTAGGGCATCACAAACCTGTTCCTAGGTCGGAAGAGGTAGGGGATAATGTTTCTTAAGATGACGGTGTTTCAATCAACTGTCAGCGTATGCACAATAGGGTTAAATATAGAAAGAAGAACTCAGTTCGCAGGAGTACTAGAGCTAAAAATGTCAAGCGTGTTACCACAGTGGAGGAGATTCTTTTTGATGTGGAAGTGGCAGAATCGTATTCACAGATTATGGCTGAGGAGGCGGGCCTTACCATGTCTCCACCCTCTCAATGATTGTCCTATGCTGGAATTGTCAAGGGCTGGGCAACCCCTTGATAATTCAGGAATTGGTAGACCTTTGTGTCTATGATAGGCCCAATGTGGTGTGTCTGCTAGAAACAAAAGCAAAAAGAAAGAAGGTGGAAAGTACTGCCTATTGTCTCAGATTTAAGAATTGGGTTAGTATCGATCCAATGGGTATTTCAGGGGGTATAGCAGTTTTTTTGGGACAACTCTATAAATCTCTAGATTACTGAGCTCTCCTAGGAGTAGTTTGACTCATTTTTCTTGAGTAACGGTGCTAGTGCTTTAGAGCGGCTTACTTTTGTTTATAGTAACCCGATTTTTAGGGTAGGCAAGGACAGTGGCAACGCTTGTGCTTATCTAATAATGGTGATGTAATTCCCTAGGTGTTGTTTGGGTGATTTTAATGATATCCTCCTAGCTGACGAAAAAGAAGGTGGAAAAGATAAATCAGAGAGATACCTGGATTGATGTAATTTTATTGAGGTCTAATCTAAAGGCTGTCAATTCTCTTAGGTGAATAATCAGTTCTCGGGAGGCCTGGTCAAAGAGAAACTAGATCGGGTTTTTGTTTATACTTCGTGGTTGATGGCTCACCAAAATGCCTGTGTCCTTGTACTCCCCCCATTTTGGTTCTGACCATAGCCCATTGGTGATAGATACTTGTCTCGTTGTTGGTTGTAAGAAGAGGTTCTTCATATTTGAATAATAATGGCTCAATAAAGATGATTTTCTTTCTGTCATTTGAAAGGGGTGGGTTTTCAACTGTGATGGCTCCTAAATGTTTTAGTTCTTTCAGAAATTGATGTTCTGTAGGGAAAGTCTATTTAACTGGAGCAAGGATAAATTTTACAACTCTAAAGTGGTTATTTCGTTGCTAAAAAAGCGTTTAATCAAGTCATTAATGAGCCTATTTTCGACGTTTTTTTCGAGGAATTTGCTTATGTTAAAAGGCAAATCAACGTAGAAAGGCATAAAGAATAGAAATTTTGGCATGTCCGGTCTAGAATTAAATGGTTATGTGCGAGAGATTGGAATTCCAAGTTTTTTTAAGCGACTACTGTTCAAAGGTGAATTAACAATCGTATTATCATAATCAAGGACATTAAAGGTAATTGGCTCTCCTCTCCTGATGATATTAATGTTCTTATCTAATCCCATTTCTCCAATTTATACGCTTCCGAAAGTGTAAAGGATTTTTTTATTGTGGTGAATCAAATTGCAAGTTTAGTTTCTCATTATGCAAATTCTTCTTTGTTGATGAATATTTCTTTGGTTGAAGTCAAAAATGCTATTTTTTTCCTTGGGTGCTACTAAAATAGCTGGTCTAGGTGGAATTCCTGGGAGTTTTTATCATAAATGTTGGGATATCATTAGTATAGATCTGTTGAAAACAATTCAAAGTTTTTTTTTCACTCGGGGTTCATGCTCAACTAGTGGAACAACACTAATATTATGCCCATCCTTAAAATTCCAAACCCGGAGTCTATTTCGGATTTTCATCCTATTATTCTCACCAATTTTTCCTATGAAATCATATCAAAGATTCTAGTTAACCGTCTCAACCTAATTCTATTGTCTCCAAAAATTAAAGTACTTTTGTTGAGGGAAGGCAAATTCAGGACAACATTATTATTACTCAATAAGCCTTTAGTTACTTTAAAAGGAAAATGAGAGGGAAAGATATCACATGTGCCTTGAAACTGGACATGAATAAAGCCTATGACCGAGTGGACTGGTGTTTTTTGAGGTTGGTGTTAAGAGCTTATAGGCTCAATGAGCCTTGGTGCAACTTAATTATGGCTTGTGTGTCCTCGAATTCTATGCGAGTTCTTGTGAATGGTAATCAGCTTACTCCGTTCTTTCCGGGCCGTGGGCTGTGACAGGGGGACCCTCTGTCGTCATATTTGTTTATTTTGATGCAAAATGTTTTGTCGATTCTCATTGAAGATGCTTGCAGCAAGAAGCTATTATTGGGTATCAAGTTAGCTAGAAGATGTCCTATCATTACTCATAGTTTCTTTGCTGATGATGCTCTTTTCTTATTTCGGGGTACTTGCCGTGATTGTGATATACCCTGAAGAAAATCCTTAATATGTACTGCTATGCGTTAGGCCAGCTCATTAATCTGAATAAATCTAGTATTTTATTCAGCTCAAATTGCCTAGTGGATTCTAGTTTTGAGATTGCTAATTTTTTCGGAATCCCGATTCTCTCGGCTCCTAAAAGGTTTTTAGGTTTTCCATCTTCCTTCTTGGGAAAAGTCTAAGAAGTGCACTCTATCGTGGATTAAAGAATGGATCATTTCAAAAGTTTCAAGTAGGAAGGAAAATCTTCTTAGTTTGGTTAGTAAAGAAGTGTTAGTTCAAGCAGGTGTTTAGGCGATTCTGATCTATGCCATGTCGATTTTCAAGTTCCGGTTTCTTTTTGTTTTGAGATTAACTCCTTGGCGGTAAAGTTTTGGTGGGCCAAAGGTAAGAAAAAAAGAGGCATCCATTGGAAAAGTTGGAAGGTCGTTTCATGTTCAAAGTCTAGAGGGGGTCTCAATTTTCGTGATTTGGCTGCCTCTAATGTGGCTGCCCTTGCTAAGCAATGTTGCAGGCTCCTCCATAATCCCGACTTTACATGGGCTAATGTTTTAAAGAGTTTGTATTATCCGAATTGTTTATTTTAGGATGTTTCTAATTAAAAATCGGGTTTTTAGGTTTGGCGTTGCTTATTGGCGGGTAGAGAATTGTTAAAGAAAAACTGTGTATTGGTTATTGGAGGCGGTAAGTCCATTGATGTATGGAAGGACTGTTGGGTCCCTGACTTTTCAACCCTTTCTCACTTATTGGTTCCGGGTATTAAAAAGGTTCATCATCTGTTTGAGAAGGGTGGGCGTCATTGGAACGCTAACCTTATCGGCCTTATCTTCCCTTTTTTTTATTGGAGCCCGTATTCTTAATCTCTCAATTCCTACATCAACTAGAGGAGATTTTTTAACTTGGCCCCTTGACAAAAATAGGTGTTATTCTATTAAATTAGGAGTATAGGGCTATTGCTACTCATTTTATGCAAAGTGTTATGTCTGTGGGTTCTTCGTTTAATGCTCATCCGAAGCTTTGGCCTTTGTTGTGGTCAATCAAAACTCTCCCAAAAGTGTCATTTTTCTTTTAGCAATGCTACTCTGAGGCTAGTAAAGCTCGCTTTTTGGAGAAAAAATTGTGCACTTTCCCCTTTTTGCCCTATTTGTGGTTGTGAGGCTGAAATGATCGAGCATGTTTTGTTGCTTTGTCCATGGGTCAAAGAGGTGTGGTCCAAGAGTCGGCTGAAGCTGCGTTTTGACAGGAGCTTAATATCTAGGTTTGAAGGGTGGTTGTTTGAGTCGTTGGGTGCTTTTAAGGGTGTCTATTTTGGTTCGATTGGTGCTTCTTCCCTCTTAAGTTTTATCTGCTGGAAAATTTGGAAAGCTAAAAATGCTACATTTTTAGAATTCTTTTATTCGGGCATACTTTACTACTGCTTTAGCTATAGAGTTCTTTACTAGTTCTTCCCTAGTTTTAAAGTCTAATATATACGGTTTTATTTCCTATCCCGGCTCTTGTTAGGTGGCCCCTTGTTCGGGTTGTCTGAAGATTAATTGTGATGGAGCGTTTGCGTCCTCACTTTCTTTTGGTGCTTTGGCTTTTATTGTGAAGCACTTGAAGGGTGTTTTTGTTGATGGGGACTCGTAGTCGATCCAATGTTCCTCTCCCCAGTTAGCAAAAGCTAAAGCAGTGTTTCTATGTATTGAGTGGGCTCGCTCTAATGGAGTTACCCACTGTATCATTGAATTTGATTATCGAATATTGTTTAAAGCCATTAAGGATCCTGCTTTTGTTCCTAGCTGGGATGGTAGTGATATTATTGTCAAGATTAGAAGGTGTATTGCTTCCCTCAGTAGTGTTTCTTTTCAGTTTGTGGGTAGGTATGGTAACCGGGTTGCTCATTGGCTTGTTTTTCACCATAAAATAGCGGCCCTCCCTCTCTTTTGGAAATTCAAGTGCCCACCCGCGCTCGCTACTATTCTTGCGGAGGATTTCTCTCCTTCGGGAATAGGATAGTTTTTTTTTTGTTTTTGTAGTGTGCCTGGAGTTTTTTGTTCTCTTCCTCGCTCTTATGCTATCTAGTTTTATGATTTTCTTTTTTCTTGTTCGCTGTTGTTTTGTTTCGGTTTTGTTTCTGCCCAAAAAACAAAAAAAAATTAACTCATAAATCCAAAATTAAATACACCTACAAATGAGTAAAATTTGATAAATCCAGTGTTTCATAGTCTCCTGAATAGAGACAATTTTGTTCCCTTCACAATAGGATGGTAAGGCGTCATGTTTGGGGTTCGTTTGATCAAAATCAACCTACTTATAAATTTGGCTGATCTAGTGCAGCTTTTCTTTCTGAAAATCGAAACCCTCCCCATGCCATCTACTACATGCATAAGCAAGCAAGTCCCCTGCCTTGACCTGCCCTGATGTAACTATATAATAATGGTGTTTAAACAGTAGGGTCAAATGGATTTAATTTATAAGAACCCAAACTTATGTCGGGTTTTCTTTTAGAAAAAAAACCATACCCACCTTGGTTTTTTATTAAAAAACAACCTAAAACCCGCCTGGTGGACCATTTTACCATCCCTACTCCACGGTGCTCATGGTTGATCGATGAACTACTGCTTCCAACATTGAATGGATTTTGTTCCTATGAAAGTAGCACTTTAATTCAAAGGAGCAAGAGGAAGCAGATAATGGACTCAAATAATGCAAACAAAACCTCAAAGTTATATGTAAAAAATAAATATAGATCGGTGGCAACATGGAGCCAATGATGATGACAACGACGATGATAATAATAATAATAATAATAATAATAATAATAATAATAATAATAATAATAATATATGTAACACTTTCACGACATTTTAAATTAACAAACTTATCAAACGGGTAATATTAGGTAGTTCAAGGCAATAATAGTAATAAAATACTGGTGCTATTTATCAAACTTGTTTAACATATAGATTAGCGTTGACTTATTTTCACATAAATATATATGCGTGTATGTGTAAAGTTTAGAGTTGCTGACCCTTTTCAAGCAAAAGTTAACATGAACTTATTTTAATCGGTCACAAATGGATTAAATGTAGTACATTGGATTAGGTAACTTGAAAGTTCGATTTCCAACATTGGTCCCAGTAAGATCACTCCATTGGTCTCCTATATTTCCGATAATTATGTGTTTAGGTTTTTGTTCCTCAAGGTCTTTCCTTTTTGCCGATTTGAACGTCGAAGCACTTAAGCCGTTATCCGCGTCTGCTTTACTCCTGCACGTACCATCGTGTAGAGCTTAAAACATGATATGACTAGGAAAGAAAATTGCATCATACAACAAATTACAAGAAATAAGATTTGTAATTCATAAATAAGCATCATATATATATATATATATGTTTCTCAACACAAGTCTTTATGTGTGGCCTCCCATATATAACGCGCTAGAGTAAGCCACAATATATAATCAATTAATTGGGTGACACGTACATGGATAAACCTATAAACTTCAGTTGATCACGTGTGACCTATATTAAAAATGCTGAATTCTTGTAAGGTATTAAAAAAGCTAACAAAAAAACTTGCAATACGATTTGAACTTTAATAAATAAATAATTTACACCTTTTTTTAACCACCTGATAACCCTTTATTGTTGTTAAAGTACGTTTTAACATTGGGCTTGGATTTTACAGAATTTTTTATATATGCACGGGAGTGTTTTATATACGCCAAGCGTAGTATAAATCATTTATTTTAAATCCAAGGAATAGGTGGTAAGGCATTTTTGTAATGTATGGAATGGCAAGAATTTAAATCCCATTATTGACCAATATTTTTCCAAATATGATATAGTTTCATTTGTATTATGTGGCCTACCAATATCATATATTCTCTTCTTTTTTTCATTTTTATATATCTTTAATTTTTTTACACTTCAAGCTCGGTTAAAAATTTTCAAATCCAAATGTTGAAGTTATTCTACTAAATGAAGTATTTCTGCTTATATTTATTTATTATATAAAAAAAAATCAAAAAATTCTTAGTTCCCCACCCCCACCCCAAATTCCTGGGTTCACCCATATATATGCAAATAGTGCACCTATTGCATGTACAATAAATTTGATATCACGTTTAGATATAAGAGTCGAAAAATTCCTAACCCCTAACCCCCCCCCCCCCCCCCTCCCCTTCCCGGCCACACATAAGTCCACCCCTGGATTGCTCTAAGTTGGAAATCCAAGCCAAATGTTAATATTTGTAAGTAGGGCCAAACCTAGGGTCATGCGGGATGGACAACTACACAGGGTTTAGGACTTAAATAATCATGAGCTTTTATAAAATTAAGAGTCCAAATTACAACATTTACCTTTATAACTTTATTTGTTGACAATGAAATGATCCAAATTTAAAATTATAAAAGGCCCATTTAATATAAGATTAGAAGTTCTACATTGGTAAAGCTATTATTTCTGTGTTTATGTTTTTTAATCTTTCCAATATAAGTATAACATTTCGTATGTACTAGTCTACTATTGATTAATTCCCCAAAAGTTATTGAATACCTATTAATTCCTTTTTCCTTTTTGAGAATAAAAAAATTATTCTTTCTCTCTTCTTTCTTTTGAGTTTATTATATTTTATAACACATTTCTTTAATCTTTAAAATAAATATATAAATTTTTTTGATACAATTATTTACATGATTAAGTTAAAAAAATTACCTTGTTTTAAATTTTTGCTCAAACCCTTCAAATCATAAGAGGAACCCTGTTTGTAAGCATTAAAAAAAAAAAAAAAAAAAAAAAATTAGGGCTTACATTAGTATCAGCTGGTCCCAAGTATTGTAACCAACATTCTTTAAATCGTCTTCTCTAGCTTTTGTGTATTCATCCGATGATCCGGTCAAGAAGACAATTGTAACATTCTTGTCTATCAAGTGCTTGTATAGTCTGAGAACTGGAGACAGTGCTGGTACTGCTGCTGACTCAACCCACTTATAAAACGTTTCTAAGTTACGCGGCTTTGACCTAAAATTACAACACAAGTTAATTAATTAGTACCTACCTAGCTAGCTACAATGAGATGAAAATAGACGACGATGGGAAAAAAACTTACAATTTGGAAATTTGGGCTCACAAAAATTACCACAAATTAAAACTAGCTAGTGGCAGAAATAAGAACCAAAATCTTATATATGTGTTTTTATTAACATATTCTCATGCGATTGATACACTTATCTTCATCAAGAGAATGGTAAGAAATAAACTTATTTGAAATAGGGTGAGATTGATATATTAATTATCGCTTAAAAGGAAATTAACTGGAACTTTAACTGGGACATCTTAAAATAATAAATTAAGTGGACTCTTCTATAAATAATTTCAATTACTTAATTGCAAGTAGACTTACTTCTTAGTCAATTAAATTCATTTAATATATCGACCATATTTCCATATATTGTTTAATGTTGTCACGTATGGCGTCAATGCTAGACAAGACAAGGATTTACAGTACATAATTCTGGTAAGCTAATTAAATGAAGTATATATTAATAATTAGTTACTGTTTTTGGTCTGATAATTAAATGAAATCAAATGCATTTAATTTATAGACTTCCGACGTTTTCTCTAAATTAAGTAGTAATTAATGTAGCTTAATTACCCGAATGCAACTTCAGGACGAGCATAGTAAGGTAGATTAGAGAGCGCAGTCTCATCTATATCAAACACCCAGGTATCCTTGGCGGTGAGCTCAAGACTGTCGACGTACTTTACGGCCTCATCTACAACGAAGTCGCAATCATCATAATACTGGTCACTCTTCATATATTTACCTACATATTCCGCACAACTTTGGGGGACAACCGACCAACCAACAGTGTTGTTGGTTTCGACGGAGAAGCGCCAACTATTGCAATAGGTGTCGGACAACCGGACGCCGGGGGTTCCGGGGATTTCTGACTGGGGCATGAGGAGGTGGGTTTGGTCAGGGACCCAACGTGATTGGGTTATTGAGGCCATTATGGCTACGAAGAGCAAAAATGCTAAGGCTCCCATATTTTTTTTTATTTTTTTTATTTTCTGTTTTTACTTTGTGGTACTGTTGGATTGGAAGTTAGAGCGATTACAGATTGTTTATATAGGCAATAGATTATTTTTTTTAATACAAAGCAATAATTTTAGTCCACAATTTTTCTATACAATAGAATTCATTTGTCTCAACTATAAATTTACAATCGTTACGATAAAGATGGACCAACAACTAGAGATACAAGAATGGACTACAAGGGGTCTATATAAGCCATGGATTTGAATAGGTGTGGAGAGAGCGGGAGTTAATTAATAGGAATAACACTAATTAAGGCTCCTTAATTTGGCAAAAATATAAATAAATAATATTAAAGCTCCACGTTTTCAATGTATAAGAAAAAAATAGGTTGCAGGCTTAACCCTTGCCAAACTTATTTCTTTCCAATTAATTTATGGGATATGGTCAATAATCAAATGTTTAGGAAGAAAGTCGTATTTAATATTGTAAGTCACATTTAGTCCGGAAATTTGTAGTAATAGTTTAGGATCCATTTAATAATAATATGAAGAAAAAAAATTAATTGATTTTTGTGAAAAGTTCAAAAATAAGTTGAGACATGGGTGAAATATCTTCTTACTTTGTCACTGTTTTCCACCGATAAAAAAAATTAATTATTGAGAAAGAAAAAAAATTCAAAAAAAATAGTAAATGATGGAACACATTTAATCCTATATAAGAATAAGCATGAGATGGTGAATCTCATCACATGCCTCAACTTATTTTTTAACCTCTTACACAAATTAAGTGTTTTTTTTTTTTTTTTTTCAAACTATTATCAACGGACCTTATGATGTAATTATGTTACAAAATAGTAGCCAACAAATACTTTTTCTGCTGAAGGGATTATCGAGGAAAATGAATATTTAACAGCAATTGGGAGTAGAAAACAATTTCGCTGTCGAACGGTTTCGCCACAAAACCTTATTTTTTCCAGCACAAAACTTAAATCATGACTCCATCATTGGTTATGGTGGACTTGACTCTTTCTCATTTTTTTTTATCTAATTTTGTCTTATTTGAGAGCTAAACAATGAATTTTTATGAATTTTGTGAAATTAATTTCTAAAATGAGTATATATAATCTTTACAAAATTTATTAAGAAACTCAAATTGGAAATGTGCATGGTAAAAATTTGAAATATATATTTATTTTCAACTATTAAAATTTAGATAATCATCTCACCTAATTTTAGATTAAATCTTCTAATAAAATTTTGTGAATATATTTTTTATTCATTATAAAAATTATTTACATCAAATTTTATAAAAAAAATTATTTATTTAATTTTTAAAATAAATTTCATTAAATAAAATTAATTTGAAGAATAATAGAGAAGAGTGAAATCCAGTTATTGTGGAATTCATCCCCAATGATACCTTCATCACGCAAACACTTTTCAGAATGCTTATATGTTCATCACATGTATGCTTATCCATTTATCCTGTTATCTAATACTATTCAATGCCATGTTGACATGTGTAACACGTGAATATCTGTTCTGAATGTATACTTTTCAGCATCCCAATAATTTAACTAAATGGAACAAAGACGGCAAATTTACCTACGCATATATAATATTAATGATAGGAAGTGTAAAATATTGTTCTCTAGCTAGGATTATTATATGATAAATTTAACTTTTCTTAAATTATTTATTGACGGTGGTAGATCTAAAATTTTGAATTTAGAAAAAAGGGGAGTGCGTCAAAATACAAGCAATTTTTTAAATTTTTTTTTTTAACATAAAAGTAATTAACATAAAAACAAATTTAAAATAAGGTAATCGAAAAAAACCAGCAATTATTGCGTGTTGATTTTTTATATTTTTGTACTGGTAAATTCTATTGTACTCAAGATTAATTAGAGTTTGTATTTATATGTTTAATCCTAAAATGTTAGAAAACAAAATTATAGAAAAAAAACTTAAATGGACCCAATAAAATGTAATGCATTTATACGTAACAAAATAATACTATCACTATTCGAATTTTCAAAACCCTAAAAGATTTACTCAAAATTTTAAAAAGCTAAAGAAGGTCCAGATACCCTTCCATTCGCCACTGGTTATGCATTTGTGATGTGTGTGGCTTAAAAACACATAAAACCCATAATAGAAATGTATCTGGCATCTAAGGGTGTGCATAAACCGACCCAGAACGAATGGACCAAACCGAAATATGGGGTTTTTTTTAGGTTTTATAAATACAACAGTCATGTCCGGTCCGAAAAATCTTGGACCATTACTATTCGGTCCGGTCTACGGTCCGACTCAAAAAAAATACCCAAAAACCGGACTGAACCGAACTATACATGAGTTTGTTATATTTTGGGCCTATATATTTTGGTATCAAGACTTTTGAAATTTTGGCATGTGTATTTTTATTTGTATGTATAAAAAGTATTGGTCCATTAAAATGGGTTTCACATATATATAAATATATTATGAAAAATGGGCTGAATAAGTGTGACAATAAATAAAAAGCCCAAATTAAATTGGCCCATTAAAAAAGTTCAGACCGGTTGGACCGACCGAAACTGGACCTTTTAAATTGGTCCGGTCCAGTCTAGTCTTAGCTAGCAATTCGGTCCAGTCCGGTCCCAAAATTCCTAAGACCGAAGTGCTCGGTCCAGTCCGGTCCAATGGTCAACGGTCCGGTCAACCGGACCGTGCACACCTCTACTCGCATCCATCCACAAAAAAATAGTACGGCCAATAGAGATTTGTGGGGTAAAGCACGCTCTCTCTCCCCCGGCCTCCCTCCCTTTATATGTATATTTGGCTGCTACCTTTTTTAAGTTGAGCTTTCATTCTATCTATTCTCTTTTTAAGTTATAACTTTTTTTATATATTCCTTTTAGCATTATCTATATATACGGTGGATTTTTTAAGTCGTATATCCATGTTTGACCCATTTATAAATACAATGAATTTAGATTTATACATTAAACAACTAAATCTCAAAAATTATATAGAAAACTAGAATTACACCCCTACTTTTGAAACATAAACTTGGGGATAAGAATTGAAACTATTCTCTCTTTCTCTTAATTTGTTGTACAAAAATTAGTGATGACAACTTTTGCATCAATAAATAAAGACAAACGATATAAACATTAATTAAGAACAGTACCCGGTGGTTGAACGCCTATTGATAAGATCTCATGCCCAGTTAGAATCAGAGTAAACACGTAACTCTAGAGAGGATGTGTATAGAAAATGAAGGCAGTGGAATAAGGTGCCTTTGATATAGAGAAGAATGGGAAGAACAACCGCGTTGAGTAAACCGCAGAGCAGACGTGAACTGACTCACGATGTGGACAGCATGAGCAATATCAATCAGGATCATAATCAATCGAGTTGGGCTCCGTCTTTTAAATTGGAAGATTTTGCAGATAATGAGGAGTTTCAGTTTGTAAAGCCTCCTTTGATCTTTCTGGGAATGATTTAAAACTCAAACCAAATGAACCCTCAACATCCTCTTGATAATTTGATCCAAGGATATTTTCTTTAACATGCCACTAGCTACCTGGGACCATATTTTCCATTTGATTATCCCTGTCAATCACAGTTCATGTAAGCTCTCAAAGACACTTCATCACTAATCAGTTGTTTTTCTATTATTTTTATATTGCTATTAAACGGAGCCTTAATAAAAAAAATTAAAAATTTAAAAAAATGTTCTTCAATGAAAATGAAATGAAGGATTATACTTAATAGAAAGAGGAAAAATGAGAATGGGAGGGGAACAACTATGTACCTAAAAAAAATGAGTGATTGGGAACAACACGGGGTCTAAAATCTACTTTCAGGGTTTAAATTTGTCCACAATCTTTAAAGCTTTGCAAAGGAACCACAAAAACAACACTTTCACTTTTCATTTTCTAAAACAATAATTTATACCATATTATTATTTCCCTACAACACTAATTATTCCCCGTGGAGTTAAATCTAACATAGCAAAATGTTATAAAATGGATAAATCTTGGCTAAGTAAAGAATAAATGCACAATATAAAAAAAAAAGAACGCTCGAAATTTTATTTAATAATAGTTTGCCTTAGACGATTATAAATATATCCTCTGATATGAGAGGAAAATTACAAGAAATGAAATAAATTTATAAAATTTAAAATAACTGCAAAAAATAAAAAAATCGCATAGATCATGGGATCCCGCAGTGTTAATGCCGAGAATCACGCAGGATTAGACGAAAGTCAAATATGACCTTCCTAACTCAACTTATTACCAAATCAAAACCTGCCATAAATAGTAAATTTACAAATTCGAGGATTTAAATAAAGGAATTTGGTCAAAAAACAACGTGAATTCTTTACGCCATTTAGGATTAAATTAGCCTAGCCCCACGTGATTTTGACATGTTACTTTTGGACCTAGTGAGCTTGTGATAGTCTAGTGTGGCCAAATAAGTTTCGACAACCTATTTTACATCAAAACCTGCCGCTAGCAACAATAATTTTGTTCCTGCCAAAATTTAAAATTGGGATATCCACGAACCATTCGCTCCAACAAATGGTAATGATTTTTTTTTGTGAATCTTCACATTTTGTGTATTTTTAAAGCATAATAAGTATTTGTCATGACATTTGGTCAAGCGGTGATCACATATCTTATTTATGTGTAAAGTCATGGGTAGGCCTGGCAATTTAAGGCACAACATGATAACACGACGTGAAAATGAAATGAAATAACCTAATATAAGTGAATCCTTAACGGGTTTAGGTTAGTAACAAATGCACCTAGTAAACTCATTTAACTAATATTTTATATAGTAAGGGCTCTTGCGTAAATTTAAACCCTAAAATTGTGAAAGCTTTATTTCTAAAGCATGAAGAGTAATTTCATATACCAAAAGTCTTCAATCCTCTCATTTAATATATAGTATAACTAATTGTAGAGGCGAAACTAGAGGCATCCCCAAACCAAAAAAAAATGCAATTAACATCCTTTTAGTGGTAGATAAAAGGAGGGACCAGGAGAGTTTATGAATATTTTATATAGTAAAGGATCATTCGAAATAATTCTGGTTCTGCCCCTGAAGATGATCAATACAAATATAAGATAAAATTTTGTAACAATATTAAAAAAAGAGTAAATGACACCAATGTCCCTCAAACTATTAAAAGATTTCAGTTTACACCCTAAACTAAATTTTACGAGGGTTTGCACACTAATATTCAAAAAAAATTCATTCGACTTCCTTAGGCCATATTTTCCCTAAAAAAAGCATAAACTTGGCAAGCATGATCAAACCACATGAGGGAATTTTAAGGGTAAAATCGTCGTAACACGATACATAAAAGGAGTAAAAACCTTAAAATTGTCACATGACGATTTTAAGCCTTTTACTCGTTCCATGTATTGTGTTGTAACGATATTTTCCCCAAAATTTCCTCATGTGCATGGTATGCTCGTGCTGGTCAGAGATTATGCTTTTGGCTGGAGATAGCCTAAGGTGATCGATTGAAATAAATTGGAAGTTGAGGGTGCAAATTGTCGCAAAATTTGGTTTAGGTTGCAAACTAAAATCTTATAATAATTTGGGGGGCAGTTTTGTCATTTAGTCTTTAAAAAAAAATAAAAAGAAAAAGGAGAGCCATGCAAACACATGGTGCATCAGAAGGTATCTCTATTCTTAAAGTAATATAATATATATACACTAGATATAATATATATATATATATATACACTAGAGTAACATGTATATGCAATGCACATGCTATATTCAAATATATCTAATTCAAATTAAAATATAAAATAAAGATATTAAGTGGTCTAGTGGTTTAGTTGCAGATTACTTTGTCAAATATTCAAGATTCAAATCTTTTTGCAAATATATTTTTTTAATGAAAAAAGATAATGTAGAGCTAAAATAAGTAATTTAAAAGTTTGACATAATATCATGATGGTTAAAATCAGCACTAACTTTATATAATAGTATAGATATATCAAAGAAAAAAAAAAACTTATATCATATATACATCCAAAATTTTCTTTTTTTTAACGTATGTCTAGTATTTATCCTTTTATGTCTAGTATTTCTCCTTTGATCTCAATATACATGAATCAGGAGGAGAAAGTATTCAATATATATTTTTTTTTCTTGTCTTTCTAATTAGCTAGTTGCCTTTCAATAGTTGCGAAGATCATGGCGTGGTGTATATATGTATATATACTTATATTCATTTTGTGACAGTACGTTTCTAAAAAGGATATTCATAACTTATGTTCACGTGCGTTTAATTTCTTATTCTAAGCATTTGCCTGCTTATCTTCTTATCTTCAACGACTATGACGTGTGTGAAGCTACTAATTTATGTGTTTAATTTGTATGTTGCCAATTACTAAGAATATTCTTGGGATATGACATGTGAATATATTTAGACCCTTAAGCATGTCAGTGAGAATTTTTCTATAAGGATATATTTATTTGATGTCTATGAGTTTTAGTTGAGTTAAAAATGATTAAATACTTTATTTGTCAAGTTAGATATTCAAATTTCACTGCTACTGTTGGCCTTCCTCTTCACTTAAATTTTTTTTACTAGAAAAAAGATATATTTATCAGACCAAAAAAAAGACAAAAAAAAATAAAATTCAAAACTAGCCATTACCCATTAGATGGAATAAACTCATAAAGTTGAATATATACGACATTCTAACCAATACATGGTTTTTATACCAGGTATATGTTGGTATTTCATGTCAAGTTTACATTTTTTTCTAGAATTATTAGTTTAGCAGCGGAGTAAATATTAGTGACCAAGATAGTTTTTAAAATATTATTATGGTATATTCAATTGAATCTCTTGCGCATTTGAATTTTCCACTATTCAAACGGAAAAAAAATATTAATCAACTCAACTAATTCATGTTGATTCACACCATTTATCTTCTTCCTATTTTAAGATGCAAGTAGAATATGTTAATGGAATCGTCAAGGTGGTGGACAAATATGTTTCGTCCGATTTAAATTAGTTGTCCGCCAGCATCCCAACCGAAATTTTGAGATCAGATTAGTCAAATTTAAATTAATCTTTTAGTTATTTTATGGAATAGTATTTTAATCTTTTAGCTAGACCTGTCAACGAATCGGATATGGACCGGATCATACTATATCCAAATCCGATCCGAAAACTAATACACTAAATCCGATCCGATCCATTAATCCGATGGATATCTAAATATATCACTATCCATATCTGATTTGTTATCAAACGGATATCCGATCCATATATCTGATCCAATCCGAAATTCAAAGAATTATTCCTCCCAACAAAATAAAAAAAATTAAGACAAATAAAAATACTTATAATATAAAATGAAGACTTTTAAATTCATATATTCATATGATTTTGAAAGATAACCACACATGAATTGTTGAAGGAAATAGGTTGCCTAGAATAATTGATTGGCTATGGTCTACGGAGTGGAATTTGTACATATATAAATATATATATATATATATATCTTATGTATATGTCGTATCGGGTTGTAAACGGATCGGATTGGGATATATCCATATCCGATTTGTTAAGTAAAGGCTAAACGGATTCGGGTCGGATTTAGATAATCGGATCAGAAATTCCTTACCATATCCGAATAAATGGATCGGATTCGGATCGAGATCCAATCCATTGACAAGCCTACTTTCAACTACTTACTCCTGTCCGAGTTAAATTAGTTCACTGTAACTAACAATGGAATATTCCAAACAAGCTGAGACAGACTCAAACTGAAAATAAGTTTTTAAGAAGGAGGTAGAGATGTTGGCTCAAGCTCGTTACGGAAAATTTCAAAAAAATACAAAAAAAAAATTAACAAATTATATATTCTTATTCACTAATTATATTAAAATAATACGTTCTTAAAAAAAATACACCCTCTAAATTTGGGACAGAACGAGTAATAACAATAATTTATATCCAGCCAAAAAATACGAACGTAGTAAATGTGAGAGTTCCAAAGCTTTGCTCGTAGCACTAGGAAGTTAGTTTGAGCTGAAAACAATTCCTAGTGCCAAGTATCCACTAGCTAGAGATCATCGTTATCTAATTTCTTTGCTTTAATGGCTTCATGTAGTATATATAACTGCCTTTGATTTTGCGATCATCGTTATCTAATTTCTTTGTTTTAATGGCTTCATGTAGTATAACTGCCTTTGATTTTGCCACGTTCAAATCCACCACTGCTCTATCATACCTATAGGAATTCACTAAACCCACGAGCAGAGCCGGCCAGAGGGGGAGGCAACCTAGGCAAATGCCTAGGGCCTCATTTTGGAGTGGGGCACCAAAAAAAAATTAATTAAAGGTTGAGGGGAAAGGATTTGTGAAGAAAATGAAGAAGAAGAAGATGAAGTAGAACTGTGAAGAAGACGGCTCAGAAGAAGAAGAAGAAGACCCATGAAGAAGACTGAAGACGGCTCAGAAGATGGCTCAAAAGAAGAAGAAGAAGAAGAACGGTGAAGAAGACGGGTAGAAGAACAAGAAGAAGAAGACCACCAAAAAGAAAAAGGAAAAAGGAAAAAGGAAAAAGGAAAAGGGAAAAGGGAAAAGGAAAAAAGGAAAAAGGAAAAGTAAAAGAAAAGAAATTATCTCCCTTTAATATTATTTGCAACGATTACATTGAATAGACCCTAGATTTAAAATGGAAAATGACTCACATTAAGACAAGAAGAAATAAGAAAAAGACTAATCTATCAAGAATTACAACACCTTTTTGCTCCTCTTCTCTTTCTCTCTCTCTTTTTTTTTTCATCCTCCCCCTCTTTTTTTTTCCATTTTCTTCCTCTCGTCACTCCATCTCCGACTCTCCATCCATATCTATGCTCAATTGATGGCTCTGAGCCTCCGACCAAGGGTACCAACTCACCAATTAAGGTTAAGATTTTTAAGCCCTAATTTCTTGATTTTTGTTTTTTGTTTTCCGTTTCTTCCATATTTTTTGATTTTTGATTATTTAGCAATTAGCATGATATTAAGTTTTATTCTTGATTAGTTGTACAATATTAGGTGTATTTTTAAAAAAAATTTAATTAGTTTTACAATGTCGGGCAAGAGAATTAGTACCGAGATGATTTTGTATATTTTTGTTACAAATTCAAAGATTTATTTATCAATTTTATGTTAATTGTTGCCTTAATTTTTTTATTTTTTTTTTTAAATTCGGTGATTGACTAGTTCTATTTTTTGGAGTTTTTTGGTTTCAAATTATTAGATATTATGATTTTAAAATTGTATTATTGAAGAAGAAAATAATGATACGAGGCCCCAATTTTTGTGACTATTAAATTTCGCTTGGGGTCTCATTTTCCCTCAAGCCGGCCCTGCCCACGAGAATCTCCATAAAACCCACAAGATGCAGAAGTTAATTGTCAAGTTTTGTCACCCAAATACTTTAGGTAGACGCATATTAACTAGGTTTTAAACGAAGAAATTCCGCTTACACACATTTACAACCTAATTATTTGTGCCAAAAAATATGCTCTCTTAGTCTGAAATTAAGTGTCCAGTATTATGAAGTCTTGAGATGTCCCAAAATAGTTCAATTTCCTTTTCGGAACATGATCAATGTAAAATTTCCTATGGCAATAAACAAAATTTACTCTTAATCATTGATTTTGTTGAAATTAGTATATTTTAAAAAAAAATTATGAAAGTCAAACATGAACTAGCTCTAAAGTTGGAACGGAAGGGGTTACATTTGGCTCCTCTCCATTATTTTTCGTTCTAATAATGTTTAGTTCGAGAACTAAATGGAATAATTTTTTCATGAAAATTTGTGGAGATCTGGATAATCTCTATGATGGGTAGATCATTTCCACAAAATTTTGTTTGAAGATTCAATTTAAAAGTTAGTGAGATGATCATCTAAAATTTTAATGGTCGAAAATAAATATATGTATCAAATTTAACAGTCAAATCAAAACTATAACCAGCTTTTCCTTTAGCGTCATTTCTAGCAGGTTGTCACCATTGGTCAATAAAACTCATCTAGACATATGATTTAAGTGCTTGTTTGGTTAGAATTTTTGTTCTTTGGAGGAAAGAAAAATTGGCAATTGTATGTGAATGTGAATGTACCAAATAAAGAGGGAAATTCGTTTAACACCCCAATTTACATCTTAATTAGTAGTAAAGACACCAACAAATTATATATTACTTGTTAGTCCCTCTTACCATAGTTAAGTTATGGCTCATAATTAATTTACTAAACTTTTATAAGGGAATAAGTATTTGAAAAGTTTCATATAACTTATTTCTTTAATAATAATCCTAAATTTTAGATTTAACATTATATGTTTGCAAAGTAACAAAACAATAATATTAAATACAATATTTGATAAATATATCTATTTAGAATAACTATTTTTTAATAATAAATTAAATCAGTTTTGCATATTGTTATTTACCGCGATATAAAATAGTCAAATTCATATTCATATATGTATTAGAAAATACATGTTATGGCTTCAAATTGGACATTACCAGAATTTTAATGTACTAATATTTTGTAATAACTGTATGTCATTTACAAATAAAAAAGGGAGTTCTTAAATGAACCCACGCAATTAGTCTTCTCACCCCAATAAGGGAATACTTTCTTCCCACCCCACTTATTTTTTGAAAAAAATTTCAATACATCCCAATGGTGGGGTGAGTTTACGAAATGCATTATAGGGACTTTAATTTCTGTCGTCGCTAAAACTAAAACTTGAAAATTTTATATAATCCAACAAAAATATTATTCTCACGTAGTAAAAGAAAACTTGCATTTCTCTCCCATCATATTTTTTTATCGAAAACATTCAACCCACCCCATCTATTTTATACACGCCAATGACATGCTACCTCTTTTTTATACGTCAAACAATAAAACCTCTTTTTTTTCCATTGCACATCCAAAAAATGCATTATTGACCTCCAAATTTTTTTATGAACTCATGGGTCAGTAATTGAAATATCTCCCTAAACCCTTAAATCTATCACTTATTCATATTTAATAAAAGTACTTTATTTTTTGTATTTTAGTATTCATTAGAAAATTATACAATTAAATTTGAGCAACTTAACAAAAATAATATAACTTATATATTATATAAATAAATATCAAATACAAGTCATAACAATTCATTTTTTGCTATAAAGTAGTTCATAAAAACATTTTTTAAATTTATTTTAGGCAAAAAAAAGATATTTGATCATTAGCACGGCGTATTCTAATCAACAAACTTTTTTTTTTAATATGGTATATATAATCAAGTAAAATTATATTCAAAACATCTATCCATTAGATTTCAATCCTTAAATACTGAATCAAATTAATACAATATAACTAATTAATGCCATGATCATTTGGATAATCATTATTCATTTAACAAAAATATGTAATCTATTGAATAACAATTAAAAAATATTTTAAATCCATAAATCTAGTAATATACTAGTAATTATTGTAAAAATAACCTTAAGTTATATCATAAGTATTGCTTCTCTTAATTAGAGTTGTAATATATATAAATATAAACGCACTAGGGTATACTCGTGTTGAACGGCACGGTTAAATGGAAAAAATTAAAATAAAACTAATAATCGAAAAAAAAGAAGCAAAAATGTGAGAAATTAGGAATACAAATTATTCGGAATTTGAGACTTTATACTTAATCATAGTGAAATGACAAACAATATTGACCGAACCAACCTAAATTGGCACAAGTTGGTCTTTTCTCTATGCCACGTAGTTGAATACTCAAAATTTAGATCCAATTTTCAGGCCGTAAATACCAAAAGCTTGGCCACTGATAAAATGTCAAAACTCTACAATTAGGTTTCAAGCAATTTTTTTCAAAAAATTAACAGTGCAATAATTGCTGGTAAAACAATTTAAACCAATAGGGGGTGATCGGAGAACATTACAAATAATGCAAAATTTACAAATATACTTAAATGAAATAAGTACGCGGAAACAATTAGCTGAAATATAATAATATGCGATTAAAAAATTTATAGATGTTCCTTTTTTCATATTACATTTTTTTTCCCTAATATATTGCATACTTTATTTAGCAAATTATAATAGTCTTAAGTATAGTTATATCTTTTTTTTTACCCAAAAGTTTATTTGTTGGATACTAAATTAAACTTAAAAGTGCATGAGCCAAATGTGAAAGTGAACAACCAACTTAGCATATCGAAATTTAGTATTTTAAAATTGACCATGTCAGTCCGATATGAAAATGGTTCAAAAATTGGATTTATCGGATCGTGCGCATACCCATATACAACATAGTTAATTTTTTGTTTACTTTGTAACAAATCATTTATGAACTATTTCATATCTTTTTTTATGGGCAACTGTTTCATACCATTTGAAATGAGTAATGATATACATACACAAACTATATCCTTAAGTAGAATATTAATTAAATTTTCTTAAAAAATAAATTATATATAAATTTATAGTCATAATGGGTCTTATTTTTTGATTTTGATTAATAAGTTACTAATATATACATATTATTTAAATTTAATTTTCAATGTTATGACATTTTAAATTTTATAAAATGAATTTATGAGAGAGAATAATTTGAAAGAACAAATAGTGTAAAGTTTTATTTGATTGTATGTGTTTAAGGTGTATGTGTATCTTATATTTGTTTAATATGAGTATAGAAGTACACCTAAGTGTGTAGATTGTGTGTAAAGTGATGAGAAAATTTTTGAATCATTAATTTAATAAGCTTTTAAGAGATAGATTTTTTTGACTATCTTTCCCTTATAATATATATATATATATATAAATTTATGTATGTATAAAGACTCATGCAATTTTTCTATCGTTAAAATAGAAAAAGAGAAACAAATATTGGTTTTGATTGCACTTAGTTTCTTTAGCTTTTGCTACCGGAGATAACGTAAAACCGTTGTATTAATTTTGTCAACAGTGGACTAAGAAGAAAAGAAAAAAAAAAAGTGGGTGAGTATTAAGATAAAATTAGGATAACCAAATATACATTTTTAGGTGAAACAAATAAAATACTATGTGGGGTGAAAAAATAAATTAGTAGGTGTATTAAAGATAACTTAAAAATAATAAGCGACGGTTTTTTGTTAAGAGAGAAATAGGGGTGAGAAGTAGGGGTGTCCATCCGATCCGATCCGGTCATTTTAAACCATCCGCATCCAATCCGATCCGATGTCGGTTTTAAGTTTTAGCATCCAATCCAATCCAACGTACTTTAGAAATCCAATCCAATCCAATCCAATTAAATGTTGGATTGGATCGGTTTCCATCCGATCCGATTAGAAATTTAAAATAAGATATATTATATTCTTGAAATTTTCAATTCTAATGTAAAACAAGTTAATATTTTTTTTTTTTTTTAAATTAAGGGAGGTCTAAGTCTCTCCCTTAATCCTACAAAATAAAGAAAAACCCTCCCCTCACACCCCATGAGTCGAACCCTTGACCTCAAGGTAAGGGTGGAGGTTACAACTAAAGAGCTAACCAAATAGCAAATAGCTAAGTTAAAAAGTTTACTGCCTAACTAAAAATACATAATTAAACCAACTATAAATCATTATGTACGTGATATGAAATATAAAATGATACAAAAATTTAATAATAATTTTTTAATTGAAAACCCTTATCTTATAAATATTACAAAGTGACCCCTTATCTTATGAATATTACAAAGTGACAACTCTAATAATGGATTGGATTGGATTGGATTGGATCGGTTTCTAGAGTACATAAAACCAAAACCGATCCAATTTTTTCGGTTTTCAAATTTTGCATCCGATCCAATCCAATTATCCATAAAATCCAGAAAAAATGGATTGGATTGGATCGGTTCCTCGGTTTGGATTGGATTTTGAACACCCCTAGTGAGAAGAAAGGATTTTAATCTATTTTTTAAGTTCTTTTAATTTAAACTTTGACTTTTATAGGGGTGAGAAGAATAATAATGTGGGTGTATTTAAGAACACCCATAAAAAATATACGTGAAAAGGATATTAATATTTTTGAAATATTGAAGAATTTTTTAAAAAATATCTAGGAATATGAATAGTTTCGAAATTTATACAGGTACGTAAACATATGAAGAAGCTAGTATTAAACTTAGAAAATATAGTGGATGGAATGGTGCGACGTTTAATGAAAAAAGGAATTGGAATTGAGTGGGTTGAAAACTTGTTTCATTGAATGTGTAATTGTTAAATGCACTCCCCCATCACTTTTGTAAAACATTGGGAATATCATAGGTCGTGATCTCCGAGACTCCTCAAACAGTTATAAATGGAGGATTTTTCGAACTAATATATGTCCATTTACACCAAGAATAATTACAGCAACAACATGAAGCATTAATTAAATTTATGTAATAGTAAAACAAACTTCCTTCTCCATATCCCCTCCCCCCTCTCCCCAAAACCCAAAACCCAAACAGATACAATGAGAACATAAAAGAGCATTTTGATGACGAAGCACGAGATAAGGATGAAGAAGATTATAATGAAAACATAGATCGATGATGATGAAAACAACGACCACCAACGACCACGATGATGGTGCAAATCATATACAAGTGGTACCTAATAGGAAGAAATGATGGAACTAGAAATGAAGGAGCAAGAGATAAGCCGTGAAGCCCTATCGTCCAGAGATGAAAGTAAGATAAACGGGACAGGCGATGAAGATGAGGCCACAACTCCTCCTTTTAAGAACCTATTTTCAAAAGCTAAACTAAGGGTTTGACCATTTAGAGTTAGGTGTGATCTCATATTAAAATTTTCTTTTCTTTTCTTTTTCGTTTAAAGAAATATATATGTTAAGTATCACATATTATTTAGTTTTTAATTATGGACATTATTTTTTGAATTTGTAAATATCGAAACATGATAATTGCTCTTTGATTGCTTCTAATTTGAATAAGCATATCGAAAAATCTTTTTTTTTTATTTAAAGCATCTGTGCCGAATTATGTAGTTAAAATGTTGCTAATTATCTATTTGATTCTGAATTTTTTTAAATTAATATTTTTATTTTGTACTCATGTGCCAAAATAAAACTGTGTGAGTACGTGAAACAGATATAGACCAATGCGAATTTATGTAGTATATACATATAGAGTATCGATCCTATACGCACCGGTGCTTACGCGTTTCCGCGAGTGGGAGAAATTTCGTTGTTTTTTTTTCTTTCTTTTCGCATTAAACGGATCCTAGCTCTCACTCTCCCAAGCTCCGCCCCCCTCTCTCTCTCAAAGCCACACCTGCGAAGCCAAACCCACCTCCGAAATTGCTCTCTCTCACTCTCCCAAGCTCCGTCTCTCTCTCTCTCTCTCTCTCAGAGCCACACCTGCGACCAAAAACCCACCGAAGCCAAACCCACCTCCGAAATTGCTGGCTCTCTCTCTCTAGAAACGACGAGCTTCCCTCTCTCCCCCTGCGCCGACGACGAGCTCGCTCGCTCTCTTTTCAGCTGGTAAGTGTACGACCCATTTCACTCTTCTTCTATTGCAATTTTGAAATTAGGTCTGGCAATCTGGTACATTGACAGTTAGTATAGCAATTTCGAAATTTTTTAAGGTATTTCACAATCTGGTTGGTGTGCGGTTGCTGAGGACAGGGGAATACATTGACAGTTAGTATAGCAATTTCGAAATTTTTGAGGGTATCTCACAATCTGGTTGGTGTGCGGTTGCTGAGGACAGGGGAAAGGAATTACAAAAAACAGGGGAGAGGAATTACGAAATTGAGCTTTACCTTGGTTGATTTTGCTCTAGCATCTTGGGCTTAAACAAAAAACAGGGATTACTAATCATCTAATCTTGCTTTCAAGAAACATAAATAGAAAATTTCCCCTACCTCCAACAGAGAGACTTTAAATGAGATACCGAAACACAATGTCAAACTTTTATTGAAAAGGAAGCAAACGAATTCAAACAGTTTATCAAAAAGAGATCTAAAAACATATGGTTAAAATAATTCAAGAGTTCAAGCCAAAACATTCTGACTATTCTTTGGTCGGAGAGCAACTTCGGAGGTGGGTTTGGCTTCGGTGGGTTTTTGGTCGCAGGTGTGGCTCTGAGAGAGAGAGACGGAGCTTGGGAGAGTGAGAGAGAGCAATTTCGGAGGTGGGTTTGGCTTCGCAGGTGCGCAGGTGTGGCTTTGAGAGAGAGAGAGGGGCGGAGCTTGGGAGAGTGAGCTAGGATCCGTTTAATGTGAAAAGAAAGAAAAAAAAACGAAATTTCTCCCACTCGCGGAAACACCCGGTGCGTACAGGATCGGGACTCTATACATATATATACTATAAATGCGTACATATATACATAGCACCGTGTACCAATTGCAAGAGACAAATTAATTATCAGCCGATTGTGCACTTTGGGAGGTTGCTAAGCCCCTTGTTGCGGCAGCCCGACTTCCACCTAGCACTTTTTAGAACATTGCTTGAGTGAGCTGAAACATTGCTATTTACATGGCACTACTAAAAAGCCAGCAAGCACCGACACTCATTTTGGTAAATGGAATGCTTAGAATTCTTTGTTTGTCACATGGCACTTAAATTAATTTTGTAGATCGAGCTATTGAAAAACTATCTATTTGCCAACAAAGCAAGAGAGAGATGCGTACGTTGGTGTACGTTTGCCGACTCCGTACATACTCTCAGATTAGTAATGCTGCCCAGAAGTATGATCTGAAAGGAAAAATCTACAAAATGAAGCAAAGAGACAATTTTAAGCTTTTCTTTAACCAAACACGGTTTATTATTAATCAACTTTCTCAAAATTATAGTGGACGCAAACATATGTAGAATAGTAATACATGCATCTTAGTCCCGGATATGCAAACACTTGAGCGACATTTGAACGAACTTATCGAATGGGAAATTCAGGCCATGTACGTGTACAATTACGTGCTAATGTACGTAGTAATGAAATACAAATTAAAGATCTAAAATAACTGTTTTATTTCTGAAGCATGTTCAGCATACATATATAGCATTGATCGACTTAATTAAAAACATAAGCATACATATGAACTCAAATGTAGTACATTGGATTAGGTAACTTGAAAGTCCGATTTCCAACATTGGTCCCAATAAGATCACTCCATTGATCTCCCATATTTCCAATAATTCTGTGTTTAGGATCTTTTTCCTCCAGCTCTTTTCTTTTCGCCGATTTGAATATCGCACCACGTAAGCCTTTATCATAATCATCTTTACTCCTGCACGACGTACCAATCATCTAGAGCTAGCTCAAAGCAAAATATTACTAGGAAATAAATTGCATCATCTATACATTAATCTGTGCACGCTTATATCAAAATATATATTAGGGCTTACCTTAGTATCAGATTGTCCCAGGTAGCTAGTGTAACCGGCGGACTTTAAATTATCTTCTCCAGCTTTTGTGTAAGCATCCGATGATCCAGTCAAGAAAACAATTTTAACCTTCTTGTCTATTAAGTGTTTATATAGTTTGAGAACTGAGTGTAGTGCTGGTACTTTTGCTAACCCAACCCACTCATAAAATGTTACTATGCTACGTTTCTTTGACCTAAAATCACAGCACAAGTTAGGATCGATCATGAGATGAAAATATATAGACGACAATGCCCCAGTAGGGAAAAAAAATTAAAACTTAGAAAATTAGGCTGACAAATATACTTACGAAAGAACTAGTGGCAGAAATAAGAAACAAATTGAATCTTATGTTTTTTTACTAATATATTTATATATTATTGAATAATTGAGGGCGCGCGAGTCCATTACCATTTTGGTTCAATTTCCTCAATGGAGTCTAGTTCAACAAGTAAATGGATGAATTTTTTTCGGGAAATTTATAGAATGTGTAAATCATTTCTACAAAATTTCCTCAATAAATTCAATGTAGAAGTGGGTGAGCTTGTAATAAAAAAAAAATTCAATATATGTATCAAATTTTTTGACACCCACTTTTGGTTTGAATTTCTTGATGAAATGTGGCGATGATATACTATGGGGCCCAATTCGATGGCTAAACATATGAATTTTTTCATTAAATTTGGGGGAGATAATTTTTATAATGAATGAAATTGAACCGAAGAGTATGGAGATCGAGAAGTCAAGTCCATGATTTACAGTCCGTTTGGATTGAGAGAATGGGAAGGAAAGGAAAGGAAAAGAGGATGAATGATTGTATTTTACTCGTTTGGATAGATTTAGAAGAGGGAGCAGAGAGGAAACAGAGAGATTGAGAGAGAATACCAATCCCCACTATTGCTTTATTTTGTTTCCTTCCAATATTGGGAGGATCGGGAGGAAAAGAAAAAGTTTTTAATGATTTTTTTACGTTATTCCAAATTTAACCCTAATTTGTTAATAATATATTAAATCACATTCATTTCCTTTCTTTTTTCTTTCTATCCAAACAAGATTTATTTTTATTCCATTCTTTTCCATCCCTCCCCTTCAATCCAAACGGACTATTAATATTATTTACTAAATATGTTATATATGTACAATTTTATATATGCTTGAATGTGACTTCTATATGTTATGTGACGTCATGCACTTTCTAAGAAAAAAACTAATTTCAACAAAAGAAATGGTTAGGGAAAAAAACTTTTCTAAAATAGGGTGAGATTGATATATTAATTATCTCTTAAAAAAGAAAAGTAATATTAGCACTCCACTTTTGTCCTAAGGCACTCTACTTTTATTTTTAGTGACATTTATATATATCTTTTAGAACATTATTTATGTCACTAAAAATGAAAGTGGAGTGCCATAGGATAAAAGTGGAGTGCTAATATCATTTCCCTAAAAAAACGGAAACTCTAATATTGGATATCTCAATATAATAGATCGGACCCTTAAATAAGTGATCAACATAAGTAGGTCTCCGAGCATCTCCAATGTAATACCCAAAATTGAATAATCAAAATGATTTTTGATTATCTATTTACTAAGTTGTTAAAATTAACAATATAGCCATCCCCAATGGCTATTTTTTCTCAATAACCAAATTTGTGGAGTCAATTATATTGATTGGCCACAAATTAATCAATTTGAATTTTGGTTCAAGAAAAAGGAGGGAAAGATGATTTAAATTTGAAAAGATTCTCTTTTACCCAATAAAATTAGTGGGTCCCTCTTTTTGATTATTGAAGAAGGTTGCTAACTTTGATTATAAAATAAGTAGACTTAATTATTTGTTAAAAGGTCACTAATAGTTGATTATATCATTGTGGTAGTGTTTTAGCCAATATTGTTAAAATTGATTATAATTATCATTTTGATTATACCATTGGAGATACTCTCAGTTCTTGAGCAGTTAAATTCGTTTTATCGACCATAATTTTGTTTACTGCTTTTTTGCTAGCATTACTAATGTGCTATGCATAACAATAATGCTAGATAAATTAAGGATTAGGAAAATAGTAATTGTCAACTAAATGTAGTATTAACTAGTTACTAGTTTCAGTCAATCGTTTAATTAATACTCCGTAGTGATGTATTACCTGGTCCCAGTTGAGAAATCATATGTATTTTGTGAATATACTACGTTTCCTCTAAGCTTGCACTAAAGTAAACCTTACCCAAATGCAACTTCAGGCCGAGCATGGTAATCCAGATTAGTGAATGCAGTCTCGTCTATATCAAACACCCAAGTATCTATCTCCGCGAGCTTGAGACTGTCGACGTACTCTACGGCCTCATCTACAACGAAGTCGCAATCGGCATAGTACTGGGGACTCTTCATGTATTTACCTACGTAGTCCGCACAAGTTTTAGGGACTTCGGACCAATCAATGGAGTTGTTGGGTTCAACACCAAAGATCCAGCTATCGCAGTAGACTGCGGTGGAGGCGTTGAGGCCGGGGGCGCCCAACCTAGGCATGAGGAGGTTGGGGATCCAACGTGACTGGGTTGTTGATGCCATTGTGGCTAGGAAAAAGAATAATACTAAGGCTTGTGTTGCGGAAAGTTAGAGGTACTACAAGCGATTTATATAGGCAATGGGTTTGAATATAGATGTGAAGAGAGTATCTATTATTATATAAAGTGAAAAATTATTTCGACTTAATAAATTCGTGTCATTTTTGTTACTTTCTTGATTTTGTTCTTGCAGATTTTTTATTTTCAAAATATATATATATAAATATTTAACATAAGGAATATGATTTGAACACTTGTTATCAGTAAGTATATTACAGCTTTCAAATACGATGCTACTTACTATTTTTAATATATTTTTTTTAAAATTACTTATATTTCAAGGGTAGTGCAATGCTATAAAAGGAAAATTTTAAGTATCTTTTGAAAATATGTGTATTATTTAATGAATATATTTTTTTATTTTTTTATATTTAATTTTTTATTATATTATATACATGTTAACACTATATATATATACATATATATATTTCAATAGAACACCCGTCTCCTTGCAGGAAATTTTAGCGAGTAATTAAGAGCATCTCTAATGGGCACATGTAAACCATGTTATATAGGATTTGTATAAAATTTGCACATTGTGTATAATTTTTGGTATTCCAATAGTGTTGTGTAAAACTTGCCACATCATCTTTTGTGTAAAATGGGTATGTATTTTACACATCCATCTCATTATTTTCTCTCTCCAACTTTTTACAAAAACTTCAAAATAGTATAATTAAAAATTCAAAATATAGTTTGTAATAAAACTTGCATATTTGAACTCTACTCATCAAGATCTTTAAATCAATACCACTTTGGCTATTTAATTATAAATAAAAAATATTTATAAAAAATGTTGACTATTATATATTCCATGTGTTTCTATACAATTGGTGTATCATAATTTTACACAAGACTATAAGTATGAACCATTTGAGCAAAAATGAGAATGTGTATAATTTATGTGTAAAACAACTTTTTATCAACTAAATGTCAATTATTTATGTAAATCCCATATCGAAAAGTGGGGGAAACATTGAGACTCATATATGGGGCAACTTGGCACTAACTAGTACGACACGTTTTTTTTTTTTTTTTTGGGGGTAGCCCTACCAAGAACAAAGCCGTGAGGGAGGTAGATCATAGATGGATTGGCCCTGAGGGGTTGATATCGTACTACGGTGTGCCGACACATCAATGTTACACATTGCTATTAGAGATGCTCTAATAGGTATGGTGGGCTGCTGACCTTGCCAAACTCACGAGGATTTTGTCCACGTGCAACTTGTTTGGTTTTAAGAGGATACTCTTTAATATTTGTTTATTAATAAGACACGCTGCTTCTTGAAAAATTAATGATATTCGATAATAATTTTAAGAAAATATAAATATATTATATAAAAATATATTAAATATGGTTATTATATATTAAATTAAAAAAATTATTTAATTTTATTATAACTAATGAGTAATTAACATTATATCATATATTTATATCTAAGTATTTTATCCTTATTAAAAACAACAAAAAATTCCTATTTACCAAGTACTTGTTAGGCTTGACCAAATCTATTAAATTTGATCTATCTGTACGTTTTTTTATCATTGAATTACTTTTCGTAATATCATCTATTATGTCTCGGACTTGATTCTTTTCCATAATTCTTTCATTTAATTTTGTTTAATATATATGGTCTAATTCGAAGCATGAACGAATGAATTTTTTTATAAAATTTAGTGAAAATGATTTCTATAATGAGTAGATCAATTTTACGAAAGTTTATCAAAAAATTCAACATGGAAGTGGGTAAGATGATCAACTAAATTTTTAATGATCGAAAATGAATATATGTCTAAAATTTTTATCACACATACATCCGATTTTAATTTTTTTATGAAATTTTGTGAAGATGATCTACTCATTATAGATACTTCACCAAGTTTCGTGAAAAAATTATTCCATTTAATTCTTGAATTAGACTCCATTAGACAAAATTGGATGGAAGAAGTAATGGAGAGGTGTCAAATCCCCATTTCACTAATCATTTAATTTTTGTCATAAAATAAGGTGAGTATTATCATTTTTACAAAATTCTATCAAATATATTAACTCACTTTCTGTATATACATGACCAGAGTCTCTAAAAAGAAAATACATCTTTAGATATAGCTCCAATAATAGTACACAAAAAGACAATAATATAAATAAGCAAGTGGGTTAGTTTAATTAAGGAGGCGCCCATTTGAATTTAGGAGAGACTCTAAATTTGAGTCTCATCAAGAGAGTGTTTAGAATGAGATTTCTTTTTTAATTTGTATTTAAAAGAAAAGACTTAGACTTCCTTAAAAAAACTACGGTACTTATAATTTTTAAAAATACATCTTTTATCAGTTATTTTTACTATTTATTTTTACCAAGTACATAGCATAAATTATACATTAATTATACTTTGTAAAAATATTTAATTAAATTATTTGGTAGGTATAAGATTTTATATTGTTTTTTATTGATACATATCTGGTGGAGAGGTACTGTGGTACCAATTTTCGATCTAGTCTTCATCAAGATAAGTGTTTATTAATTTATTCCACAGCTTAATATTTTATTAGGCTCTATAATGATTGAGCTCTCAAACTTCTTGGTTTGAAATAGTTGCACACGTTGTCTCCACTTTTAATACTTTTTCCTTTTTTTAAAATTTCTCAAATAATTTTTGAATAAATTGGGTCAGTTTACGTGCATTATATTAAACCTCTCACTATACTAAATAGGCACATCCGCCGCGTTTTGATCTAAATCAGATACAAATATACACTTTACCACAGATTGCATGGTTAAAGACTTTTTCCCTCCTCAAACAACTAGATCTATTTATTACTTACATAAATAAATAAAAAGTTTGTTTTTCAAGCATCCCACCTAGGGTGCTCGAAATTTTCCACACTTCCAAAAATATACTTTACACATTATCTAATTTATTTTATTTGTTAATTTAAAAATATTTTAACTTTTAATTTATAATTTTATATTTAATATAATTTATATTGTTAAAAAACATTCGGCTATTCGTCAAGATCTATCAAACAACATTCATATTCTTTATAATTTTTCATTAAATTTTTTGAAGAATAATGTCAATAGTAATTTTATTGGCAATACTATTTGAGATGAATTTTTAGAACTTGGTCATGAATAAGATATTTAATTAGTACCACGTTGGAATTATATCTTTAGATATTCTTACATGTCCATATTTTTTGTAATCCAATTTATTTTAACATTAGAGATAATCTTAGAAGAAACCTCCACAAGTCCGTTAAAGATATGTCATCCACGCGAAAATTAAAAAAAATTATAAAATATTGTGTATAGCCTGCCCAAAGATTGAATGCCCACTTTTAATAACGAAGTTAGACGGGAAAAAAAAAGAGAAGAGGAAAAGAAGTTTCGCTAGGTGTAGATAAATGAGCAATATATGTTATTTAGCCTCAAAATTTTCTCCACTCACAACTTAAAAACAAGTGTAAATAAATTGCAACTATTTATTATCTCAAATTTCAGTGCAAATGTATTGTTCAAATTTATGTGGATTATAATTTTTGAAATAATTTTTCTACAAAGTATTTTTCGCAAATAAATATTTCGGTTACTTTTTATACAAGCGATATTGTACTTCTATAAGGTAGGGGAAGAGGGCCTTCAATCTCTTCATCTAATTCTTCTTTGGCGTCACCACTATCAACAAATGTTCAATATCCTCTTATGTATATCGAACTACCTTCTTATTACGAGGATAATGATGATATCAACATGAAGTTGTAGGTAAATTAAATAGAGTAGGTTAACCTAGCTAGTTGGAGAAACACTCATTCGGACCTAGGAAAAATCTCATAATCGAGTCTCATCCAAAAGAGTTTAAGGAGTTTTAGACTTCACTTTTTAAAAAATGAAAAAAGTTGTATGTAAATATGTTTATACATGCATTAATTTATCACACGACCATCTTTGTATTAATTAATGCCCGTGATTTAAAGTTAATTACTCCAATTTGAGCAATTAAGTTAATCTCCATAATTAATCAGTGGTACTTTCGCGGCACTTTGGAAACAAAGAGTCAAATTAAAACGCAAAAAATCAAGCCTACCTGCAAAAGAGATCTCATTCCGATTTAGTCTTCTACTTTAATAGCATCATGAATTATATACATTTTATGCCATATCTAAGGTCATCTACACCGAAAGTAAAAGTATAATGTGAAAAAGTAAAATTAATCCAGCAATATGAAAAAAATTACACTGCAAAAATATAAATTTTACACTAGACGATACACAATGTATCGTTCTAACAATTAAAAAAAAAAAGGAAGAAGAAGTTGTTTAGTGTCATCCCAACATTGATATTTTGGATTTTGATTGATTATGTATATTATGTACTGTCCCAACCCAACGATTATTAAAAAAAAAAGGTTGGTTGCATGTACAATATGTCGTCATAATGATTTTTTTTTTTTTGAAAAAAAAAATAACTTGAACAATACAAAGTATATCGTCCCAAAGCTTGAGATGAAATATTGTCTATCATCTAAAGGGTACGTGTCAAACCTGGATGACATAGAGTCTATCTTCTCACCCAAATACTTGTTGGAATCTAAATTTAGCATTGGCTTAACATTTTTACATCTCTATTACACTTTTATCGTATGATGAAGATTTATTGTAAATCTACCCTTTAATTTTACCATTTACAGTGCAGATGGCCTAATGTGTAATAATTAAAATCGATTGTATTAGAAAAAAAAAAGCTAGGTTCCAACTTGAGCAATTATATATAGGAATAATCTTCCCATAGTACTAGTAGGTTATATATTTTTTGGGTTGCATTTTAAGGAAATTTGTCTCTATAGTATTAAAAAAAATTAGAAACGCCCATAGTAATAATTTTTAATAATGCAAAAAATATGTATGTCACAATAAAATTTAAGATAACTCTTTAGACTTAATTGTATATTTGTCAAATATTTGTATCTTAACGCTCACCTACTTATACATCCACTTCGTATCCATAGAATTTCATAAGGATCTATTTGCATAAGAAATGGCATGTAAATATATATACACGTCACTTTCTAAATATGAGTCTTCTATTCATGAAAAAGATTGTTCATTTCCACAGGATAAATGGATAAATGTTTTGATAAAATTTTATTGAGATGATCAAAATTTTATCAGAAAATTTCAATTTAGAAGTAGGTGTATTAAAAAATTGATCTATATATATAAATATTTGCATTCTTGGCCAATAAAACTATTTATGGTCACCCCCCCCCCCACCCCCCCACTTCAAGATTAAATTATTTGATAAAATTTAGTAAAAATGATTTACTCATCGCAGAAATCAATCACTTTATAATAAAAAAATTTATCCATATACCATATATACATATATATATATATAGAGAGAGAGAGAGAGTCCGGATCTCATGCAGACCACTATTCACCGACCGTCCGTACGGATTGGCCCATTTGGCATGCTTCTCGATGGAATTTTTTGATGAAATTTTGTGGGGATGTTCTTCTTCGTGTGTAGAACATGTCCACCAAATTTCATCAAAAAATTAAACCGGGAAGTAGGTTAACTACATGATTGAAAAATATTGGATTTTATATATCTATTTCTGCACCAGTATTTTTCAATCATATAGTTAACCCACTTCCCGGTTGAATTTTTTGATGAAATTTGGTGGAGATGTTCTACACACGATGAAGAACACCCCCACAAAATTTCATCAAAAAATTCCATCAGAAAGCGTGCCAAACGGGCCAATCCGTACGGACGGTCCATGAATAGTGGTCCGCATGAGATATTTGCCCATATATATATATATATTTCAAAGAAGCCAATAAGAAAGAAGCAAATCTAGTTCATAAACAAAAGGTGGGTCCGATGTAGAGGGAATTCAACTAAACTTTTGCTCCGAGAAGAGTCATCAAGAAGTTCTTGTAGTCTCCCGATGTATCGCCTATAACTGCATTGTCAAGGCTACTTTTGTTGGCGTTGAAATACTCTCCTCTAACTTTCATCAGATCCATCTCGGCTCGAGTTACAATGGCTCTGGTTAGCGAATCTTCATCTGTCCCAAAACCAATAATTGAAGCTCGAATAACCTGGAACAAATGTATATTAAACTATTCCTCGTTACTCGATCTCATACAATAAATAAATAAACGATGGTAAAATAATATTAACATGAATATACTTTGTACTTTAAATCGGCTTAATACTCTAAACACGAGTAACATATTATTGTTAATAGTATATCGGATCAATGTGCAACCGCCAAGCGGCATGGGCATAGACTGGGAGTAAAGAGTAACTTAACAGGCACACTGATGAAATAGTAAATTATTTAAACACGAGTAACATGTTATTGTTAATAGTATATCGGATCAATGTGCAACCGCCAAGCGGCATGGGCATAGACTGGGAGTAAAGAGTAACTTAACAGGCACACTGATGAAATAGTAAATTATTTCATTGCCAAATATTCCCTTTATCCCAAATTAGAGTGCAATATTTCTTTTTGGGATGTCTCAAATTAAGGGTCCAATTCCCTTTTGGGGCAAAATCTGAATCTCCCTATACTAAACAAGTTTTATTCTCAACCATTAATTATATTGAAATCAAAATATCCTTAAAAAAATGTGAAAATCAAACATGAACATTTAATTTGGGACAGAAGAACTAAAAAATTACATGAACGCTATTATAACCGGAAAAGTGGAAAGTAAGGACTAAAAGCAAGAGCTAACGGCGTGTACTGGAAGGGGCGCAAGGGGAAAGATGGAGTGTAAGTGTATATATTTAATGTGATTCAAACTATAAGAGTAACTCAAAAATCCAAAATTAAGTGCACCTATAAATGAGCAAAATTTGATAAATTCTTTGTTTCAGTTTCACGTACAGTCTCCTTGAGAGTTGAGACAATTCCGTTCCCTCCACAGTAGGGATGGTAAAGGGTCATGTTTGAAGCCGGTTTTTCCAAACCCAACCTGCTTATAAATTTGGCCAACCTAGTCTGGGATTTCTTTCTAAAACCGGGAACCCACCCCATTTACTACTTGCATAAGCAAGCGCCCATAAGCAAGCGCCCACCCTGCCTTGACCTGCCCTGATTCGTTGTAATAATATGATATGATAATGTTGTTTAAACAGTTGGGTGAAATGGGTTTAATTTATGCGAACCCAATCTGTATCGGGTTTTTCTTTTAAAAAACAATACCCACCTCGGTTTTATATTAAAAAACACCCCAAAACCCGCCAAGACATTGCGGTCCAATGAAAGCAGCACTCTAATTCAAAGGAGCAAGAGGACATGGATAATGGACTCGAATAATGCAAACAAAATCTCAAAGTTGTACGGAAAAAAATAAATATAGATAGGGGTGAAATGGAGACAATGATCGCTAATGAGGGAAATTTATAGACTCTAAGCATCCCTTTGGAAATGTCACTTGACTTATTAATTATTAAATGAGGTGAGTCCTTTAGTAAAGACTAAAGCACGCAAGCCGCAGTACTGCATGCTCTCAAGGTTGTCAAACACTCATATGAGTGTGTGTGTGTGTGTGCGAGACAGAGAGAGATGATTTCATACATATATAAGGCAGTGGTAACCCATGATTATGACACCACAAACAAACAAACAAAAAAAGTGAATTGTCCTGCCTATTCAAATTAGTAATAGGGACAAACTTGTACAAATCCATAGGCATGAGTTAAACACATTAAACAAAAAATTACAAACAAAAAAAGTGAATTGTCCTGCCTATTCAAATTAGTAATAGGGACAAACTTGTACAAATCCATAGGC
The DNA here is from genome assembly GCA_021464415.1 of Lonicera japonica. NCBI lineage: Eukaryota > Viridiplantae > Streptophyta > Magnoliopsida > Dipsacales > Caprifoliaceae > Lonicera > Lonicera japonica. Next base: position 58,630,489 of record CM038469.1, read on the forward strand.
ATGAGTTAAACACCTTAAACACAAAATTTTCCTGCCTATTCAAGATTTGCTCTATCCAATTAGTTTGTGCTCCTTACTAATTCTTATGTCTAAGGTACTGCCACTCTTTATTCTGGCATATTGGATTTTTTTGTGTCTATATGACGAACCATGTTTACAGCAATACGTACTAAATTCTATGGCCAATCACCAATGTCTACATAAATACTCAAATATTTCTTTCTAAAATTGAGCAAACGCTCTTTTCAGTTGACAATGTTTATGATGTACTCATTAGTTTCCAGTATGCCTACAGAATTTTCTGAAATCTTGCATATAAATTTCCTTTATATACGAGAGCATATACATCTATAGGAATTCCAAATTCGTCTATATGAAATTGGCCACAACTATGTGAAATTACCATGTCTATACTAATATTCAAATAAAATCTTAACGTTAGACAAATATCATTTCAATGGCCGAAATTTTAGTTTAATTAGATAAACGACTTTCAAATTTAAAAGACAAATTAAAAGAAGTTGCTAACCTCAGCGAAGTGCTTCTCTGGTGAGTCTATGCACCATATTACCACTCTCAATATAGATTCCAAAATGCCACTTCCACAACTCTTCATGTCCTGTCATGAGATTTCTCTAAATCAAAACCCAACAAACATTCCATTAAAAGAATAACCACAAAGGAATAGTCCATTATTCCTTTTTGGGATGTCCAAAAATTAAGACGCCAGTTTCATTTCCTAGAAACGATCGATATAACAAATAATCACACCAAGTAAGAGGTTGCAGGTGTGAAACTGAGGAGGCAACTTTCACTGTAACTAACATCGGTCTGTTCCAGAGGAACTGAAAACAATAATTTATATCCAGCCAAAAAATACGAACCTGGTAAATGTGAATTCCAAAGCTTAGCTCATAGCACTGGAAGGTTAGTTGAAGCTGAAAACAATTCCTAGTGCCAAGTATCCACAAGAAATCATCTTTATCTAATTTCTTTGTTTTAATGGCTTCATGTAGTATAGCTGCCTCTGATTTTGCAACATTCAAATCCACCACTGCTCTATCATACCTATAGGAACTCACTAAACCCACTAGAATCTGCACAAAAACCACAAGAAGCAGAAGCTAATTTTGAAGTTTTGTCACCCAAATACTTTAAGTGGACGCATATTGACTAGGTTTTAAATGATGAATTTTCGCTTACACACGTTTACAACCTAATTGTTTGTGCCAAAAAATATACTCCCTCTGTCCGAAATTAAGTCTCCTGTACTTTGAAGTTTTCGGATGTCTCAAAAGAGTCCAATTTCATTTCCGGGACATAATGAATGTAAAACTTCTCACGGCGATAAACAAATTTTATTCTTAATCATTGATCTTGTTGAAATTAGTGTATTTCTTAAAAATGGACAAACGTCAAATATGGACTCTTAAGTTGGAATGGAGGAAGTAGTTTTAATCTTACATAAACAAAAGTTTGACCTGAGCACCACCAACTATAATGAAAAAACAACACAAAAGACTCATTGAATTTTGGTAGCTTTAGCTTAATTTTCTCAGTTTCCATAGATTCCACAAACCACCTCCCCACTAAATTTTTGTTTTCCATGTAAAATAATTCATTATTTTCATTGTAAACCAACCAAACGCCTCTAATGGAGATGGGTTGAAAAAACAAAAACAGAGAGGGGGAGAGAGAGAGAGAAGTGATTTTTACCTTTCTAACAGGTAATGAGACATTTGCTATAATGTCTTCCTCAAGAGAGGAATGAAATAGAGAACAGTAGGTCTGTCTTACAGCCACCAGATGATGAGGAGTTGATGCACAAGCTATTTCAACTATAACTTGCAGTTGATTTATGCCTTTCTTCTTTGACTTTAAGGCCTCGTTTGCTAGCCACGCATCCCTCTCAGCAGGATCATATGTCCACAAGATCACTGCTTTCTGTTAAAATATAGAACTGTTAGATTTTGGAGCATCCAACCCAAAACCAATTGGCAATGGGTGGAGTAGCCCCTAGATCTTATATATTGGGGATTATATGGGATTGATAGTCTCAACACGCCCCCTCACGTGTAGCGTAATTTTTTTAGCCCAACACATGGATTGACTAGGAGACGTGGAGCCCGCCCGTATGGTGTAAGATGAAGACGGCCATTTCTGAACGGCAAAGTCGATCTTGATGAACCAACGGGGATCTTTTTTTTTTCCTCTTGATACCATGTTAGATTTCGGAGCATCCAACCCAAAACCAATTGGCAATGGATGGAGTAGCCCCTAGATCTTATATATTGCTTTGTGATAATCCACTCTTCCGATGTGGAATTATGTGGGATTGATAGTCTCAACAAGAACATTTTATATTGCCATACAATATGAATGCATCAAATTTAACACAAAACCACAGAAAAATTAAAAACCAAAATCAAAATGATAATCGGCTTCTCTCTGAGTATCATTTCTAGCACGTAGTGACCGTCAAGTTAATAAAACTCATCCAGTGATAGGATTTAAGTGCTTGTCTGGTTCGAGTTTTTGTTCTTTCCAGGAAAGAGAATTTGGTAATTGCATGTGAATTTACCAATTTAAGATTCATGGAAAGCACAATAACTCGAACCAAAGGATAGATAATGCTCGTTTGATCTCTTGTAGAAAAGTTATGAGATCTCTCATAGTTTTAGATTTTAATAAAATAATTAAATAAATTATCAGCCAACGATGCGCTTTAGGTGCTAGGTCCCTTCTTGCCACCCGACTTCCGCCTAGCCCTTTTTTGACCATTGCTTGAGTGAGCTTAAACATTGAACTGGTTCTTCGAACCCAAAAGAAAACTGGGCAATTTACATGGCACTACTAAGGAGCCAGCAAGCACTGACCCTCATTTTGGTAAGTGGTGTGCTTAGAATTCTTTGTTTGTCACATGGATCTAAAATTTTGTAGGTCCAGCCATTAAAAAACTATCTATTTGCCAACAAAGCAAGAGAGATATGCGTTGGTGTTTGCCATACATACTCTCAGATTAGTAATGCTGCCCAGAAGCATGATCTATAAAGAAAAATCTACAAAACAAAAAAAAGGTACAAATTGGTGAGAGACTAATATTTCAAGATGAAGGATGTTGAAGATGATGGTACAATGGGAAAGATTTTGGAAGAAGAGAGTGGATTTTTGAGTTTTTGACTGGCCTCAATTCTAACATGGATTATGTACAATCTCGAGTTCTTGGAAGGAGTCGCTCCCTTCACTTGATGAGGTGTTTCCTTTGTTCGTCTTAAATAAAGTAGGACAGACTGTCCTGTTTGGTTATGTAGTGGGAGACAATTCTGCACTTGCTGCTACAACTCTTAGGCCCCAAGAAAGTCTAGTAGTGACCGCGAATGCTTACAAGACATGTGGAAAACAACTAGTTCCCTTTATCTCAAATGTATAATCCCACTCTGACTTGAGCAAGAGAACACTAATTTCAACCTAATCAATGATCAAGGATACAACTCAATGTTACCTAATTCGTGGGACAATTTGGTATGTTTGATACTGATACGGGTACAGGGCATATCACCTAGCCCAGTACATGGTGCGGTGAGGGTACGCTTAGTTGGAACGCTATTTCAGGTGGCGATTCATTTAGGAACATATAATTAGGTAATTTTCAATGCAGATATGTAATTCTTATAATAGAACCCTCATATTTCTGACATATTAATTATATGTCTGTATTACTGTATACATGAAACTATTTTTCTTTTTTCATATGCATTTGCAAGTCAGAATAGGGAGTCACTAGAGTTGGCGTTTTGGGTTGCGAATGTACCCCATTTGGGGTTGGCACACCCAATTCTCAGTACGTAGGGGGTGGTCCACGAATTACGCAACACTGATACAACTTTATTTTCTATTGTGAGATATGGTACATTGACTATGTCACAAAAAGGAAATGGGACTATCAAACATCCCGAAAAGGAAAAGTGGGAACTTTTTGCATTAATTGCAATAAAATGACACGGTTGGGAAACTTGCTGGAAGATTCATGGTAAACCTCAATTTGGAGGCAGGAAAAGTCGCCTTGTTGTTGGGTTCTCAGAAGGTCGCTAAGAGTATGTGGCAAATTAGGAGATGGAACAAGGGCTCGCCACATTGTCATAGATGCAGGGACAACTGATCATATGACAGATCAGACCAATTGGTTTCCACCTATCATACATGTTTCGGTAGACAAAAAGTTAAGAGAACCAAGAGAACACCTTCACTTTTGTGGGAATACCAGCTGCCCAAATGATTTTTGAAGGTGTAAAATGTGGATGCAATGGAGGATCGATAAGCGATTTGAAAAAAGAAGAGCAAGAGAAACCCTCTCCTTTCAACAACCTTCTCCTATAATCTACAACCCCCGAAGACAATCTAACGAACAGGATCAAGAATCATTATTATTGACACAAGAAAGAGGTGTGGAAAATTCCTTTAAAGTTGTTAGGAACCGTCTCTCCCACAAGCTTCAACTGTTTGGTAGTGGGCTAACAATGAATATCATGCTTTCCAACTAAAGTCAGCAACTAGGAAGGGGATTGTTGTTCTCTGGGCATGAACACCTACAAATTGAAGCCTAAACTGATGCAGATTGGGCTGGTTCAATTACAGATAAAAGATCAAAATATACTTTTGGATGAGGAAACTTGGTAAGCTGGTGAAGTTTAAAACAGTCTATGGTGGCCAGATCACATTATTAGCCCATTGCACCCTTCCCTAAGAAGCTGGTCTATTGGGGCAAGTTCTGACCATTGGTTTGTAACACATTATTAGGTTTTTTCCTTCCTTTGGAAAATTAGTTCTTAATAACTTCATAAAACTACTTTTTCCACTGCTCCTTCAATTTTCTTGGCAAATTGTCGAATGTGCTCAAGGTTACTGGATAGTAGATATTAGAAAATTAGAATAATAATGTAATCCAAATTCTGCAGAGAATTCAAGAGAAGTAAGATACGTAATCTAAAATATTATTCTCTAGATTATTTGTGTTTGATATCCCAAATAAAAGCGAAAGTAAATATCCCCAACCAGTTCCTCTCCCAATTGGGAACTCCAAATTAATAGTTTCTGTCCTAAAATCAATCTACAAAATCTTAGAAGAACTAAATCAGTATTGATCATACTTCCTCTGGCTCAGTTATTACACGGTTGGCGTTCACACTCTATAAAGATGCAATAAAAATAAAATTTGTTGCATAGATTATTGAATCTCTGAAAGGTACTGATCCATTAACCAGAACAATACTTTCATATATACATGTGAATATACATATATATATATACAGTCAGGCTCTAGAAAGGTGTTTTTTTTTCTTTAGTTTACAAACAGACTTTCCCTTTTGATGGGTGTAAAGAGTTGAATTTTTTATGATAAAAGGTGGATATGATCTCCATGATGAGTAAATCAACTCCACCAAGTTAAATAAAAAATGCTACCGGGAAGAGGGTGAACTAAAAATCTAAAATTTTAACGGTCAGAAATACAGATATATATCAATTCCTTAATCCGCCCACTTCCAGTTGAACTTTTTGATGACCCGCCAAATTTCAACCATTTACCCCTCAAAAGGGGCATTTCATTCATTAACTAAAGAAGCCCTTTCAGAGCCTGGCTCTATATATATCTAGGTTGGAATTATAAATTTGCATGTACATATATAATTTGCAAAATATATGTACCCCGAAATGACCAGAGAGCTCAGATTGGAGAGATTTTATGAGGGACTCATTGTAGAGATTCTGATAAGTCTCTTTGATATCCCTCCTTTGGCTTGCATTTCTGTGTCCCAATACATCTATTATTGCCTTCTCGTCTGTTCCCAATCCTACATATCAACCACAGAAATTATATATATACAGTCAGAACAAGAAAGTGCTTCTGCTCTTTAATTAAAGAACAAACTTCATCTTTTGAGGGATAAAAAGTTGAATTCTTTGATGAAATTTAATGGAGATGATCTCCATGATAAGTATATCAACTCCGCCAAACTCTATCAATAAAATTCAACCAAAAAGTGAGTGAACTAAAAATATAAAATTTCAACTGTCAAAAATACACAAATATATATATATATACTTCAAATTTTTATTCCACCCTATTAGTTTTTTTTTATGAAATTTGGTGGAGTTCTACTCATCATGGAGCCATCTACCACCTCAAAGCCCACCTTTCTAGAGCTTGGTCGTATATATATAATATATATAAATCAATATCAATACGTACATATACACAGCCAGGCTTTAAAAAATGCTTCACGTTCTTTAGTTAAAGAACGGACTTCCCTTTTGAACAGGTAAATGATTGAATTTTTTGATAAAATTTGATGGCGACATCAAAAAATTCAACCGAAAAGTGGTTAACTAAACATCTAAAATTTAAACAGTGAGAAATACACACATGTATTAATTTTCTAGCTAACATGCTTCTTAGTTGAATTTTCTAATAAAATTTTATGAGATTGATATAATCATCCTAGAGATCATCACTACCAAATTTCATAAAAAAAAATCAACAATTTGCCCTCGGGGGAAGTCAGAATCCCTTTCCTAGAGCCTCGCTGATATAATCTGTCAGCAATTAAGACATAAATAAACACTAAATTTTACATGAAATCCATCAAAAACCCCAATTCCTGCCCTATCAGAAAATGCATGTAATGTGTGCTCCTGTATGTTCTTGTTTGTTATATCTCTATATGTGTTTGTGTGTATATATATAGAGAACCTTGGAAAGCTTGTGTTTGTGTGTGTATATATATATAGAGAACCTTGGAAAGCTTTTCTAAGTGTTTGAGAGTCTTCTGATGGAGAAGGAACAACATCTGGTACTCTGAGTGTAGCCATTATTTTCTCTTTTCACTGAAACAAACAGAAATATGTGAATTTGGTAGAGAAAATAGCTCAACCTCAACTGCTTATTAGACTCTCTATGAACAAGAATAATAATAATAAGTCCAATTTGTTTTGTTGTTCTCTTTTTCATTTTCAAATATATTTTGGCTGCAACGAGAGGAGTAGCATCTACAAATAATATGATTGGACATTATTACCCTCATACCAATTTTAATTGCCTTCGAACTCCCATTTAATTTTCCTTCTCTCTTTTTCTTCAAAATCAAAGACAAGTGTGAAAAGATGAAAACGTTGAAAGAAAAAGTCAAATCGGTTTGTAACAGTAGACTAGCTCTTAAGAGAGATCAATTTCATTTATTTTATTTAAACGTTTGCATTTTCTTAATTTATCTCTTTTTATATTTTAATGAAATTATTTTAAGATCCCCCATAAACTTAATAAAAATCCAAAACAGCATTGAGGGGATTCTATCGCAATTTGTTTTAACTATTATGGCGTTTTTTAATGTTTTTATATCGTTTATAAAAAGAAGCTACGTAATTTATTTTTAATGTATTTTTGTGTAACATGTAAATTACTATAAGGATGCGTTTGATTACAAGTATGGAATTTATATGAAAATAAAATAAGTTCTAGGTAATTGAATTCCTTAAAATTGAGTTGCATGAAAAATATTAATTAAATGTGTTTTAATTGCTTTAAATTTTTTACCGGAAAAATATTGGTTGTATTATGCCATTTTTAATGTAGAAAAAATTATTGGTATTTTTTTTACATAATTCTATAGAGTTTGCATCTTTAAATAAATAAACTGAAAATAAGATAAAAGGGCTTGTGTGATAATATTTTTCGTAAAAAAATTAACGAATAATATTTTTTAGAAATAAGGGCCTAGATATCATTATCATTCTAAGATAAGGGTTTGTCTATCAATTGCGTTTTAAAATAAAAGTTTTGACCGAATGTAAACTTTACCTTGTAGTAAATTGTATTGAGTGCAAATTTAAGTTTGTACAAAATTGAATTTTGTTAACTTTGTAATAAAAAAATTGTGCAAATTTGTTTTGCATGATGCGTTTATATTTTTTAACTAGTATATTCTTATATATCATTTATAAAACTTTAAAACAACATCAAACAAACACAAATACATAGTAATATTTGAGAAAATAAATAGTGCAAACTTAACTTTGCATAACTCCGAAAAAATTATTATATACATTTTATTAATAAATAGGTTTTGAATATGTAATTTGTTAAAATTATTCTAAAGCACTGTTAATTAAACACTTATTTAGAATAATATGCTAAAAAACATGTAGTGCAAACTTAATTTTGCATGATTCCATAAAAAAATATAATTTAAAAATTTACTGCAAATTTAACTTTGCAATCCTTTTAGGATTTAGTCAAATATATGCCCTTAATTTAAAAAAATATTATTTTTCAGTTCTTTTGTAGAAAACTTTTTTATACAAACCCTAATTTCCAATACCACGATAAATAAAAACTAATTTCATTTTAATCAATTATCACTACAACTTAAATTTTATCCTAAGATTTGGTTATTAAATTGATCACACCCCAAAAATAAATATAATTATTAATTTCAAATATCCTAACCAAAAAATAGAACTATCAATTTAAAACTCACATAATCATTTCTTAAAATACAACACACTAGGAAAAAAAATACAAGAAATACCCTAAAGTTTTGGGGTTCATGTCAATTTTGCACCCTAATGATTTAGTTTTAGTAATGTTAACCCCAAAGTTTCATTATTGCTGTAATGTTGACCCCGGCTCTAATCTCATCCAAAAAAATGGGAGGAAGGGATAAACATTGCATGAATAATGAAACTTTGGGGTCAACGTTGTTGAAATCAAAACATCAAGGGCAAGGTTGATATGAACCCCAAACTTTAGGGTTTCACTTGTCTTTTTTTCCAATCCTTTTAAAAACTTTTATTTAAACAGTTCGAAAATCAGCAAGTGGTAAGGGAGAGATTTCGTTTTCTTCCGTTTTTCTCATTTTGATTGTGTTCTAAATTTTCCTTCTTTTAATTTTTTATTATTTGTTTTCAATACAGAAGCATGAGAAGAGGACGAGTACTCAAATTAATCATAAATATAAATAAATTATCCTTAAAATATAATATAACTATCACTAAATAATACAAAATTATTTTGAATCTCGTTAAATAAAGTCCAGTTTCATATCTCATTACAATAATGAGTTATCGTTTAGATGTAGGTAACTATAAAATTGTTTTGAATTTTTGATTTATGTTATTTCAGAGCATGTCATAGAATTATAAAATTACTTTTTAAGCTTCAAAACAAATTTATATTGCCGCTTGATTAAAGATACCATTTGACATGATTATTTAGTTGATATAAAAAATTATTAGACATGTTAAATATGCGTAAAAAATGCTAGTACTAGAGACTAGTGTTACATAGATAAGGCGATCCACATGCCATATCAACAAAGTTGTTGACATTAACAAGGATAGATATCCATATATTTATATATATATTCACATGTCATCCGAATATAATAATGTAGAGGGATACAAACTAGTGATTAAGATAAGGTAACAAAATGTGGACATAATTTTGCACGTCTTTTCTATATGAGTTGTCAGACAAATTATTAAGTATATACCCCACTACGTGTCCCAAAATGACCTTTTAACAACTTATTAAAAGCAGCTAACTAAAAAACGACATGAAAGAGGTTGTTAATTTTTTTATTTTTGTGATTCATGTGTTTAGATTTTTTTTTCTTTTTTCTACAAACATTCATGCGTATAATTGTGTATGGTTTGTTGATCGGCTTACTTTTGTTACTCGACTTGTAAATTTTAATAATGTAATATATTTTAGTCGGTTGATTCATTTTGCAGCCAAAAAAACAAAAAAAAAGGTAACACAAAAATTAACATCACTGCAACAAAATTGCTTTTGATAACGTGTACTTTTTATCATTAAAATTATATTTTTCATCAAAAAAATTGTCGAGATGTATAATAAATTATTAATATAATAAAAAGTTGTGGCAATGTATTTTTTGTCATTAAAATTACTACATTATTTTAATAGTGTTGAATCCTTTGCAGTAATTCATTTTTTTTTTAAAAAGGAAGTCTACTTATTTGTTGGTCACAATGACATTTGATGTTGTAAACATTAATTATTGATTGCGTGCCTCACATCTTTCAATTGCGTATCTCAGCCAACTCAATTCTATAGCTGCTAATATATTTTACTCTCCCCATCCTAAATTAAAAAAATTCATTTTTCTTATTATATGTTGTCAGTTGTCTTTCATTTTAAATATTATCTTTGCTTGTGAGTTGTATTTTCAAGGTTCATAAGTTCAAATTATATGACATTCTCAAATAAGATCTGATATATTGAATCTGGTTTAAAAATAAATAAAATTATCAATTTAAAATATCTTAAAAAACAAAATAAGATTATCAATTTGTAATGAAGAGAGCATATTTTGTGAAGGGTATTTAAACTTTGGGTACCATTTATTCTTACATAGTAAATAGGGTGCTAAAATTTTGCATAATAAATGTTTTGGTGCTATTTTGGACAGAATCCGTTAGTAAACGTAGTCAACCGTTAGCTCAATTAATTTTTAACATAATTTACCCATTTTATCCTAGAAAAAGACAAAACATACTGCTCTTTCTTAGGGGTAAAAATTAGATGAGCTAACGGTTGATCACGTTAACTAAATGGATTCCGTTCAAAATAACACATAAACACCTATTATGCAAAACTTTAGCACCCAACATCTGATATGCAAGAATAAACAGCATCCAAAGTTTAAATTACCTTTTTGTGAATGATTTCTTACTCTGATAAAAGTGTACTTAGCTTGCTTAATTTGTCAATAACATTCCAGTTTCCTATTATAAATTTTTAATATTGGATCGAAAAGGTGTTGTGAATTACACAAAAAAACTTTTAACAATAATTCAACAACTAATGCGAGAAACTCCCTTACTGAATTTCCATGATTGCTTCGCGTGCAGAACTTTGTTAAGTACAAAGAATTGATAAACCACAAATTCAATGTAATTAATCGATGCAACAGCTATAACACTACGAATTAACGATAAAACCAATCAACAATTGTAAATCAAACACAAGATAAAATAACCTAAGACAATGCGGTCACCCTTCGGACTCCTGCACAGGAAAAATGAGAAAGTCTTTATTAAGAAATCAAGATTAATCAAGTTAAATTCTTAACACCTCAACTCACCCACTTTCCCCGATATTCGTGAGCCAGATCTAGAATTTATAATTTCAGGAGGCAAAAATATAAGCATGAAAAATAAGATTGACATAAAAAATAAGTTAAAAATAAGCAAAGTCCATATCTAATGGTCATTTCTACCAATAAAAATTTATATTATAAAAAAGTTAAATGGTAAAAATTATCTCTGATAGGATTTTTTTTATATGCATTTCTATGCAACATGGCAATTGAGTTACATTAGGTCTTTTTATCACTATTTTTACACGTAAAAACGATGATAGAATTTATTTTTATTTTGGAGCACCTCTAATCGTCTTGTATAAATTTTGTATAAATCATACGTATCAAAGTAAGATTTAACCAAAAAATAATAAAGAATTTGCTTTATACTCTAACAGCCAGTTTTAGACTTTTGTCTAAATATTAAATTACCAATTAAATACGCACAAGTGAAATTTATCCTATACTTATTCTCATGCTTTTCAAATCCATTTATTTCTAGATACGGGATAAAAAAAAATTAGAAACGAGATTATCTGACGTCTTCAATAATTTTTTAAGAAACTTTGACACTTAGTATTTGTGTAAAAAGGTTGTATAAAATACAAACCCAATTTACACAAATACTAGGTGTCAAAGTTTCTTAAAAAATTATTGAAGATCCTTTTTTTTTTTACAAAACGTGTAAATTTTACACAAACTAAAATTATACACTACGATTAGAGATGCTCTTACATGGCAAAAATTAAATAAAGCCCACAACACATTATGTAATCTAGTTTCTATCCCTTCCATCGAAAACTTGTATTTTTTTTATATATTTTTTCTTTCTTCTTTTGATGAAAATGGCAAATAGAAGCCCAAATACCATAAATCTTAGCTAAAAGAAAAAAAATGAATTGACCCAATAAAGTGTGATATATAATATATTTATATATAAAAAGTAATATTATTATTACTTAAACTTTCAAAAACCTCCCATTCTCTCCCTCTCTATGCCACCACATGAGTAATTGTATTAAAAATTGAAAAAAAAATTGCTTTTACTCAAACCTTGAGTTATTATAAGTTGTTATAGTTATCATTACGATAATGTTATTATTCATTAATATAAGAAAAAGAAAAATAATATTTTTATCTGTTATTCAATTAACAAATACATAGATAAATTGTGCCTTCTTCAATTTTTGGAAAAAGAAAAAAGTTTGAACCCGAATCTTAAAATTACTTTAGAATGGTGATAAATGCACACACTTTTGTTGTTAGTAACACCTTCTATACCTTACGCCCTCCACTTTTAAATTTTTTATCACAAACACCCCACTCCACCACCCTCTAACTTAATAACCATAATTATGTTAATGCTCTCCCATCATTGGGAGAGTATCTTCATTGGTACTCACTCGACATTGAACATCTCAAATTTTATCAATAACTTAAGGTATGATCCATTTTTTTATATATACTCGTTCAATTTATGGTGAATAAATGTGTTAATACTCTTCCGTCATCGAGAGAGTGTGTTCATTGATACTCACTTGACATTGGGTATCTAAAAGTTCAGTAATAACTTAAGTTACTGTCCATTTTTTGAAATATACTCGTTCAATTTATGGTGAGTAAATGTGGTAAAATTCTCTTGTTATTGGGAGAGTATCTTCACTATTAGTCACTCGACATTGAGTGTCTAAAACTTAAACTGATATGTGGGTATAGATTTTTTTATTTTTTTAGAAAATATCTATATATATGTGTGCATTTTTTTGGTTGTTTTTTTCTCTTTTTCTTTCGTTTTAGAGTGTGTATATATATATATGTATGTGTATATATATATATGTATATTTTGAATAAATATATATGTGTGTGTGTATGTATATATGTATATTTTGAAAAAAAAAGAAAGAAGAGGAAAAATACATATTCTTTTGTTTTTGAATTTATATATATATTTATGTATAAAAAGTAAAATAAGAGAATGATGAAAATAAAATTTATTTTAATATTAAAAATTTTAAAAAAAATATTAGTAACAATAAAAAATAGTCCATTTATGACCGCCCATTACTTTTTCATAAGATCAATATTGTGAATTGTTATCACAATGTTGGCAATTATTAAAAACTTAGTCAAGAAAAAAGGTAAGGAGACTTAAAATTTTGGCAGGGCCCAAAGAGATAGCAATCATTTAAGTTGAAAACTAATAATTGGCAGACACTTTCCGAATATCCCTTGCATCAATGCAAAAAAATCAAGCTTACCTGTAAAATAGATCTCTCGTATTTAATTTAATAGCATCACGTTTATCATATATCATATAATATAATATCACCCTCGATGCCTGCAGGTGGGGTCCGAAGCTTCGACTAAAGGAGTTGGATTTTTTTAATTTGTGGGTCATATATATATATATATATATAATTGATTAGTTTACAGGCTGGTTCAAACGTGGTACACATTACACAAGAAATATTACTCCCCCGCTTTTTAAATTAACGATTTTCTTTTCTTTCTTTTTTTTTGAAAAAAGAAGAATTCAAATGGTGCAATTATAATGAAGCACTGGTTCAAAGATCTTAGAGGTCATTTAGACATAAGTCACGTCAAGCGTTTTTAAAGATAAAATATCAATAATAAGTATTTACACTCTGAAATATAAAACAACGTTACAAATAAAAAAAAAAGAAAAAGGTTGTTGACCAACGCCATAACATAAATAGGGAAATTTTGAAAAAAAAATTAATAATTGCTCTTATGAGCAACTCTAAATCTTCATAACCCCCCAAAAAATAGATATGTTTATCTTCACTTCAATTGGTGTTTTTCGGAGAATATCTTCATGTTTTGAAAGGAGAACCAAAACGCGAGATGAAAACTTCATAAATTTTTAAATTAATTCAAAGACCCTTAAATCTAGAAATTTTATTAAGTTTGTTGTTAGAATTTAAGAAAAACTGGTTGTCCTCCCCTCCTCCTTAAGAAGATGAGGAGAAAAAGATGTTAGGAGAAGAATGAGATCACAAAGAGAATGATGCCTGGAGTTTCTGAGTAAAGATGTTATAATTGTAAGGTACTAATTGCTTGTTACTACTGATAATGCTGAAATTAATTTATTATTCAAAAAGCATAATAGACGAATAAGATTTTTAATATTTGGGATGGAAGATATTCATTTAAAACAATGTACTTTAAATTTTGTAACTGAGAAAATCATGCAATTGATGAATAATAAAGAAGCATTGGAATTTTCTTTTGGAATTTTACTTTTGAGAACCTATTTGGGATTTTATTTTATTTTAACAATTTTATTTTATTTTAGTTAATCAAATGAGACTCGAATCCAAATAACATCTTTTCTATCCAAACTAGCCTATCGATCGCTCTTAATAAACCTACATTACAAGATCGACCGACGGAAATTTTAAAAGTGTAAAATTTAAAAAAAGGAATAGTTGTAACAATGTATGTTCATATAAAAAGATATTATAAAAGTTGGATCTTAATTATATAAATTTGAACATTGAAATCAAGAAATTAATGAAGATGGTGCATTCAAAATTTCTTTTGAAATCTTACTTCTTTTTTCTTCTTGAAAAGCCGCTCAATAGGATGACTAATTGGCATTAATCAAATTAGTAGATACAAGGTCTGATAACCACTCTAAGAACAAAAAACTCTAGCTCTCCAATAAATTAGAAGTAAAAGTTGATCGCACGAGGCCATGGTCAACGAATTATAAATTCAAGGCGTAAAAGAAAACATAACATTCAAACCACTAGAAAGAGCTGCAATCTCAAAAAGAAATTAACCCACCTCATTAAAGCATTCCTCCTATGATGAAATTAAATCGATTGTCACTTTCGCATCACTCTCAATGACAACGCGAGAGAAACCCAAATACACACTCACTGAGAGGCCAAAAGCAAGAGCTTCAAGCTACGCAAATAAGACCGAATAAGAAACTAGTCTATATCGAGAAGCAGCGAAGATGAGAGTCCCATTGCAATCACGCACATAACACCCAATGCTTATGCCCGGACTATATATCCAAACTCACCGAGGCATCATAATTTTATTTTTGATCCACCCAGCGAGAGGGGCCAGCCATTGCTGAAAATTAGAGAGAGGAGATGGCAACTCATTAGAATTAGCATCAACCAAATCGAAAACTTCGATTAAAGCGGAGGCGTCTTACTTATGCATACCTATTTACAAAACATTTATCAAATTTTTCATGCTAAATTTGAGGGACCATGACTTGTGTAAAACTTACATAAGTAAGATTTGAACTTGAGATCGTTTACGTTTTTTACCCCCTAAACAACTCAATCGCTCGGAAACTATTTCAAATTGTATATACATAGCAGCGATGTCAATCCTTTTAGTAGTAGTTACTAGTTAATCAACTAATTGTTTTTTTTTAAAATGTTTTTCTTATCACCTATTCTTACTGAATGCATTATATAAATTATATTTTTATTATATTTTATAAAAATATAACCTATATAATATGTATCGATAAAAATATATAATAATACCTAATAAGTATAGCATTTTTTTTCTTTCTAATTTCATCTGGCACGATCATTATTTCATTCCTTCAAATATTAAAATATGTTAAAAGTATGCTGTGCCCGGGAGAGAAAAAGTGACGTCAGCTTAACTTTTAATAAGTAACGCATATGGATTATGCATTGAAACTTGATTTTGAAATTCACATTATGAGAAAGGCTGCGAGTCGTGCTATATGATTTTGGCATAAGTTGTTTATGCGCAGTTTGAATTATTTTAAACTTGTTTAAATCCGAACTCATCCTAAAATAAAAGATATATTATATACTTAAATTCAACCCTTATTTTATAATAGATTTCAAGTCACGAGTTAGTAGAAGAAGAATAAATATGTCCAAATTTGGCCATTTCGATTCAATCAGATGAATTAAAACCTAAAGCTATTATTTATTTATTTTATTAAAAAAAGGAAGAAGAAGGAGAATGACCTTGTTCATGATAATTGAACCCAAAACTTATTGATACATGTAAACTTGACGGGAGTTTGACAAATCGATACAATATTATAAAAAGGGCTACTGCCCAAATGCGCCCCCCACCAACAAGCATTGAATTGGACTTAATTTAAATATACGATACTATAACAAATAATTAATTTTGAATAGTTCTCTTTGTTTATAGATCTCCCACAAATATATTTCAAATATTATTAAAACCCGACATTACAACATAAAAGTTATGACATTTTATAAATGAAATTGAGAAGAATTTTAGAGTTGGTTTGATGAAAGAGAAAATTAAAAATTATTGAAACACTATTAATATTTATAAAAAAAATGGAAAAATATTGTCACTTATTACGTTATCCATCTTTTTCTTATTTTTCATGGAACATTTTTTTAGCACCACTCAAAGAATTTAATTATATATAAAACTCAAAAAAGAAAGTATGGCTATTAGCACTCTATAATAATCCTCTAGCACTCTAATATGATTTTTAGGGACACTTTCATTGTAAGTTTAGTGACACTTAATTTACATTTGTCATAAATATTTCACTAAATCACCCATATCTTCTTCTTCTTCTTCTGTTTAATTTTCAATATTTTTTTTTCAAATTTGCATAAAATTGATAATTTGAAATTGTTTTTCAACTTTTTATCAACAATAATTCACAAGAGATACAATTTCAAAAAATATTTTACAAACACAATAAAATGTCACTCGTGCATTAATGATCGGCAAAAAATATAATTCAAATTATTATTAATGTGTTAATAACACGTCAGCAAATGCCCGGACGTGTCTTAAAGAAGTATTGTTTTATCACGCACTTGTGCCCATGAAACGGCAATTGAATGTGAAGTTGAAACTTTTTACCCATGGAGGAGCAGCTTGTCATTTTCTATTTTGTGCGTTACATAGTTGTCTTTATAGCAAGCTCATTTAATAATTCATTTAAACAATCCACTCCCTCAAATGACGAAAATGCCCCCAATGTTTCATATAAATAGAAGCATGAAATTAATCAGGTACCAAGTCACACTCTCAAACTCTCTCTCTCTCTATCTCTCAAAAAAAACAAGTTTTTCTCTCTCTAGAAATAAAAATAAGAATGACAGAATCACATGAATTTGGAGCTCTCACCAAGGCCTTTTCAGGTAATTTTCAATCCAATCTATTCCTTATGAATTCTTATTCCTTTTCAAATCAAATCAAATTAATTCACTCTTTGTTTTAAAATTACTGCAAAATTATGGATTAATCCTCATTTCCAATATATGAATTCTCCTCTGTGCAGTAATTAATTTGTGTCATTTTCATCTTCACGTTGATCTCATTGAGTGTTAATTAAGTTTATTTGTTTAAATTTAGGATTAATTGCACCAAATAACCTAAATTAATCATCAAATTCCATCGTATGGTTAAATTTTCTCCTTAAATATTTTGAAATATACATACAGTTGACGGAGATATAATTCTACAAGTAATCCTCCAATTATTAATTAGTACACGTTTCATTTATCTATTTGTTGGAAAAGATGGAAACTATTATACATTTTTTTTTATCCACTTGTATAGTAGTGTCTTATTTTAAAATCTCGCCTTTTTTAAAAAATAAATAAATGTTGGTCTAGTTCTCCCAAATAAACTCCCGGATAAGACTACTCGATCAAGTGAGGCCTTTACCACTAAGCTGAATGGACCTCTCTCGTCAGTATTAAGATGTTGAATTGGTGCTTGTTTTCTTGTATCTTAAGGCTAAATTAGATTGAAATTAAGCGGAGTCTTAAGAGAGAAAGCTTCTTTTTATTTATTAGTTATTGATATATATATATATATATAACGAAGAGGCCTAACTTTTAAATGTACCCACATAATTCTTCTCATTCTCAACCCACCGCAGTTATTTAAGAAATTTGCAATCTACCCCACTTAATTATACTGTTATCCATCAATTTGTTCATCTTCTTTTCCTAGACACTTTATATTCAATAGTAATCCTTTTAACATGAAATGGTTTTAATTAGACACAAAATAAGATAATTTTAAATAAATGTTAGGTAATTCAAAGAACAAGGTTGGACTTTTTCTAGTGTACTCAGAACTCCCTTCTGTAATTAGAACGTCATTGTCTAGTTTTCCCTTTTTTGTGAATAATAAATTGCTAGTTTTGATGCTTTACATTTTATTTTTACGAGGGTATACGGTACTTTTTTTGTCATCTTGAAGTTTGGGTGGCTCTCATCTTTAGTCTAAACTAACAATGTTCCAATTTTCACAAAAACAATAAGATAAAATAGATACATACATATTTACCGAGCTCGCAAATTGCAATGTATTGCATGCAAGCATTGGCGATTTAGGGGAAAACAAGATACTCGTTGCGCTTGCAAAATTTTAAGAAATTGATCACCCACTTAAGCTATAACTAATTTATAGGCATATATTTTCAACTCCCCAAAGCATTTCGTCTCTGGGTGTCTAGGTATCAACCATTATTCCATTAACCTTTCCTCGTTTGAGCTTGTCTCAGATTAAAAAAGTCACATTTTCGTCCTGTTTACAAGTATCAGTTTGTTCTTTGTACGTCCTGTTTATAGATATAGGATATAAACAAGTGTGATACACCAAAATGAACTATAATTACAATCCACCTTTAATTGCTAAAAACTAATTTGATGTTGAGACTTAGGAAGGAATATTTATCATATTTCTGAATATTTGTCAAAATGTATGAGTATCACTTTCAAACTTGGGACTCTTAATTTTGAGTCAAAAGCAGTACAATATATATAAAAAATAAAAATTAGCCTCACTAGTTTCAATACCCCAAGTGGTTTCTGATCACAAATGCCCCTCTAGTTTCAATTTCTGTTTCCTTTATATTATACTTTGGTCTTCTGTTGGGTACAATTCCTGGATCCACAACTAGTTGCAATGTGGTCTAAAACCAAACAATTAGGGCTGTAAAACGGACCAATCTACTTGAGTTTGATTCATGATTGTTCGAGTAGAAGCTCGTTTGAGATCCATTTATAAACATATGAAACAAGCTTGAACATATTTTGTAGCTCGGCACGTTGCTTGATAAGCTCCAAAACACTACTAAATTATGTTAAAAATCAAGCTACTTGAGCTCGGCTCGGTTAAAAGCTTGTTTGAACTTAGTTCAAGAGCTAAACAAGCCAGGCTGAAACAAATTTATAAGCTCAACATGTTTTACAAATCAAGCTTGAACAACCCACTGTTTGGCTCGGCTCGTGTACGGCCCTGCAAACAATTTATAATAGAGGAAAAAGTGACACAATTGAACCAACAATGGTTACCAAGAACTATATATGAAGCTTTATGCATCAAAATTGAGACACTAGGAACCAAAGTGAGAGTAATACTCTAATTTTGGAGCTAAAAAGGGACACTGTCCTAAAGTATATCTAGACACTGTCCTAAGTATATCTAACCAACGTATATTATTTTTTTCTTCTATTTTCTAGAAAGGTCCTTTGTTATTTTTTCAAGTAAGAGTTAAATGGTCCATATGTTCAGGGAGGAAAAAAAATGGTGTAGTGCTCAGTATAGTTAGTACCACAATTAAGGTGCGTGTGAGAGTGGCACAGATAGAGTGGTGCAACACCATGTACTGAAGAATTTGACCACTAAGCTTAGTACATTCAACATAAATTTAGGGTCTGGTAGATAAACAGTTGGAAAGTAATAGGAAAAACAATCAAGCTTTATGAGAAATTGAAAAAAGAGATGAATGATTTGGTGAGATGTTCTCATCTTGTATAATCCATCTTGTGTTCCTTTCTTATGGAAGTTTTTTCTTACGTACCCATGGCCCAAATAATTGGATTCCATTAAAAAAACAGAAAAAGTAATAGAAAATCTCACCAAATCACCATTTATTTTTCTATTCCAATCTTTTTATCAGAAAGTGCCCTTGTTATTTAATATATTGATGAATTTTATAGGCTTTGGCATCGGGGTGGATGAGAAATCATTGATATCGATATTGGGGAAGTGGCATCCGGAGCAGAGGAAATCCTTTAGAAAAGGAGTACGTGAATTCTTCATAGAGGATGAGCGTCAATTCGAGAGGTGGGATGACAGGCACATTGCTCGACTTGAACACGAATTCTTACGCTTTAAGGTGCGTGCAATATTTTCGTTTTTTATGTTGAATTTGTATGTCTTTTGATTACATAATTATTGGGTTTTGGAGAACATCTCACCACATCGCTAATCTCTTTTTCCAACTTCTCATAAAATTTAATTGTTCTTTCAATCATTTTCCATATGTTTTGTTAAACGAACCCTAAAAGTCATTTTGGATTTTCTTGTTTCCCTCTGTCCATTTTTCTTTTTTGAAGTAAACCAAAAGCAATGAATAAATGCCATAATCAAACTCTAAAAAGTTATGTGGCCATACTAAATAACAAGGTCTTTTTTTCCTTTTTGTGATTATCAGAATGCTATGGTGCTTTGGACCATGCATCCTTGGGAAAGAGATGCGCGTATGGCAAGGGAGGCATTGATAAGGGGACCGTCTAAGTCGTACGGGGTGCTGATAGAGATCGCATGTTCTAGGTCATCGGAGGAACTCTTGGGAGCAAGAAAAGCTTATCATTCCCTCTTCGAGCGCTCCCTCGAGGAAGACGTTGCTGCTCATGTGAGTGGTGGTGAACGCAAGGTGAGCTTATTATTCCCTCTTGGTTCACTTACTTCATATCCGCCTCAATCAATATCCGTTTGGAAAATTATAATCTTACCGGCTTCATTTACTAGATAGTCATACCAATTGTATTAATGAGAATGTACAACTCACCAATGCATCTGGTTTGAATATCCAGTAAATGAAGCCAATAAGTGTAGGATTGCTCATGTTAGATAGATACCCCTTTTAATCATTTTATTCCATGATTGACCCGCAGAAAATTTTAAAAAGTTTAACCTGTTATGTTCTCCTCCAATTTTCGAATTGGGCCATTCAAAATTATTTCTAATTATCAAAACGGACCAACATAAAAAAATAACTTAAGTTAATTCCTTGTGATATTATAAGACAATAAATATATAGGTGAAATTACATACTCCTTCCATCTCAAATTGATAGCCCCACTTTGACTTCGATACTTTTTAAGGAAAAATAATTTCAACCTACTCAATTGTCAAAGGATATAACTTATTTTCTTTAGTGAGATCAGGTACATGGATTATGTCCCCCAAAAAGGAAAGTGGTACTAATGTATTACAATTTGAGAACAAGGGAGAAATTTACAATTTTCATAAAAGTTTGTAAAAGGATCACTCTACACATTTTTTTTGTTAAAATGAACAAAATTACAATTTATCACTTTGAAATGAACTAACTTTTAAATTAGACAAATTATGCAGTCAAAAAGTCGCAATGAATCAAATAATGATACTTCTATGCTACGATATAACCTAATTAGTTTTTTGCATTTAATTGTTCGTATAGGCTTAAAATTTTGAGTATCTTCCATGT
Source organism: Lonicera japonica (assembly GCA_021464415.1). NCBI lineage: Eukaryota > Viridiplantae > Streptophyta > Magnoliopsida > Dipsacales > Caprifoliaceae > Lonicera > Lonicera japonica. The sequence goes on from CM038469.1 coordinate 58,652,170, forward strand.
AAAAGACATCATCAAACGCACCCTAACTGTAATAAACATTTTAAAAGGTTTTTATTTTGTGCATTGAACAGCTATTAGCAGCACTTGTGAGTTCGTACCGATACGAAGGTCCACGGGTGAGCGAAGAAACTGCAAAAGCTGAGGCCAAGATTCTTTCCAATGCCATAAAGAATGCGGTTAAGAAGAAGCCGATTGAGGACGAGGAGGCGGTGAGGATACTAACAACAAGAAGCAAGCTCCATATCAAGGCCATAGCCCAACATTACAAGGAAATAAGTGGCAACAATATTGAGGAGGTACCAAAATAAAATTTTCCATTCATTATGTTAATCTTTTAGGGATCATATTAACGTACGCCTGAACGGCACATGTTAGGAATCTATTTATTGTAATGAACAAAATCTCAACATGCATTAAACAAGACAGATTTGCATACTCCTGTTTATGGTACCTTTTAATATCGCAAGTTAACATTTCCCTCGTTTATCCATTTTCACAATATAAAAGAAGGGAACTGAATATAAGAAGTGCCTTGGTTTAAGGCTCTGTATAAAATGGTATTTTTGTTATTATTTTTTTGTTTATGGTAGTTATGGACTGTATTTTTGTCAATTAGTGATTTTTTTCATCGTCTTCATATTCAACCTTTGTCTTTTTGTTGGAAGGGGTAATTTGATTTAAATTTGAGAAAACAAACTCTACTTTTAGTTCCTACTTGGAGGATTAGTTTTTTGTTCATGAGGTTGAGACTTGGGAGTTGTCAGTCGATAGACCTCTCTGTTCATGGCCGGTCCTGAGGTTGTAATTACAATGATTTTTTTGTAGCTTACCTAAAGGATCCACTATATTTTTGTACACACTAGAATTCAATGCTAAAAAAATGAAAAGAATTCCAAAATTCAATTATTTTCATAGGGACCCCCATATATAAATTTGGACTGGCCCTGCCTCGCTCTATTCAATTCCTAAGGATCTTCCCCAAAATGATATTTTTCCCAATATTTCTCTATATGGTTCATTTTGTTTTCTGTTATATACTTCTTAATTTGCATTTATCATAATTAGTATTTTTCGAAATGATCGAGCTTTTTTGTATGGCTATTGCTTTAATCTTTCCTTTGACCATTTTTTATTGTTTCTTTTGACGGTTTTGGTCCAGAACGGTTTATAACATCTTTTTTGTTTAAAAGTTGGATGGTTGGATAAAAGTTTACAGCAAGTCAACAAATAGTGGGGAAAAGGCTAAACATGCATATACATATATTTTGCGCACAAGTGTTTATATGGTCTTACTGGAAATAAGTTTTGAGACATCATTTTTAATATCATCTTTCTTTCAGGATCTTGCAGCAGACTTGAGCTTAACAGAGACCGTGCAATGCCTTTATACTCCTCAAGCATACTATAGCAAGGTTAGTTTAAGCCCACCACCATCACAATACACATATATATATACATACATCTTCAATTCTCGCCAAGTATTGTACTTTTATTTGGAACTATTTGCCTTCAAGTTTACGGGTTTCCCAAAATACTGGCAAAATAAATGCACCAAACTTAATTTTTATTAGATGCCTCCTGCATGAGGAGTATCTCAAAATGATTACGGAAAGACAGGAGGCTTGTCTAATGAGAAAAATACATTTGCACCCTATTTTAGTGTTATCCTTCGACTGCATCTTTTTACGTTTTACATACTTGTTTGAGATTGTCGTCTCTCACAGAGGGTAAAATCTAATAAAAATTAAAACCAACGGCAAAGGAAAAAAATAGTCCTTATTTTTATTACTTGAAGTTTGGACTTATTTGTAGTTTTGATTTTATTAATATCAGAACATCTTTTAAATGCATATATTTGTTTACAATATATATATATATATATATATGTTTCCAGGTATTGGAGGGGGTATTTAAGAATGGAATAGATGATAAAGAAGCTTTGAGCAGAGTGATAGTTACAAGGGCAGATGTGGATATAAAGAAGATCAAAGAAGAGTACCATAAAAGTTATGGAGTTGAACTCACAAAGAAGATTGAAGATACTGTTAATGGCAACTATAGGGATTTCTTGCTTACCTTGGTTGCTAGAGGAGACTAATTTCCTTTTAAATACATCAAATTATTCCTCCTTTCCTTTCAAAAACTCTCTTCTTCTTCTTCTTCTCCTTTTTTTTGTTTTTTTTGGTTTTTGTGTGCGTGTGAGTTTGGGGGAGGGGTGTTTGCCATTGTTGGGTGTGCCCATTGTACGAGTATTATTGTTATATGTGACTCTATCACTGGGAAGGATAATTTACATAATTTAATGAACAATGTTACCGGTTTCATCTACCGGTTATTCATACCGAATGTATTGATAAGTTGTATATTTTTGAAATGTATAACTCATTAATGCATCTTGTATGATAATCTGATAAATGAAAAGGGTAAGAAGATCATTTTCCAATTTTAATTTTTTTTATCAGCCTTGTCAAGTATAATTTATGATTGCTTTAGCTGCTCATCTTTGCTCAAAGAATATAGCACCTCTCTGCATGTGATTAGAGAGTGAAAATTGTTTTCTACTTAAAAGATTTTTTATACAAACAAAATGTTTGCTACAAAAATAAGTAGAAATAATGGTTGATCCCAAGTTCCTTTTTTTTATTTATTTTTTTGTCAATCATGACAAGTTCAAGAGAGTTGAAATTGTCGTGAACGCAAATAATTCTGGACATTCTTTTAACCCATCCAAAAACATGGGGGACAAAACGACTCTGCTGGGGATCGAACCCAGAATCTCTGGTTTCGTAGACCAGCGCCTTATCCATTGGGCCACAGAGTCACTTGCTTAGTAAACACTTTTAGCTATGATTTTGTTAGTGAATTCACTTATGAACATATGTTGCTACTTTTTGGAAATTTTGCCAAACTTTCCTTGGCTACAAATTCTTTTAAAATTTAAAAAATATGCGGGTGAAGATTATTATTGTACTTTAGCCTTATCATTCTAAAATATTCAGCTAAAAAAATTATTTTTGGCAACAAATAGTTGATAATCAAAATTTTCAAACAAATTAATGTTGTAATTTAGTATCCTCCAAGTGTGTCATATAAAAATTAGCTATTGTTTTGTGGATTTATTTTTATACTATAGTAAACTACATGTGCGTCATTTTAAGGACAAATGGTAAAACTACAGCTAAAGATGGTTGGTTAAATTGGTAAGAATTCGAATATTTCATTTGTAAGTCTTAGGTATGAATCCACTACTAGCAATCCTTCTTGGTAGAAGATATGTAAAAACCACTTCAAATAGTTATTGAACTTTGTAGTATGTTCCTAAAAAATAATAATAAGTGCTAAACTTAAAAATTATGTGTGCCTTTACAGACATTCTAAGAAAAAAGTGCCAAACTTGAAAATTATATATACCTTTATAGGCATTCTGAGATAAATAACACAATAAGAGGTGGTAGTTATAACTTCGAATTTGTGATTTAAAATTTTTCTTTCATCAATTTAAAATATAATAAGTAATTATGTAACTAATGCATTTTAAACTCATAAGCTTTGGTTCTTGGCAAAAGGTACTCTCTCCTTCCACTCTGCCATTACTTATTTGTTATTTATATGTAATTATTGTATTTTAACTCCAAACTATACACGTGTCACATGTCACGGGCGTTAAAAAATCGTGCAGATATATAATACATGCCTATGTCTAGTTTTTTTTCAAATTTGAAGTGTATTTTTGTTCGGAAAATATGATACTTTTATTTTGCGATTGATTGTCCTGTAATTTACAAATTGAATGATTTAAATTTTTTTAATTCATGAATTATTAAATTTGAGTATTTAGTTACATATATAAACTATTATATAAAGTCATAAATTTAAGTTAATACATAAGATATTAAATAAAAAATGTAGATATTTTTTTTTGTTGAAATGAAACAATCTATAATTTGTTAATTTATAATAAAACAATTATAAATGAGATAATTTACACAATTAAATGAACCCTTAATTAATCAAAACATTTTTCTTTACACAAATAGTGCACTATAAGATACACCATTCAAGTTGAATGAGAGAAAAAATTATTGAAATTTAACATGCCTTGTATATTCATAGTGTTCATTTGGTTTGAATTTTAATTTATTCTTAAAATATTGAAATGGTAAATTTACAATAAAATTCTTTTACAATTCATTTTGAGAAGTTGAATTATAAATTGATGAATTTAAACGTTTCAATATAAAATAACTATTTAAAATTACAAGCTCAAACCAACAAGCACTTAGGCGCTTAACTACCAAACAAATATGTGTCTTTGGGCAAAATCAATTTTTTTTTATCAAAGTCAAATTCAAACTTAGACGAAAGCATATATGGATGTCCACCTTATGCACGTTGAACATTGAGTTAAAAACAATAAAAAAAATGAATTTTCCTCAAGAAAATTTTGGCCTTGGCTATCAAAAAGTATCCTCTTTTTTTAGCTTTGGCTAACATACAATTTCTTATGACTTAAATCCCATTAAACTCTTAAGCGTCCACATTAGCTAATTGGCCCTGTTACGGTTAGAGAAGCATGGACGGATATTTTAACTACTTTTGAAATTCCTTCGTACTTTATTTTTTCAATTTTATTCGTATGATCTTTATTTTCAAGAAAAAAATGTGGTTACAATAAATTCCAACCTTTGTTCATAAAGAAGTTAGCAAATATTCAATATTTAATTTTAAAGGGACAAAAATTAAAGTCTAAGCATTGTCAAAGGTTTGAGCTGTTTAAACTTTCTTTAAGTCTATGTTATTTGTAACAAGTGTAGGACACGTGTTAACACGAAAGTAAATTATGAAAGAAGCACATATCATCAATAAATCACTCAAGACTCAACCCACTTTTCCAACATTATTTCCACTCACTCAAATTATGGAGATGACTTTTATTATCATTTAACAACTTGTAAAACTAATTCCTTGTAGTTATAAGAGAAACTAACTATCTATAATCTATAATACAAATCAAGAAAATACTATTCATTAATTTAACTGCTATCTATAATTCACTTTTTTTTATATGTAAATTACTATTTTGATAGTACCGGATGACATGGACAATACCTAGTTGATTAATAAAATGAACTATGAAAGAACGCACCAAACTCTACCTTTTTACTATTTTTCTATCTTGAAACCACCATAATCCTTATTAATAAAATCATCAACACTATTAATAACGGGTGGCTTAAAGCAGACCTACCGCTTATAAGCTCTCATTTACGCGTATTTAATTACTACTTATTATCATTATTATTGTAGGTAATAATTCAATTATTCGAGATTGTTGGCCTTACAAATTTCTTTTTAAAAGAAAAATTAAGTTAACTTTGTGATGGCAAGTCTAAATTTATTGATCTTATGTAAAACTAAAACCACTGTAACCCTGTTTTTCTAGTTGGCTAAAACATCCAACTCATCTCCACGTCATCATTTTATTTTATTTTTTAATTATTATTAGTGTTAAGAATAAAGTTAAAATATGAATCATTCATCTTCTCAAACTTTCCGGTGAGTCTCGCCGTCGCCACAACTGACAACTCGAGCCCGCCACTACATAAATCCGCCCATTGATGCAGAATCCCATACCCTCAAATCCACACGAGCACATCTTAACATTTAGAAAAATCAAAATACAAAAATCATAGATCATTAACCTTCTCAAAGTTTTCGGCAAACTCGGTGCCGCACACAACCTCCATTTGTTGTCAAAGGTCTCCAATTAGATGTAAGAAGATGAACCTTCAATCTTAAAGATCCAACGACGACTTAATTAAATTCTTGAAGGAACAAAATAATAGGATCAATAAAATAAACTAATGGAGTTTCAATGATTTGACGGCCAATTGACCATGAGCTATGGGGCGGCGGAGACTATGGTGGATGAAGGTTTTCCGGCGGTGGATGTGGGGGTTAGGTTTCGACTAGTTGATCAGAGAAGACATTAATTTATTTATATTTTAATGTTGATAAAAATGCTGATGCGGAATTAAGGTGAATATTTTAACCAATAAGAAAACAAGATTATGATGACCCTAATTTATTATTTTCAAAAATACCCGCGGTTTAAGATGCCAAATTATAAAATATTGTGTATCAAAAATAAATAATATGTAATTGTTTTGGGCAATCATTTGTATGAGGGATCTGTGGCGCAATGGTAGCGCGTCTGACTCCAGATCAGAAGGTTGCGTGTTCGATTCACGTCAGGTTCATTCATATCCTTTTTGCTGCAAAACCATGGTTATATGATGAATTAATTAGGAAATAAGGTATCTATCTACATTATACTTCAGAGCCGCGGCCATTTTTCAAAATTGGGAAAAATCTTAAAAGGAGTTAATTTTATTTTAATAACAAGAGTTTATATACCACAAAAATACATTACAATTGTAAAAGAACTCTATAAAAACATTACAGTTAAAAATATAATTTCCTCTCATTGTTTTGAAATCAATATGAATGAAAAAAAAATATTTATACCCTTAATTCTCTCTTATAACACGAAAAGGTTGAGATTAAATATGTGAAGAACGAATCGAATAAGAATTGAATAGGTTGTTTCCTATTATAAAGGCATCTTTATAATAGGAAAGAGGCATTTTAGCTACAAATGAATCTCCCGCATATTTTTCATTGCCTATTTTACTTTTTCTTTTTTTAAAAAAAGAAGTTGCTTACAACAACAATCATATCAAGCAATCGCCATTGAGCAGTTTACAATCACAATTAATCACTACACCATCTCACACTTTTGTTAAACTTTTTTCTTGAAATTATGTTATACGTACATGTGAGAAACACGAAATCAAGTATACATGAAATTTAGTAATTATGTATTAAATGGATATTCACTGTATACTTTTTTTATTTTTTTTAAAAATTAAGGGAGGTCTAAGTCTCTCCCTTAATCCTACAAATAAAGAAAAACCCTCCCCTCCCACCCCATGAGTCGAACCCTTGACCTCAAGGCAAGGGTGGAGGTTGCCTACCACTGGGCCAACCCCTCTCCTCTCACTGTATACTTATATAAAGGTGTAACTGTTAGAACTCAAGATTAATATTTTAACGTAACAAAACATCAAAGCCTATTTGGCTATTTATAAACATTTTATATGTATCTATTTATTTTTGTTGGAAGTAGGAGATTTTTATTAACACAAGACGAAGAAGAGCTAGGGGATATAAACCTTACCTCTAATAAAGAACAAAATAAAAGTTTGAAGACTTTAAATGAAAAAAAAAATATTAAAAAAAAAAGCACAGGCTTTTTAACATCCGTTTCAGGCATGTCGACAGCGGATACTTGCTCTAACACTCTCAAAGAACATGTCTAATAGATTAAAAAATATTTTAGGTGTTGTTCACTTATCATTTAATTGGCCACTTAAATTTGAAAACTTAAAATTTTCAGATTTAAATAGTTGACAAAGTTGTAAAAAAATTAAGTGGCTACTTAATTTTTACCACTTATAACTTAAATTTTCATCCAAAATTTCAAATGGTAAAATTGTCACTTTAATCTGAAACTTAATTTTAAAAAGTATAAAAGGTCAATTTTGCCCCCTCTCTTTTATCTAAACACTTCTTTTCTTTCATTCTTCCAACGCCAATTAGCGAAACTGTTGTTAAGGTTTGTGTTCCCTTCTTTCAAATGTGTTATGTTCAAATAAACAACATTTTTTCAGATGCAATTTTTAAAACTAAACAAACAATTTTTTCAGTTTTCAATTTCAATTTTCGGATTTCAGTTTTAAGATATTTTACTAAACGCCATCTTAGTGTTTGATAAAATTTATGATTAGAGAATATTTTTTTTCTTTAAATTTCCTCAAACACGGTAAAATAAAGTTATACTAGGGTATACCCGTGCCATCCGGCACTGTAAATTAAATAAGAATTAATAATAAAATAAAAAGAAGTAATGGGTAATGAATTTAAATCGACAAATTTAAGTTCAAGATATCTTCATGCTAGAAAAACTAAAAGTAAACCGGATTTGACCGACTTGTTTTTAATTTTTTTTAAAAAATTTAATCATATTTTTTTATCTTATTTTGATCTCGGCAAAATAAGTTTTTAACAAATTAAACTCAAGGCCTTATGTGAAAATAATTAAATTACGCCTGTTGGTATAATTTGAAAATAGTTTAAAAATTTGACTGATATATTGTTATCATTCCTAAAAATAACATACTGAGATGGCCAATAATGTATGAGCACATAAAGTACATACTTAAATGTTATTTGATAATTTTTTTTTTATTTTTTTACATAATTCTATATTCATTATGGATCCCATTTAATTAATATTGATTAGTAGATTTTTAATCATTTTGAATTTTATCTGTTGATTTTATTTTTTATTTTGTCGATTTGACTGATATATTCATTTTGAATTTTTTATTTTAAGTTATGACATTTTTAATATAGAAAAAATGATTGGTGTGTGAAAATTTATTGTGTGCATATTATTAATGTTAAATGTTACTCAATAATTTATTTATTTTTACATAATTCTATAATCATGATGGATCTTGTTTAATTGATTTTGATTAGTAGATTTAAATATTAATTTTTTGTTAAATTTCTTGATTAGTATATTTTAAATATTATTTTTTTTATTTTAAGATGAATCTTGTTTAATTGATCTTGATTAGTATATTTAAATATTAATTTTTTTTTATAAATTTTCTTCATTAGTAGAGTTTAAATATTAAATTTTTTATTTTAAGTTATGACATTTTTAATGTAAAAAAAATTTATTGGTGTGTGAAAGTTTACTTTGTGTATATTATTGGGTATACCCGTGTCGTCCGGCACGATAAAAAAAATAATTAGATAAAAACGAAACATGTCTTACTTGTCCAATTAGACCTGAAATCGCATTGACTGTTTTATAATGTAATGATATTGTGAGTGCATTTAAAAGAGAAAAAAACATTATATTCGAGACAGATCGAATTGTAATATAAAAAATTATCGCCCTAAAATTGCTTCGATTCTTTTTATATTATAATGGTGTTATTAGTATATTTAAAAGAAAAAATATTATATTTGAGTTAAGTTGGACACTAATATAAAAAAATTTCACCCCATATTCGAGGTAGGTTGGACATTTATTTTTAATTTTATTTCAATATCTTTTATTCATTGTTTAATATTTTTAATAACTAATGAATTTGTAAATTTAAAGTTATAGCATTTGAAATTTTTTTAAAATTTGATGAGAGAGAAATATATATTTTCAATAACTAATGAATTTGTAAATTTAAAGTATTCTATTATATTTGTAAATGTTTTATAACTTTTTCTTGAATTTTTTTATACATAATTTAATAATCACAATGGATCTTGTTTTGTAGATGTTGATGAACATATTTCAAATATATAAATTTTATTAAAGTTGAATTTGTAAATATAAAGTTATGGCATTTAAATTTTTTTTAAAAATTTGATGAGAGAGAAATGTTGTAGAAAAGTAGAGAGATGTAAGAGTTATATTTGTGTATATGTTTAGTGTGTGAGTAAATGTTAAGTTGATTTGACATCTTGTTGTGAGGTATAAAAATGATCTAATGGTTTAAAAGTGTTAACACCATTATAAATTAATATGAGACGTTGGATTGATTTATTATTTTATTGCAAAAAATCCTTATTTTATAATATAGATTATTGGAGAGTTACTATTTAAATATAATTTTTTGCTATAAAAAAAAAGTATGAGGAAAGAATTGAAGATGCTTTTTGAAAAAGAAAATAAAAATCAAGACTAGGACGGAGGGAGTAGAACTTCGTGCGGGTGACAAAGGAGTTCGCGTTTGGGGGAGGTGGGGTGTTAAATCTGAAGCTTGTGCTTGTGGTCAGCTTCCTTCCCTCACCAAAGTCAAAAGGAAAGACGCCATTTTTGGCCCCAAAAACTTTCCAAACAGAACAAGGTTAGATGAAGCAAGCAATAGCAGCAGCATTAGCATCAGCATCAATACACTAATTCAATTCAATGGATGGGAACAAAAAGTGGAAGCATTTCTCAGCAAATTCCTCAGCCAATTCCCATATAAACAATCTCGACGATGGCTGTCTTATGCATATCTTCAGTTTCCTTTCCCCTATTCCAGGTATATATATATTCCCCTTCCGAAACCCTAATTCTCCGTCTTAGTTCAATTAGAACAACTCTTTGCTTGATCCACTTATTAATTTCTCGAAAGTTCGTATTTTTGTGTCATCTTTATATATATGTATATGCTTCTATGTATCTGTATTCTCTTGTTTCGAAACCTTCATTATCTATATTAGTTCAATTAGAATCGTCATGGTTGAGTAACCTCGGAACTCTTTTCTTAATTCATCTGTTAATTTGTGAAACGGTTGTATTTTTGTGTCACCGTGTGCTACATACAAGTTCCCAGCCCTAATTTCTGTAACCTTTTGTGCTCCCGTGATTTCAGATAACCTATTAAACTCTATCTAAGCAAGGTTTTTTTAGTCGTTTAAACATGTTTGGGCTTTTCATTATATGCCGTAATGCCGGTAGTTTTGGCAGAGGTCTATGTTTGCTCAATTGAAGATGTTTCACTGTGAAGGCTCTTTTCAGTGAATGCTTATATTCCTCCTAGAAAAAGGACTTGGGTTAAATTGATTTTTTGCACACCAATTTGGTTTCCCAAATTTTTTGTTGCAGGGTTACAGTTTTGAAAGAAAGACTGTAACTTTAAGCTCTTGATAACGATGGACATATAAAAAGCTGCAACTGTTGTGTGTGGGGGTTGGGATTTTTATTTATTATTTTTTTTGGGGGGGGGGGGTGTGTGTGAATATTTAGACTCAATTAGTGTTTCTGAGGTTGCCCATTTGATTTTAGAAAACTTAATGGACAGTGTTAGATATGAATTAGCCATATTAGATCATGTTCATTGGGTGATTTAGGAGAGCTTTAGGAAATGCAAGTTTGTTGCCTCAGCAATTGATCTTTGTGGAGGGTTAACGTCACGTGAAGCTTGAAAGTGGGATTTTTGAGTAGTAGAATAAGATTATAGGCTTCGGGGTGGAAGCATGGTTAAAAAACGCAGTTTCAATAAAAAAAAAATTTGACCTCTTATTGATTTTGGTTTTGTGAAAGATGAAACAACAAATTATTTAAAAGGTAAAAAAAAAAAAAAACGCTTTAAAGTATGCATAGTTTTTCATTCAGTGGGTATGAAGATGTTTCCTCATGCAAACCTAGTCAAAGTCTATAGCTTTGCTGGGCGGCAGTGCTGCAGCTAACAAATCTTATAAGAGAATGTTGTTTGGATCAAATCTAAATTTCATTAAAAAAAAAATCTTATTCACAGGATAGAGCATATGGAGCTTATCTGGTTGTTAACTTGTTATTGAATTAAAATAAGGTTGTTTGGCTCGAGCTTGCTTTCCTAAAATGAACAATTTGTAATTTTGCGTATAAAGTTTGATTTTTAGTATTGTTTCATTATATGATCCAAAATCTTGTTCTTAATCATGATACTTTATATGTGACCTTACTGATATATAATTCCTAGTATGAGTGAAATTTCCAAATTCAGATTCTTTGTAGGTACAAAAACTCGAATCAAATGACACATACAACTGGGCAAGGCTAGATTTTATTATATTGAACATTTCTTTTCTGTAAGAAGTAGAATTTTACTGACCATAGAGGAAAAAGGCACAGGGTATATATGGAGGAAAGGTTGTCCACCAATAAGAACTGAGAATTACAAATACAATAGCAATCAAAATGAACTCAATGTCACTCCACCACATATATTTCTGCCCAGTTGCTAATAATATGGGAGACCCACATATTCAGAAATTCTTTAGAAAGAGAAACTCAAAGAGGATAAATAAATAAACCTTTCAAAAAAAGGTTTCTTTGTCGAAGATAGCGAAATATTTTATTACAAATAAAAGCTGACATCTGTTATTCCAAATACATGCCGACAAAGGGCAGTGGAAGAGTAAATGGTCCATGTCTTCGCCTGCATATTTTCAAAGAATGCAACCAAGAGAAAAAAAAAGATCTTCTTTTCCAAAATATTGCTGACCTGGACTAAAACCATATATTATACATAAAAAACTAAGTAGATAAAGTTTGCATATCATGCTTTGAAACCCTTTATTCTACAGTAAAAGTATATTAAAATTTCAGATATTTTTTGAAACTATTATACGTATATAAAAATTCCAGCACTTACTAGGGTAATAGGGTTGACCCTGCTTAGTGTCACTAGGTGACACAGCTAATGATTCAACAATTCACTGAGATTTTGGCCATTTTGGCCAAAGTTTCTGCTAGTTATGGCAACTCTACCTTTCATCATTAATATGGCAGAACTATTTGTATTGCAGGATGATTAAACCAAGTTAACCTTTCCGTTTAGGATTAGATTCGACCTTTATTATGAACCATGGATGGGATACGCTTGATTTCACAGGTGTTCTGATGAAATATTTTCAGTGAAACGTGCGTTGAAACGTTGAAAGCTACTTATATAGGGATGTTTGGTGTTAAGTTGAAGGCCAAAGGGTACAAGAAGGGTTAGGGTTGATTTGGGTTTGTTGTAATTGGGATTGAGGATGAATTACAGGCTCTAAAGTTCGACTTCGGGATAACAGATATACGGTGAAACAGATAGTCAAAATCACAAAAAATCAAAGACTTGTGATTCAATCTTGTATTTAATATAGTCATATAGAGATTACCTATATATTTACATTTGATAAGACTTCTATGTATTAGTATTAGGATTGAGATTCCAAAATAGGAAAACTAACTCTTTGATGACAAAGAGTATTGACTAGGAAAACTAAAATATATCAGTTCAGAATTGGAACTGAATCAACTGATTGATTTGTGTTGACACATGTTGATAGAAAAACGTATTCTAATAGCAAATTGATCCAAAAATTACCCAAATAGCATCAATGTTATTGGATATCACCTAGGAGTCCAGTATAGTATAACCCAAATATCACAATGATCAACAATAGGACACATAAACCGTAATAATAGCAACCATAATTGTGAAAATACCTTTGAAACCTAATATTAAAATCCAAATAACATTGTTAATATAATAAGTGGAATTTTTGGTACAAGGGCATTCATAATGGTTATTCTTTCTCTAGTATCATAGTTACTTAGTAAATTTCCACAGGAGATCTTGAAACTGATTTTTTATTTATCAGAAACAAAGGAACTTCAATAAAACTGACAAAACGAGAACAGAAAGGTGGACCAGGAACCCACCTATGATAGAAAAGCAACAACAAACAGAAAGTAGAGTAAAAAAAGAAGAATGAAAAGCATAATAAGCTAAAGCAGTGCTGCAGCCCAGTTATTGTGAAGATCAGAAAAGCCATATCCCCAAATAAAGTAGAAGAGAATGCCCATAACTGAAAACTTAATTTTGTACTAAACTTCCCAAGCCTCCGAAGGTCGATCTTCTAAGACACTAGCATTACGCATTTACGCTCCAACAAATGTACCATGCCACTGCCATACAACATCTCTGGAGAAATTTATCCCCAATACTTTAAATTCTTTAAGCACTTTTGACCATATGTATTGTGCAAACTTGCAATGTAATAGCGTGTGATCATTAGGCTCCAGTTTCATCCTTACTTAGACTGCACCAAGATGGAGAAATTGAGAAGTATGGTCTCTTTTTTTGGAAAAAATTGCAAGTGTTCATTATATTCCAAGTGGCTAACCATGATTTATTTTTTTCACTTTTGGAGGAATACCAGTTTTCCAAATCATTTTGTAAGGCGCAAATGAAATTTCATTCGTAGAATCAATCAATAACTCGAAAAACAATTTGCAAGAGAAGAATCCCGAATCATCCCCAACCCAAACTCTCCTCTCCGGTTCACTTCTAGAAAGAGGTGCTTTGCTCACAATAGACAACAAGCTCAAGAATTCCTCAACTTCTCAATTATTGAAATGTATCTGAAAAGACAAGTCCTATGAAAGCAAGTTTAGATGAATTCCAAGAGGCAAGATAGGATATCGAACTATTTGTATTGCGAGGGACTTCATAAACGAGGAAAGAGAGAAGATAATGGCAATTCATTAATCCAAGCGTCTTCCCAAAGACGAACTGTATCCCCCATCCAACTTTAAGCCAAAAAAAATGTATTGGAGGAATCAAGGCCATTTGAGATAGCTTTCCATGGAGTGAGTGTGAACCTCTATCCACTTTATTTGAATCCCAATCATTAATTTGAATACCATATTTGCTTCTAATTATTGAGCACCGAAGATAGTTTTGTTCCAAAGGGAATCTCCAAAGCCATTTCCGTAAAAGAGCCAAGTTTTTCTTGATAAGGTTTCCACTTTCCAAACCCGCTATACGTTTGCTTCTAGTTAAGATGTTCCAATTTATTAAGTGATCTTTTGTAGACTCATCGCAACCCTTCCAAAGGAAATCTCTCAAAAAAATTCAATTCTTTTTGCAACTATAGGTGGGATTTTAAAAAGAAAAAGATAGTAGATTGGCATGCTTTCAAGAATCGGTCGGATCAAAGTTAATCTAGTTCTCGCAACTGTTTTTTTTTTCTTGGGTTTCTCCATGAGGGGCGACAGAGGAGTGGGGTTGACTCGCATGTAGATGTTAGAAGGGTTGCTACAGTTATGCTATCAACCTGGTTTGAAATATTGTTAGGACTTGATATAAGTCTGATATAGGGAATTTTATACATTCCCCACTATTCCTAATGCGAAATTAGACTTACCCCTGTGTTCATAATCGTCAAACTTTGCCGCCCCCCCAAAAAAAAAAATTTCGGAAGATTCTCAAAGAATTACGTAAAAATGAGGGGCAAGGTTTAATTTTTTTAATGTAATCTTTTGACTTAACCCCACGTTTTAAAATAATTATTTGAGATTTCCCACATGCTGGGTGCAAAGTCCAAAGATTATGAAAAAAAAAAAGAAAAGGAAGGGGGGGTTGGGGGGTGGGGGGGGAGGGTTTATTTCTAATTTTGCACATAAAATGGGGGGCAAAGTCAAAAAAAGCCCGATGATATAATTCCATGTGGTACTGTCTTGGGCTTATGTTGAGTTTGGAGTACAACTATGGTACAATTTCATATGGTCTCTATCATGAATTGGTGTTGAGTTTGCAGATCGGTATAACACCGCCCTCGTTTGCAGCAGATGGCTTTTTCTGGCATGTCACCCTCGTCTATGGCTGCGTGTAGATCGCTCTGTCAAAGATTTATCTGTCCCTGGAGTTTTCCCCAATGTTGAAGCTGCAGTCTCTGCTGCTAGGTGAGCAAAGTTGCATGCTCTCTGTCTCTGAATTAGGTTCATGCGGTAATTTAGAAAGCTTGATTAAGATTCTGCACTTTAGGGCTGGAGACACCATCTTGATTGGGGCAGGAGGGACTCATCTTGCTTCTAATATTCAAATTAAAAAGCCACTTTGCCTGGTATGTTAAGAGTCTCCTGAAACATCAGTTAGTTTCTATTTGTGCCTGTTGGTTGGTTTACCTCGCAATGCCTGCATTTTCTTTCCTTCGAAGGTCTGGTTTATAATTTATAAGATATGTCTATGTATATTGATATATATATATATATGTATGTACGTACGTACATATGTGTATGTATGTATGGGGTTTGCAAAATTTTGTTTTTAGGACTCATGTCGATAGAATGTCTACTCTTGCTATTTTTTTGGTCTAAATCAAATATAGATCCTATAATCACATCGCTTGATTTAGCAATATCCATTGACTTTTTGAAAAACACTTACAAATTATATTTGTTTCTGGCAATAAAGATCACAAGTTTTTTGGACTGATGCATCCTCATTTATGAAACCTTCAGATTAAGGGATGAAAATCCTGGGATTATTGGTAAGATAGCTATTTCCTAACTGATCTAAAGTTTTAACCTACCAAGTATTCAACATCAAGAATCCTGAATGACATGGTTCGAACCCTCTCCCCCAAAAAACCACCAGATCTCGTCATTGCTTCATATATATATAAAAGGAAAAAAAAAAAAAACTTTCTGCAGAGGAAAAAGGTTGACTTTTTTTCTAGGGTCCTTATATGATAATAATAATTATATGCAATCTATCATTAGTTTAGTCTGATTACTTGTATCGGGTATAATTAATGATTAAGGTCACAATAATGTATTTTTAAAGAAGTATTTTTCTTCCTACCGTATGACTGCTTTAATGTCAGTTTTTTAAGCAATATTTAATCCTATTGGGAATTAACATTATATATTTAATTTTACTATGGAAATCACACAAAATTACTCATGTTTATTAAACTATACAATAAGTCAATAACAGTGAAGATTTACTGATTAACACCTTATTTATTACATCACAGCTTAACGACGACGATCAATAGAAAATGAATACATACAAGTCCTACTAGATGGCATCGAAATTGAAATGAGGTGTTGCAATTTGCAAACTTGCAATAAAATGAACCGATCATTTGCTGGCTGAAGTCTAGGATAATTCAATTAGAATGTGCATCAATGCTGATATCTATGCATTTATTAAATTTTGAAAGTTGTTTGAGAAGATTTGTTGTTGCTTATTTAGTCCAACAAGACAACTATTGGTAATATAAGACAATTTTTTTAGAAATTGACAGTCAAACCTAAGGAGGAAATTGTTTCAAAATTTTGGCATTTGGGCTTAACACATCACTTCTCAAAGAATTGGACATGGAATTAAAAAACGTGTTCTCGAAAAGGAAATTGCACCTCTTAGTTTATGCAAACCAATGTTGAGGGTTCATAGTCGCAAGATTGCTTGCAAGTGGTGTTTAAACTTTTTTTAGGACATGACTATCTTTCAATGTTCTAAAAATCGCTAGGTGTTCCTAGGTCGGCGAGGGGGGGCCTAGCGCCTAGGGGATTAATCGGTCAAACGATTTTTTATTAAAAATATTATTTTAAATAACATAATACTAACAAAACATAATATACCTTTCAAATTAACATTAATTTTCCAACATCCAACCAATAAAACATACATTTCAACAAAATAAACAAGTTCAAACAATCAAACCCAAGTGAACATCCCAAAATACAACTGGAGAGGAGAAGAGAGGAGAGGAGATGGAGATCGGAGACTGAGAGGAGGATGAGGAGAACGGAATTAGGTCGACTGAAAGAGGGCTAGCTAATAAACATGTTTTTTTTTAACATGAAGCTACATTGTTTTGAAGGAAAAAAAAGGGAAAAATCGGTGCCTATCCCGCCTAATCAGCGCCTAGCCCGCCTAATGGGCGCCTAGTCCGACTAATTGGCTCCTAGCGCCTAAGCACAAAGGATTAGCCCTAGGCCGGGTGGCAAGGCACCGATTTCCCCCTAGGCGCTGCCTAGGCCCCGCCTAGGCCCGATTTTTAGAACACTGCTATCTTTTTCTTATGGCATATTTGGGTTATAAGATATATATTTTCTGGTATGAGAAACCATCATGCGAATCCTTCCATCAGAAAGCCAAGTTAAATGGAACTCTCTGCTTGCTTGAATTGCAAATATTCTTTTATAATGTAAATGGGAGTCAAGAGAATACTTCCTTAATACAGATAGTACATGTGTATCAGTGTATATGCATATACATAACTCATTTTGAATTAGGATAACCAAATTGTGATGAATAACTATATACCAGCTGTAGAAGAATGAATTTTAGCTGTAAGTATTATCATATGCCTTTTTTGTGCCTCAACTTGTGATCAGATTGGTGGGGGTGATCTGCCTGATGATACAACACTTGCCTGTTCTCGAGGTTCAGACAGGTTTGCAAATTTTATCCTTTTCTTTTCTTTTAAACCCCTTTCTGTTGGTGATGTTTTATTCCGAAGAAAATAATTAGGAGCTACCTCCAAACTGGTAGTTTGGTGGATCTCTGTTATATTTTGTGAAAGTATTTGACCAATGCGTTTTGAGATCCACAACTAAAGAAGTGTAGTGGGTTTGAATTTGATCTCTTTTTGGGGAGTTTATATTGGACTGATTAATGTGTAAGTTGTGGGCCTTCTTGTATGTCTTGTGGAGGTGTTTTTTTGTATACAGGTTCTGCCCCCTAATTGAGGTCCTTTTTGTAGAATTTTTTGCTTATGGAAAAAATAAAAAGAGAAGTTATACTGGTCTCCATGTTCCTCTACCTAGTTTAGAACTTCTCAAATTAGTCACAGATGTCCCATTTTCCAGTAACCTTTAATCTGCCCCCATGATGCCCCTCTCTCTCTCCCCCACACCCACCCCATACTGTCTCGTTGTTGCTTTCTCCCTCTGTCCTCTCTCTATATATAAGCCATAATCTAAAGAGGCATTCCCGCTTTTTAAGAAAAGGAAGGGATGCCAATCTGGAGGGATAAATAGATGATTTTCTTTTATGAAAATTTGTAGAGATGATCTATATGATATCAACTCCTCCAAATTTGATGCAAAACTTCTATCTAGAGGTGAGTGTAGATGATCTATATGTGTGTGTATGTATATGTGTACACGCTCAAGGTGGACGAGGATATTTTAGGAGTTCATTTTCGTACAAAAAATTGGCAGGGCAAGACAGTTGTATATTTAAAGTCCCATCTTTCTCTCTCTCTTCTCTAGTAAATAAAGTCCATCTGTATTTTTTACCATGTGAAGAGATATTCATCAGTTTGTGGTGTGGGATCTTGGAGAATATCACCAAATCTACAGTAACCCCCCAAAGGAAAAATCTTTTTCCATGTACTATTATCATTCCTTTTGTATTTGAGCAGTGCACTGGAGTTCCTATCAACCTGCAAATTAGCAAACTTAACAGTAAAGGCAGAGCTTGGCTGCTGTTTGCTTCATAGAAGCGGGAGGCTAATAATTGACGGTTGTATCCTTCAGTGCGAGTCTAACCCATTAGATTATCTCTCCTATGCCATTGTGACCACCGCCAGTGGGCCAGAGGCCAAGGCCGAGGTCATCTCTTCTCCGGTGAAGGGTTGTTGTGTCTCCGTATCTCGAACTCGAATTGAAGGGGGTGCAAAGGCTGTAATGACAAGTGGGACCCTCGCTTTGCAGCGAGTTCGGGTTATTTATTCTCGGACCTCCATCTTTTTCTGGTTCGACATTGACCATAGATGATGAGGTAATCTTATTATATCTCTAACATGGTTATTTGCTTGTAAAATTATCATCTGTAACAGTTCAATTCTTTTTTCTTTCATTCTGTCCTGTTTTATTTGTTGTGTTGTATGAATAATTTAGAAGATTTATTGCTATGGTATGAAAAACATAATTGGTAGTTATTTTTCTTTATTGTTAATTATAGAATTCACTCTCTTGACAAATTTTCATTATGCCTATGAAAGGGGCCGTATAGGCATTTAGACCTAACGTCACCCTATATTGGAGATATGCACATTTGATAGTGTTGCATTTGTATTGTTGTACTTGTTTATGGTTATGGTATGAAAGAAATGATGGGAGTGGTTGGTCTGCAAGGAATGTGTGGAGTAGTGTTTATAATTGGCATTTTAAATGAAAAGATTGAGGTTTACTTTTACTATTTTCAATTTTAATGGAAACCAAGTGTAATCCAAAATGTAGCGAGCTGTCGATAAACATTTCTGATAAATAAACACAATGGGTTGGGACGGGTCAATGTGGAGTGAAAGGCTTAACTCATGCATATAGTAGTAAATGGGCGGGTTCAAGATTTTCAAGTAAACCCGGTTTGAGACGAGTTCAAGGTGACCAACTGACCATATTTCTAGGCCGGTCGACTTGGAGTTTGGTTGACCCGAATTGTATTTATAATTTGGTATTAAACTTAAGGCGGTGCTTGATTACATGTAAAAGCTGCGGAAGAGTTTAGTTTGTACAGTGATATTGTAAATTGAATAAAAGATTGTTATTTAGTTTTATGTTATGATTTCATTATTTTTGATAATAACAAACAAGCCAGAAACCGCTCATTTGCAAGAATTTTTAATATCAAAGATAAATTGTCTCGACATTGAGTTTTCAATGAACTAGAACTAAGATGCACGCTAAATATGTCTCCCAAGTGAGAAACTAAAAAGCGTCTCCAATGTATTCACGGATCAAATAAAAATGGAATACCATATAGAATGCATGACAAGGATGCACATGCTCCATCCTCTCTTGTTTCGAAGGGTCCATGTGGATGACAAGAAAAATAAAGGAATGTGGAAGAAATATGTTTTTATACTTTCTGTGTGTTTGGTTGGAGGAAAGTCTATACAAAACTTTTCTTGCAAAACTCGAGCAAAAATCACAAGATTTTCGGGGAAAGTGAAAAAAGAACTTGTGTAAGTAGTATATATATAAACGTATAACTCAATAATTATAAAAAATTATTATAATTATTAATGTGAAAACTGATTGTTATAAATATATCTGTTATATTCAAATATTTTATAGTTATAAGTTAAATATATTGCATTTAGACTAAAAATATTTGTAATTATAATTTTACTACTATTTGATTTGAATTTAGTAATTAAATTTGGGTGATGACATTGGCACCCAAAAATATTTGGTATTACTTTTACTTTCATTCGGTTCTTTGCAATTGAGTAAAGTATTTGTTATTCAATTTTTAATGGTCAAGTATAAGTTTATATATTCAGTCCTTAACGACTAAATAAAATATTATTAAATTTATACTAAGATTTAGAATATAAAATGAAAGTGTTTCTCTCCACGCTTAAAATTTCACAACTGGGTGGATGCGGTCATCTTTCCTTAAAATCAATTGAGCTTGAAAGCATCTCCAATAGAATAATTAAAATTGAGTAATAAAAATGTCTTTTGATTTTCCATTTAATAAATTGTTAAAGTTACCAATGAAGGTCTTTCCGATAGTTATTTTTTTTCAATAACTAAATTTGTAAGGTCTATTAAATTGATTAGCAACAAATTAATCTATTTGAATTTTGTTTCAAAAAAAGAGGGGAAGATGGTTTAAATTTGAAAAGAACATCTTTTAACTAATAGAATTAAGAGTAAATACCATCAATGCCCACTAAACTATTATCAAATTTTACCAATGGCCACTGAACTTCATTTTGTTCCAATCGGACCATTAAACTTTTAAAAAGTACCACCGTTGGCCACTCCATCAAATTCCACCGTTAATTTTTGGCGGGAACCATGTCACGTGATTGTCATGTGCGATAGAAAGGGCATTTAAGTCTTTTTCCTTTTCTTTTCTCTTTTTTTTTTTTTTTTTTTTTCTTTTCTTTTCTTTTCTTTCTTTCTTTCTTTCTTTCTTTCTTCTTCTTCCGCCATTTCTACACCAGCCAGATTTCTCCAGGTCATTCTCTTATCCCCCTTTTCTTCTCCGTTCTTCTTTTTCTTCTCTTCTTCCTTAAAATTGTCCTTCCCAAAAACCTTAACCCTAACCCCCAAAGCACCTTCAATTTAAAGCCAAATTCTTTAACAAAATAACAAAATCCACCAAATCAATACACAAATTAATCATTAAAATACTTTATGATTGCTGAGATACTAAATAAAGCTTTGGAGGGGAAGGATTTTCAAATTCCGAATTCGAGTGGAAGGGCAAGAATTGAGCTCCATAAGAGAGTTATTTTCTCAGAGAAGAAGAAGAATCGAAAGAAGAAGAAGAACACAGCAGCAGCAAAAGAAGAACGGAGAAAAAGAAGAAGACTGGAGCTTCAATTTGGCTAACAAAACTCACTGAATATCTTGGATTCGGTGATGGTGGAAAAAAAGATGTGGTTGTGGTGGTGAACGGTAGTGGCTAGGAGTTGATGAAGGTTGGGGAAGAAGAAGAAGGGCGGAAGAAGGAGGAGGAGGAAGAAGAAGAAGAAGAAGAAGAAAGCGAAAGGAAGAGGAAGAAGAAGAAAGCGGAAGGAAGAAGAAGAAGAAGAAGAAGAATGGCGGAAGGAGGAAAGAATGGCGGAAGAAAGAAAAGAAAAGAAAAGAAAAGAGAAAATAGGAAATAGGAAAAAAATGGAAAATGACTAAATTGCCCTTAAATTTTCACGTGTTAACGGTTTCGTTAAAAACTAACGGTAGGATTTGACGGAGTGGTCACTGGTAGTACGTTTTAAAAGTTTAATGGTCCAATTGGAACAAAATGAAGTTCAGTGGCCATTGGTAAAATTTGATAATAGTTTAGTGGGCATTGATAGTATTTACTCTAGAATTAATGAGTCTCTCATTTAATTATTGAAAAAAATTATTAATTCTAACTAGAAAAAGAGTAGATTTAATTATTGATTAAAAAATTGTTAACATTTAATTATATTATTAAAATAATAATTTTAATTAATATTATTAAAATTAATTAAAATTATTATTTTAATAATACCATCGGAGATACTCTGAACAACACAGTGGCACGTAAAATGTCTTGTCAGAAACCCGTTACAAAGACTAGTCCTCCTCCATAAAAACCCGAAGCGAATCGAAAGTAGAAATCTCTCTCTCTCTCTCTCTCTCTCTCTCTCTTAATCTTCTTAAGTAGTAGTGTAGGTGGAAAAAAAAAAAAAAAAATCTGGGAAGAAGAAAGGGGAAGAAGGATGCATTCGTTTGGGTACAGAGCAAACGCTTTGCTAACATTCGCGGTAACAATACTAGCCCTAATGTGCGCCATTGCTTCTCTCTCCGACAATCTCAACTCCCCTTCTCCCACCTCCCAACTCCAGGTACTTTCTCTCTCTGTCATCATCATCTTCCCCTAATTTGTTGTTTATCTTAACAAAATCATTTTTTTTTCTTTTGTAGGTTTTGAACATCAATTGGTTCCAGAAGAAACCAGATGGTGACGATGAGGTAATAATACTAATACACAAGCCCTTGTAAAATTAAGCCTTTGATTTTTATCAGTTGATTTATGATTAACCTTTTGCTTAGCTCTTCTTGTGCTAGCCTATCTAATCTACTGCATTTGCTTCACTAATTGGTTATCTATCTCATGGAAATTGAGTGGTTGGCGAGCATCTCACCTCATCATTCAACTCATTTTCCATCTTCTCACAAAAATAACTTATTTTTGCTGTCATTTTCCAACTCATTATCAAACGGAGCCTTGGAAACTATTGCTTTCGAACAAATGTGGTTCAGCCTTCTATACTCTTTTAATATACCTTCTACTTGACTATGGCAGACCCAAGACTTGACGGGTAGGGGGCAAAAAGTTAACTATGATGTATGCAGCCTTTTGATACTCTAGTATTCACAGAAATGACACTAAACCGTCAAAACTATCCAAAATATCTCAATTTTTTTTATAATAATCTACAATAAAGGGGGGGCAAAACTACAATTCTTTGCACAAATTAAGGTGGACAAATACGCACCTTCTCTTCCACCTAGCCCCGTCCTTGCTGGTTTCCAAATCCTAAAAATTACAAGGGATAAAATATTGGAGGAGCTTTTTTTAGGGTGGTGATGAATGTGTAAGGGATCAAAGATTTGAGGGCTTACGGCTTAGAAGAAAGATGCTTTTTTAAGGGTTTAGATGAAAGATGCTTAAGGGATAAATTAAACCAATAGTCCCTATGGCATGGGTTACCACTAGTACTTGATATTTTAGAAATGCTGTGGACGGTGTAGTTGGGCTATAGTACTGTTGCATAGGTTCATAACTGATATGGCCAACGTATTGTGGTGGATCAAGTTAAGAGGCATATGAACCCCATTTAACGTGTTGTAAAACTTGTATGCTGACTTATACTTCAATGACTGGTTTAGTTTCAATATGGAGTTCTGAAGATCAGGGCTGAAACGGTTGACCAAATGGCTAGACCAGAAGGTTTCACATGAGAGGGCTGTAAGTAGATGGAAGAATAATCTTGAAGGGTAATAGGTGAAACACTTGTTGATCCTGGAGGCAGAGTTTCTAAAAACAAGTGGTTTCTTACTCGGATTGGGGTTGCATGATAATCTTTTTTGGTAAAATTTGAGTAGTATTCTTAAACAAAAAAGCAGTAAAATCTACAAATGAGTTGACCCCCCACACATCCATAGTTGTCAGAAGCTAAAGGTGCACTGAGGCGCCAAGGGATTACGTGTTGGATGTCTAATTGTCCAGGCGGTAATGATAGTATCTTGGAGCCTAGGCGCAGGCGCACGCTTTTTCGAAGCAAGGCGCATCATATACAAAAACTTGAAATATATATTTCTAATCATAATTTACACCAACTACTCTTAATGTCATATCATCTAAAGCAAATAATTATGTGATGAAATTGTTGAGGAGCCAACTTATATACACTATAAAAGAAAAAGAAGAGTAGAAAAAAAGAAATCAATCAATGAAGTGATATTATTTGGTTCACAAAACAAAAGCTAGTAATAGATAATATTATTGTAAACTAATAACTGAGAAGTAAAAAAATCAGAGAGAGTAGGATGTAGGAAGGAGAAGAAAAATCTGTGAGGAGAGAAATCGTCGACTGAGTAAGGAGAGAAATCACGTTGCCTCTTTTTTATCGACTCTCTCTTTTAGCGTTTCATCGGTTTTATGGCATATACAACCTAAAATATTGGGGTATTGACAAAAAAAAAAGAGAGAGAAGGTTTTCACATTAAAAAATACAAATCAGCGCCTTGCTTCAAAAAATCCCTTGCCTTGAGCACCTGGAGCCTAGGCGTGCGCTTAGTTGAATGGGATGCGCCTTGGAGGAAGCGACTCCCCATGTCTGAGCCTGGATGGGCCTTGAGCCTAGGCGCGCTTTTGACAACTATGCACGTATCAACACTCAAACCACCCTACACAAGGATTAAAATCTCTAGGCACTCCTAGGTTGGTCACCCGTGGGTTGGGGGGGGGGGGGGTGCTCTTGCCTGGGGATGTATTAATTATTTATAATAACATAATACAAATAAAATCTAATGTTACTTCTAAAAATGACATTCAGATCTTGTTAAACAAATATTCCTATAATTCATACATGAAAAAGAATAGTTTTTAAACAGAAAAAGAATTAAATACTTCATTATTCCTGCCGAATCACTGTCTTTCAAGCCTAGGTGGCCACCTAGCTACTGCTATGCGGCAGACCACTGCCTAGTGCCTAGGCGGGGGTCTAATTGGCCCTAGTCGGGGATTTTTAGAACACTGATCCCAGTCACCCCAGTTCTTATAAATGAGCCAATTAGCATACTCACTTCTGGCCCCCAATACCAGGTGTTATCCCTAATGTTTTCTTGTATTCTATCTAATACATACATCCAATCATGCTATTTTGTTGAAAGATTCTACAATTAGTCTCCTACCATATGTAATAAGCAGTAGCAGCAAGGAGACGTCTTCTAATTTGAGCAGTGAATAATACATTCACTTGGGATAAAGTTTTAAGTTAAGAATATGGCTTATGTATTCATTTGATTATTATTTTGAATCTAAGCCTTATTGCATTTTGTTACTGTTTTAGGGCTTAATTGTGTCATCTCTATAATTTTTAGATTTTTAGTTCATTTCCTCATTGTACTTGTTGTGCAAAGCCTATGATTACTAGGCTTAGTATTTGAATTGGAAACTTTGAAATCGGAAATTGACTATTGAATATTGTTCCAGGTTCAGATTATTTTCCAAATTTTTGTTCTTCCCCAGAGAAATTTCATTCATCTCCACTGGAGAAATTTTGTTCATTATTGTTTGAACACTAACTGAAATCAGGAGGGATTTCCTGATAGCTGTCCAACGGTCATGTAGTCCCACCCAAAAGATAAAAGAAAGCCAAATTTAAGTGTTTGAATAGAAGACTTAATTTTAGCTTTTGTATTGGTGTTGTGGTTGTATTCTTATATTTTCTGTCTTATTGAAATTATTGTTCTTCTCTTTGAGAGAAAATCTTTGTTTAGTTTTTTGTTTCCTTATCAGTTCATATGAAGGGGAATTTCCTGATGGTTGTTCAGTGAAGAAGCTCCTATCTCCCCCCCGCCCAAAAAAAAAGTGTAAAATAATGAAAAGGGAAACCAGATTAAGACTGGAAAAATGAACTTGTGCAAACTTTACACCTATTGAAATTTATTTATTTATTTTTTGCTTCATTTGTTCTTATTGAATTACTACTTCGCTTTGATGTTTTTCTGCTGCTTTGAAATTATTTGGCATAAAACTTTTGGTCTCAAATGAAATGCTATCTCTGAACTTATTCAGGTCAGCATGACGTTGAATATATCAGCGAACCTACAGTCAGTGTTCACTTGGAATACAAAGCAGGTCTGACTTTTTACACGATCTGATTTCAATTTTCTGTTGTGTTTCTTATTATGATGTCAAATAAAATCTCCAGATTTTCATGCTGTCTTTATTTTCTTAATATTTATCACTCTACTGCTTGTTTTCCAATTGTTATGCTTTGGAATTACTATAAAATTAATAGGTCTAAACAAGTCACCACAAAGGGTTCTGGTGCATGTGTAAATTGTATAAAGAACCGAAATTGCAAAATCTGTGTATGGCTATTGCCAAATAATACAATTATGATAGGTTCTAGAAGACTATGTAACCTTAAATTTTTTTAAGAACATTACTTGGTTTAGACAAATATGCAAGGTTCAATGGAATTTTTACTTGTTTTTTATGTTTTAGTAAATTAGATGCTGTTTCCATGTTTTTACATATACTGTAAAACTTGAAGGTTTTTTAGAAATCTATCTATCATGTCATTTTCTATTTGCAGGTTTTTGTATTTCTAGCAGCTGAGTATGAGACCCCCACGAATTCCCTGAACCAGGTAAGGCTTTGCATCCAGCTGCATGTATTATATCCTTTGAGTTCATATATGGTATATATTACTCATGAAATTTATACGTATAGCAATATATTTGTTTAGTCAGCTTTATTATGCATTTCAAGATTCAAGTATAGAGTTAGTCAGCTGCTGATTACATTTCGCCTGTAGATTAATGTCAGATTAAATTTTTATATTTTGTACGATTGTCTGTCGATTTGTTGAAAGTTCTCCATGAGTTATTTATATCTGGGTACATTGATGTAGAGGCAAATGCAACATATTTATTTGATACCTAAGTGTGCTTTTGAAGGGGAGATATTCTAGAAGAAAGAAGGGGGTAGATTTTAAAGTCGATATTGAGAGAGCGAATGACCAAAAAATGTGAAGTGAGATCCTTTGGACTTTGTTTTAGAGAGGACAAGCTTTAGACTTGGAGGTTGAGCCATGTATGGCTACTGATGTGGTTTTTGCAAATGGAAGGTTGAGCCAGTTGTTGTCAATGTCAAGAAAGGAGGAGAGAGGTTTGGTTGAAGGTGTTATGGTGGTAAGTGTAAGGCTATGTATCCCCCTTCATAGTGTTTGATGATAATATTTCCTTTTTATCTGGAGAAAAGAGAAAAAATTTGGAAAAGTACTAGGAGGTTGGAGTGGGCCTAGCGCCTAGGTGGTAATTTTTTTTGGTTTAAAAGTACAAAAATTGAACTTCATTTCTAAAATGAGTGTGTTACATGAATATTCCCTATTTCAAACATTTTTAAAAAATTAGAACAGAAAGGAGTGGAGAACTCCATTACTTCTGCTGAATTGCCATCTCACCAGATCAGGCGGGTTACCTAGCTAGCCTTGGTGGCAGACCACCTTTTAGCACATAGGTGGGGCCTAATTTTCCCAAGGCGGGGAATTTTAGAACATCTATTTAAGTTGAATCCCTTGCTTTGGGTTATGAGAAAAGAAACTGGACCTTAGCTTATTTAGGTTTTCTTTTATGGGGTACTCTGTATGGTAGAGCTCTTGCCACCTGCCTGTGGAGAAGATTCAGTAAATATGTTAAGGGTTGGAAGAAAAGTTGTTCAGCAAGAGTAGGTAGACAACCTCAGTTCAAGTTATATTGAGTAGCACCATAATTCAAAAGGGGTGATTGAGTGGGACAATAATTCAAAGTTGTTTCATAGAGTGGCTAGTGGGAGGAAGGCCAATAAATTTATTAATAAGATTGAAAGTTCCGATGGATCGATTTTACAATCCGAACTAGAAATAGTCGCAGAGATAACGAGTTTTTTCGAAAAGCTATATAATGGGCAAGACAATAAAAGTTTCGGAATTGAGAGATTGGAGTGGGCAGGGATTAGTGTTGAAAATAAGGAAAAATTGGAAAGACCGTTTAAGGAGGAAGAAATAAAAAGAGCTCTTTTTCAATGCGAAGGTGACAAGACTCTAGGCCAGGACGGTTTTTCTATGGCTGCGTTACAAGACGGTTGGGAAGTAATAAAAGATGATCTTTTCAAGGTTTTTAAGGAGTTTTACGATAATGGAAGGGTGAATGCAAGAACCAATGCGACGTATATTTGCTTGATCCCTAAGAAGGCGAATTCGATTTCCATTAAGGATTTTAGACCCATTAGTTTGGTTTTTTCAATTTTCGTTCTCAATATCCATTATTCTTTTGATTTTCATTGTTCATGATTGCTGCTGCTGCTCTGTCTCTCTCTCTCTCTCTCTCTCGTCAACAAGCATGTTTTGGATACTTTTCCATTTTTCACTTGTATGCCACACCTATAAAGTGATCAAGTTTTGTGCAATTGCTTCTAACTGATTTAGAAACCATAAACATTTGTCAGGTATCCCTGTGGGATGGTATTATACCTTCAAAAGAGCATGCTAAGTTCTGGATTCATACAACCAACAAGTACCGTTTCATCGATCAAGTAAGCCCTCTAATCTTCCTCTATTATATTAAACGTGAGCAATAGTTCGTGGTGTGTACTTGAGATGTGTAAAATATATTAACCTTCATTGATTGGTAAAAATAAAAACTATTTGACACAAGATCTCAGCCCATAACCTCTAGAATAAACATGCGTCTTAACCATTATTTTATAAAATGTATTAAAAATCGATAAATATAAAAGCAGGTATAATAATGCGCACACATTGAGTGTTCCATGAGTTCTCTGAATATTGATTGACCCAACCCCCTAGGCATTATATATAATTTTGTTTCTACTACGTCTTTTTCTTTGTGCAGGGAAGCAATCTTCGAGGTAAAGATTTTAACTTAACGTTGCACTGGCACGTGATGCCTAAGACCGGTAAGATGTTTGCGGATAAATTAGTTATGTCTGGTTTTCGCTTGCCCGAGGCATATAGATGATGAGAGGTGAATTTATTTGTGTATTGACGTTGATGTAACTTATATTGCCTTCTTGTTTGGAGGTATAAACGGCTAGAGATGAATTAGAAAATTGAAAAGGGGACTAGTTTTTATGGTATGAATGTTTAGCGAGGGAAGGAGAGAGAAGAGTTGTTTCTTTTTGAATCAATTCATGTTACTAGCATTTCTGGATTCTTAAATTGACTTTTTTTTATTTTCTTATCCCTCTCTCCATCTATAATAGAACTATGGGGAACATTTCTCATACATACCAAGTTTACGAATTAAGCCATTTGAGGGGGTAAATAGATGATTTTTTTTGTTGAAATTTTGTGAAAATGATCTACAAAAATTCAACTGGGAAGTGAGTTAATATCTAAAATTTCAATTGCAAAAAATATGCATGTATATATCAATTTTCTAGTTAGCTCACTTTGCAGTTGAATATTTTGATGAAATTGTTGGAGATGTTATACTAATTAAGGAGATTATTTTTCATCAAAAAATTTATTCGTTCACCCATTTAAATGGCTCGGTGCGTAAACTTAGTATGTATGAGAAATATTCTCTAAAACTACATGCTATGTTGTAATCCTTAATTTTTGTGATATTTTTTTTAAGGGTATTAGATGTTGAGAAGAAATAACAAAAGGATTTTGTTGGTGTTTATTTTTACCACATTGTAATCCATATTAAATTTCTGGTGTACACAGTGTAATTTTATTTGTTGTACACAGCTGTAGCCTGTAGATGCTCACCAAAAATGCGAATATAGCAAGCATACAAGTTTGTTTGTTGTACACGCTCTAATTGCTCACAACATGTATTACCATCCAAAAAATTTAGATAGTTGCTATTTGTACTCTACAAAATATTTGCTAACATTTCATTTTTTATTTGTTTGATGATATGCAAGTAAGTGCATATTATTCGTCCGATGACAAATGAGTATAAACATATGGCGTTTGTGGGTTGAGTAAGACATTTTTACATTTATACACTCTCATGAATGAAGCAAATAACATGAATTTACTTATCATTGGACAAATGAAAAAGTGGAGTATTCCCAAATAAAAAGTGATGTGCAAATAGAGGCTGCCAAAATTTATGAAAAATGATCACTATCAGTGGCTCTCATAGGAAAACAAGATTGGTCTTTCTTGTAATTTTGCAATCGCAAAAATTTCATAGGTTTTTTGTTTTGTTTTTAACTGATCGATTCGCTCTATTAGAAGGTGGGTTTCATTTGGGTTGGAAGACGAGTGACGTAAATTGGTACATATAGGTGCTTAATTTTTTTCAAAAAAATATTTGATGACTTTTTTTTTGGTAAAAAAAACTTATTCGTACAAGCTCATTTCTTCATTTTTCCGTAAATTTAAATAAAGAGTTTCTATTCAGAGCTTTATTTAGAATTGAAAAAAAGAAGTTATTTAGGGCCTGTTTGGTAAGGGTTTTTTTTTTTCCAAATTTTAAAAACTCAACTCAAAATCAATTAAACTTTTACATTTTCCAAAATTTATTTCACTTTACTTTCTCTCTCTAAAAAAACTTTTAAAACACCACAACTTTAAATTCAAAATCAAAATTAGATAAAAAAATATATATTTGGATACTCGAAATATTTAGAATTTAACGTGATTTTCAACATGTTTTCTTTACGAAAATTATTTAAGAGATATTATTGTTAAAGTAATAATTTTTTGTCAGAGTAATTTTATCTCATTTAAAATTAATAAAGATGACGTGGCTTATTATGACAACACCGTAAAACCTTGATAGTATAATTGGAAATGCGATAAAAGGTTTTGCTTGACAATATTTTTCACAAAAAAATCAACAAATAATATTTTTTAGAAATAAGGGCCTAGATATCATTACCATTTTAAATAAGGGTTTGTTTA
The DNA here is from genome assembly GCA_021464415.1 of Lonicera japonica. Lineage (NCBI taxonomy): Eukaryota > Viridiplantae > Streptophyta > Magnoliopsida > Dipsacales > Caprifoliaceae > Lonicera > Lonicera japonica. The sequence goes on from CM038469.1 coordinate 58,683,214, forward strand.
TCAATTGTGTATTAAAATAAGGGCTTTAATTGAGTGCAAACTTAACTTTGTACAAAATTGTGTTTTGTGCAAACCTAACTTTGCAATCAAAAAAAATTAATGCAAATTTGTTTTGCATGATGGGTTTATATTTTTTAACAAGTATATTTTTATGTTTCATTTATAAAACTTTAAAACAATGTCAAACAAATACAAATACATAGTAATATTTTAGAAAATAAGGAGTGCAAACTTAACTTTGCACAACTCCGAAAAAATTATTATGTGCATTTTATTAATTAATAGGTTTTGATATATATAATTTGTTAAAATTATTCTAAAGAACTGTCAATTAAACACTTATTTATAATAATATGCTAAAAAAACATGTAGTGCAAACTTAATTTTACATGATTCCATAAAAAATACAATTTAAAAATATACTACAAAGTTAATTTGTACTCCTTTTGAAGTTTAGTCAAATATAGGACTTTAATTTACAAAAATATTATTCCTTGATTCTTTTACAGATTTTTTTTTCAAACAAACCCTGTTTTTCAATATCCCGATTATATAATGCCAGACAAATTAATAACCTCGATTAAATAATATTTTTAGTACTGCTGATACTAATTTGGGGATAACGTGTTAAATTAATAATTCCCTAAATTTATAAGATCATACATTAAAAAAAATGTGGAGGGTTCAAGTTGCACCTGAAGAGAAATTTTGCACTTAATAATAGTTTTTTTCCAATTTTATGATTCATCAATCTAACTATTAACTTAGCTAATTATAATATCTTAAAGGTGCGTGCAAAAAATTAAAATGATTGAAAATGTATAAATCCATCATTATAATCAAGAAAAAAGACAAATTAGACTATAAAGTTTGAGCCTAGATTCAATTTCTTCCTTAATGTTTAAAAAGCGTCAATGTCTCCCATAACGTAACATAATTGGTTTAATTGAGACACCGACTCTAACTCCGTTAACAATTCCGTCCAAATATTTTACACCCAATCCTCTAAAATTTTAAAAGTGACACTAAACCTCTTTAATTTATATATATATTTTTAACTTTTAAATCCACTATTGATATATATACACACGAAAACATCCCCTCATTCGACCACTTTCACCACTGCAACACCACCGCCATCTCCACCTTTCTCACTTTCTAAACCAACTCACCCATCAGGCAACTTCCCTACCATCTTTGCGTTTATCTTTCTCTCTCTCTCTCTCTCTCTCTCTCTCTCTTTATATATATATATATATATTTCTATTAACAAAACAAAACAGAAGAAATGTAAACCAATCCTCCCCACCACCACTTCATTCTCTCTCCTCCCCATCTCTCAAATATTAAAAAAACATATGTCAAAATTTAATTGAAGTGGTGATGGGGAGGTTGCTTGAGGGGTGAGTTGGTTTAGAGAGAGAAAGATGTAGTGTTAGTGGTTGTATTGTGGTGGTGAAGGTGGCCAAAGGGGGTTTGTGTGTGTATATATATCAATGGTAGATTTAAAAGTTTTAAAAAAATATATAAATTAAGGGAGTTTAATGTCACTTTTTAAGTTTTAAGAGGATAAGGGTAAAAAATTAGGACGGAATTATTAATGAAGTTAGAGTCAATGTCTCAATTCAACCAATTATATAACGTTGGGAAAGACATTGAGGCTTTTGAAATATCAAAGAAGAAATTGAATCTAAACCTAAACTTCAGGGTCTAATTTGTCTTTTTCCCTTATAATTATGTTATATATTGAATTAAGAACCTTACAAAAATTAAGTAAATATAGTGATTATATTGCTACAAATATCTAATTGATTTAGAATTTTATCTGCTTGATAAATACAATAAAAATAGCTTATCTAACGATAAAATTAATAAATTATAAATATGAGAAGCCATTGTTGCAGGTTATTTGTGTTACATGTAAAAAAATAAAGAGTGGGTTAGTACATTAATAGGTTATTAATTAATGAGATTTTTTGAGATACCCTCTTATTATTAATATGAAACTCAATGTATACTCTATTTTACTAATTAATTCTTTGAGTTACCAGTTACCCCCGCCCCCTATTTTCACTGTTACAATTGTTTCATTCCATTAAAAATGTTACAAAATAGGAGAGTAACTCAAAGGATTTGTAAAATAAAGGGTATCTTGAGTTTCATATTAATAACAGGGGATAACTCAAAAGAGGCAATTAGGCATAAGGGCTCATTCGAATAATAATATAATTATAAAGGACACTTACAAATTAGTCGTGTAAATTAAGGACACTATATAAAAAAGACACTAATACCGCTTCCTTATAACATCTCACGTCTCATCAGAATCGGTACTAAATCAGTTTTTATCATTAATGGCACTAAATCGGTTTTAACACCATTCCTTATAATATCTCAAGTCTCATCAGAATTTGTGCTAAAACATTGGTGTTAAAATAGTTTTAGCACCAATAGAAAATAGAGAATAACAAAAATTTATGGTACTAAAACAGATTTAGCACTCATCCAATGCTACATATCAAGGTAGTTTTAGCACCAAAACCACCAATGGTGCTAAATCTATTTTAGCACTAATACAAAATAGGGAACAACAAAATTGATGAGATTATCCACTTAATTTATTTATATGCATATATATATATATATATATATATCAATGTAAGGTTCGTAAAAAAATAGAGTTGCGATTAGATATTTTTTTTCAAATCCAGTTGAATTGTCGAAATTGGTCGATTTCAATAGCAAAACGACATCTAATCGTCTTGATTTTTCCCGTAATTATGATAACTTTGTCTTCCAAACATCATATCCAAAAATCACCCAATCCAACAGTTAGATCACAAGTTAAATCTGTTTTACGATTGCGCCTGCAAAAGAAGAAGAAGAAGAAGAAGAAGAAGAAGAAGAAGAAGATGATGATGATGATGATGATGATGATGATGATGATGATGATGAGAACGGCGCTCCTTTTGGCGATACAATCGGAGAGTCGGGTGGTGGTACAAGAGGTGAGATCATTGGTGAGATAGAAGGGAATATTTAATAGTTGAATGAGAATTTAGGGAAAGAAAAGAGGTATCAAAAGTTTCAGTGGGGGAGGAAGGGCATATTAGTTCACCATTACTATAGCAAGCGGTGTGTATAATAAGAGATGTTTATATTAGGGATGTTTTTAACATTTATCATTTTTCTTAAAATAAATTAATATTATAAAAAGTGTCATTATTATAAAACTAAATTATAAAATTAGTACTACTTCCCTTTATCAAATACGAGTCCGTCCTTAAAATTATAAAACATTACAGAGTGAAACCCTATAACCTATTATCTCAACTCTAAAAAAGTCTCCTAATTAATTAAGAAATAAATTATTTATTTATTTATTTATCAATTATTTAATGTTCACTAAATTAAATTAATTAATTTTATAGAAGTTTCGCTGTAGTATTTTGTGGTTAAACCAAAATCAAACACCTACGTTTCCCCCCTCTTACTCTGTTAATTATGGGCTGCATGCTTACAAAATAATACCACTTTTTAATTTACACATTGCTCACTCCACCATGACTTCATTTCATCCAATTTTACATAGACTTTCAAGAAACCAACTACACAAATACCCAACAATCTTTTACCATCTCTATCACTCTTCTCCTACAAATACCTTATCATTTGATCCTCCCAATACCTCGTTCACATCATCCATTTTGCCCTCACAGAAATTCCCCCAAGAATGGGCAAAAACCATATCCACACAAGTCTCAAATTGCACCAATTTACAACAACTAAATCAATTATATGCCCATATAATCAAAACCCAGATGCTAGAATTGTACAATGCACCCTTTTATTGGAACAACATTATCAGATCATACACCAATCTTGACTCACCTTCCTATGCACTTTATGTGTTTGTGGAAATGTCTCGAGTCGGAGTTATGCCCGATTCATATACGATTCCAATTGTTTTGAAGGGTGTATCTAGGAATTTGGATTTAGTAATGGTTCAACAAGTTCATAATGTTGCCATTAAGAATGGGTTGGGATCGGATACGTTTTGCGAGAGTGGTTTTATTAGTTTGTACTCTAAAGCGGGTGAGTTCGAAAGTGCATGCAAGGTGTTCGATGAAAATCCTGACAGAAAGTTGGGTTCTTGGAATGCCATTATAGGAGGGTTGTCACATGGTGGGCGTGCCAAGGAAACTGTGGAGATGTTTATGGAGTTGAAGAGAGAGGGTTTTCGGCCTGATGATGTCACTATGGTTAGTTTAACATCGGTTTGTGGAGGCCTAGGGAACTTGAACTTGGCTCTTCAGCTACATAAGTGCGTGTTTCAAGCTAAGAGTTTCGAGAAATCGGATATTTTGATGTCAAATTCACTTATAGATATGTATGGTAAATGTGGGAGGATGGACTTGGCATACAAAGTGTTTTCGAGGATGGATGAACAAAACGTGTCTTCTTGGACATCCATGATAGTGGGTTACGCAATGCACGGGCATGTTAATGATGCACTTGAATGCTTTAAATACATGAGAGAAGCAGGCGTGAGGCCAAACCATGTGACTTTTGTTGGGGTATTGAGTGCATGCGTGCACGGTGGGGCAGTACAAGAAGGGAAATATTATTTCAACATGATGAAGTATGAATATAAAATGATGCCCAAGTTGCATCATTATGGATGCATGGTGGATTTGCTTGGCCGAGCCGGGCTGCTTGAGGAGGCTAGAGAAATGGTGGAGGGGATGCCGATGAAAGCTAATGTGGTAATATGGGGCTGCTTAATGGGTGCCTGTGAAAAATATGGGAATGTGAAGATGGGGGAGTGGGTTGCTAAACATCTTATAGAATTGGAACCTTGGAGTGATGGGGTTTATGTGGTCCTCTCCAATATTTATGCTTGTAATGGTTTGTGGGATGAGGTTGAAAAAATAAGAAGCGTAATGAAGGACGGAAGACTTGCTAAGATTCCTGGTTATAGCTTAGCAACAAATTCTGATTGAAATGGTAAAAATTATTTATGATGTTTCAGTTATTTACTATTTCTCTTCTACATCTCTGTTGTGTGTTTATGACATGATTCAAAAGACTGAGTTTTGGTTATTATTCAACTGTCTAATTTTTGGTTTGGTATTTGTCTTGGTTTTTGTTTTGGGTGTGGCAAAACAATACGTTTTTTCAAAAGAGAAGGACTTGATGAATCGACAAGGGAACTCATTTAATTGACTTGGCAAGTCAATTATAAACGATATTTGGCCTTTGCAGCATTATTTATGTAAGTGATTGCAAGTCTATTTTGTTTCTCTAATATATAGGTGTGTGTAAATTCTAAGTTGTAAATTGTAAGGTGGTGTTTGGTTAATGTTTCTAGACAAATTTTTTAGATAAGTTTTTAAAAATTTGGTGTTTGGTTGAATGTTTTGAGTTAGAGTTTTTATTTTGAAAAGTGAATTTGGTTTTGTTTGACTTTTTTCAATCAACAAAAAAAACGCATAAAAAATTTCAAAAAATAGTAACAATGGATCTTATTTTATAGATCTCGATGAGTAGGTTTCAAATATATATTTTTTATTATTTTTTGATTTTTGAATTTAAAGTTATGGCGTTTTAAAAAAAAAATTTAGAAAGAGAAAGTATAGTGAAATAGATTTTGGGAAGTGTGAAAGTAGAGTTGGTTTTGAGTTGAGTTTTTAAAATTTTGGAAAAATAAAATAAAATAGTGAGCAACTGTTTTGAAACGAAGGGTACCAAAACCAAGTCAACTTGGCCTTTTCGGTTTGTTCCTGTCTTGTCTTCTTAACAATTTTTTGGCATTATCCAGTCCATTTTGGTGGTTACAAACATTTCATATTTTCTGAAAAAAATTCAACTGAATGGTGGTGAATTACCTTCCCCCTTTTAATTCATTATATATTTTTTTAAGCCAGTGTTTCAATTTCTGCTTGTTTTATGTTAAGCACCAGAATTGAATAGTTTTCAACTTTTCATGTTTGTTGTGGTTTCTGAAACACATCACTAATCCAACCATTCTTAAATTGAAGGGTTTCAAATCAACAAGAGACCTTAAGACCCCTCTACTAAAATTGTCTAACATGACTACCATATATTTGTCACATAATTACGTTTACCAGAAGAAAGGAGCCTTCAAAAGGTAAGTCATGTAACTCACTACAGAGTGATAGTAGTGGTAATATATTTTGTTCACATGAGCTGGTCCAGTAGATTAGATTTTCAGTCATCGTAGATGTGCCCAGCTAGAATTTCTTTTGAGTGCATTTGTCATCAAAACTCGTGACTCTGAAAAGCTGTAATGGGTGTACCATTGATTTAATTATCGACAAATACTAAAACCTGAATTTATGATTGAGACCAAAATATCAATTTTGATGATATTATACATAGTGATATGAATTGTATGGGTTAAGGTGTACCTTAACTACATGTGATTGTGAGCATGAAGATATGGATAGAGGTTAGTTTAACCTGATAAATTAACTTTTTTTAGGGTCAGACTGCTGTTGCTCAGAAATATCATTGGGTTAAGGAGCTTGCAGGATATATGTACTGCCTTCTCCATCAAATTGTGTTGGAATTTGAGACTTACCCAGTCCTTATGGGCTCAGTTTATGAGTTACAAATATGCTTCCCATGAGCAATTTGCTGACTGTGCTAAACCAACTTTATGTTCTGCTACATGGAACAGAAAAGTGAAGGTTAGAGATATGGCTGAATCTGCTATTGATTGGGTTCTGAGTAGTGGTACGTTAATTTTTGGAAAAGACAATTGGCTTATTGAAGGTAAGCTGATTGATTGGGTTCATCTTCCTCCTCAATTGATTAACTTGAGTGTGGAAGATGCTGCTGATGATCATACTGTGTGGCATAGTCTTGTTATTCCTACTCATATACTTCAAAAAGATCTATGTTATGTTTGCTAATCTAAATAATGAAAAGAATAAATGTGTTGGCTTGCTACTGCTTCGGGTCAGTTCACTTCAGCTTCAACCTGGGAGTTATGCAGATGTAAAAGATGCAGAATGCTACTTGAATAGCAGGATATGGCATTCAATGATTGCTTAATGACAAAATCCCTATTGATGTTGATCTTCAGAAAGTAAGGGTTCCAGTTGGCTTCCAAGTGTGGCTGCTGTAAGAGTCCTGCCATCGAATCAGTTAATCATATTTTTGTGCAAAGTGATACTACTCAAAGTGTGTGGAATCATATGGGAAGCAAGTTGGGTATTTGAAGCAGAGCAACAAATCTGGTTTCTAGAGTTAATGAATGGTGGTTGGTCAAAGTTAAACTTCCATGTCATGAAGCAATTTTATCTCTTATTCCCACTGAAATTTGTTGGATGCTTTAGAGGAGTGAAATGCTGAGAGAAATGAGGGTACTGTTTTAGAAATGCAAAAGATAATCAAATTCTTATTTCAAGATAGCAGCATTCTTAATAAAAGAGCTGTTGGTGATGATCAATGGCTTAAGGAATTTTCCATTCCTCTCCCTGCTGTTAATGCTGGTTGGTTCTGTATTGTTAGATGGATAAGGCCTGCTGGTGGGAGAGTTGACTCCCTGGAGCTTTAGTATGCTCCAAGGGTTGGGCTGTTCGCCCATTAAAGAGGGTACGTGAGTTGGGTTCAGAATGTTGTGAGACAGTTCGGTCTGTATCCGGTGTGGGCATTGGAGCTATTCGGATGGTTGCTGTAAGGGTAATCCAGGCCCTAGTGCAGGAGGTTGCATTGTCAGATCTGATTCTGGTAGGTTGAGCTGCTACGGCTGACTTTTATGGAGACAACACGAACATAAAAGCCAAAGCTTTGGCTCTGATGCAAGGGTTGCAGCTATGTTATGATGTGGATTGCAGACAAGTGGAGATTGAGGTGGACTGTTTGGCTCTAGTGTTGGATCATTCGCAGAAATCTCAGGTGCGTTGGTCCATCAGCTATGAAGTTTGAAGAATTTGGAAGCTGCTTGAAGGGATGGAGTTTTCTCTTCATCACACCAACAGAGGAAACAATGGTATTGCTGACTTTCTTGCAAATTTTGGCTGTAAAGAGAAGAGAAGGATTTATTTTTGTATTTTTTCTTGTTGTAGTTTGATGCCCAGGAAAGCTAGGGGTACGATTAGAATTGATAGGCTCCTAATATTCGATGCAAGAGATTGTAATTTTGATTCTTTTAGTAATAAATTCTAGGGGTTTTTGGTTTTCCCCCTTTGATTGTAAAAAATAAAAAACCCTGATAAATTAAAAGGATTATTTTCGTGAGAGCTAAAATGTGTTATTATTCTGATAAAACTCTTAATGGGTAGAGTTTATCATATTACACTGCTAGCATATTAAATAACTTGCCGTAGAGGTATTTTCGGTTTTGGTCGGGGTAGATATTAGGATACCTCAAACCCACTCCAAATTTCATAGTTCAGTTTTGGTTTCCATACTTATGGAACTCGTTTCTTCAAATTATTCGGTTTCGGTCCGGTTCGGTCTCATTTGGTTACTTTTTATATTGCTAAAACTTTAGTTAAAAGCTGCACTAAAAATAGAAATAGCAGCACTAATCAAAAAACATGAACTTAATATTATTATATTTTTATTTATTTACTTCAATACTTAAGGTAGAAATCATTATTTTACAACATCTGTTACTATTTGATAGCATAATCATGAATATTTCTAACATTGAATAAATTTTTCAATTTCATGATGCTATTCTTTCTTGGGAAAGACTTCATAATTTACCACTTAAAATTGTTTTCCATGTATATATCTCTTAGTGTTATTAAATTTGTTTTGTTTTAAATTAAAATTCATTGTTTTCTTTGTCTTCTTTTTTTTAAATGTCATAAATTATGATTTCACTTTGAGAAATAATCAATATATTAAATCTTATCATACTAAATAAATTTAATGGTAACTAACCATTAATGAAATAATGAGTATTAACCATAACTAAACAAAATAAAATAATTAAAAAAAATCTTAATTTGAAAGAAAGAATAAGTAATCTAAACTGATTATTTCTCTAAAAGTGAAATAAGGGATTGAGAAGGGCAAATTAGGGAGTGACCTTAGAATAAATAGTGAAATGGCAAAGTCCTTTAGTTAGCAAATTTTTTTTTTAAAAAGATTCAGGAAATTTGGTCCACTTCGGGTAACCCAAACCCAAACCGACCCAAATCAATTCGTTTTGGTTTTTTATTTCGATTTCAATTTTCTTTTCAGTTTGGAAAATTTCGAATTGTAACCGATCGATTCAGTTTGTTCGTTCGATTTTCGAATTTCTAACAACACCCCTAAACTCTACCATAAGTTCCACCAACTACAGCTACCGAGACGTTTTTTGTAACAACTTATCACCTTAGGCTTTAACAATTCTTCTTGACTCCACCGAGTCTAGCTTCCAGTACTGCTCGACTCCATCGAGTCCAGCTACCAATACTGCTCAAAAAGTGCGTGGATTTACCATTAACGTTTGATAACAATTGTTGTGCGCAGGCCACGATGGAGAGTTTTATCTTAAAAGGCTATCTTAAAAAGCCTCATTATTAAGTGGTGAGACTCTTCCAATTATATACTTGTATTGAGTTATACCATTTTTTCATGTGAGATCAATGGTTTTAACCAACTATTCTCAATAATCTCTACTTTAGATCCACTTGTATATTCATGTTAATGTTGAGTTATATAATTTTTTCATGTGGGATTAATAGTTTGAGCCAACAATTCTCAACACATAACTCATTCAAAAGAACTATTCAACCGAGTTAAATATGTTGAGATCATATCTCATTGTTCCTTTACGATAAAAGTAATGGAGACTTCAGATATTTTAGATCGAGAGCATCCGTAAGTGCGAGCTTCAACAAGTTTTCTTGAAACTGAGAAGCCTGCAAGATTAAGTAACCTCAGGTAGCAGTCAACTTGAGCTTTATAAAGAGGTTGACCTTTTTCAATACGAGGAAAAATCTTATCAAAGAAGGTCAACTCATTACCAATTTAAAACTAGCTCTATTCCAATGGATTTAATTATGGCATAAAAATATCTCGGTTGAGTCAACGAGAAACCCGCTTATTACGGGTTTAATTAGAATCAAGCCGTTATTTGTCATAAAAATATACAAACCACATGGGCAGCTAAATAAGAGGAGAAAACTGGTAATAGAGAATGGATAATTCTTTTGCATTGCCTTTGTTTAGAGTCAATTCAGTTTCAATATCTATTTATTTGCATGATTATGGTCAATATTAAGTTATTAGGTTATCAATTGAGTTTCAATATCTATTGTCATTACTATATTTTATTTGCATGATTATACTCAATGTTATCATTTGGATTAAGTTACTGGGTTATCAAAAACTTGTAATTTCTGATTATGTTAAATGTTTTTTAAAGATGTTAAATGGTTTTCTCTCATTTTAATAATAAAAATCAGCCTAAATCTTCAAAGACTTTTGGGCGAATTAGAATCGCTTTTAAAACTTAATAAATATTCACCACTAACTCACAGTTAAATTAAGCGAAATCAACTAAACTGTTCATCCACGAATACAATTAAATTAAGCGATACCATTATTAACGGCTATCCACAGATACATCAAGCCTACTTTTCTATTGATAAGGTAAGAATTTTTAGTTTATCCCAGTATCCAAAATATACAAGTGGTGCTGTAAATTGGGTTTTGTAAGATGTTTATGGTAAATAAACATGAATTAAGTAGTACTATTACATGTTAGTTGACTTTTATAGGCATAACGTCACATACTACCAACTTGGAGGCTTGCAAAAGGTTATGGAACCTACGGAAAGACATCAAGGAGAATAGAATACTCTGAAAGCCTCTAGAATATCTAAATACTTTGTACTTAGAGAATACTCTAGAATTGTATGAATGAATATAGAGTTGCATGGAAATCCTATAATACTTCCGAGGATCGATTCGGACCGTAGATTAGAATGGATCTCCACCCTCCATTGAGGAGGTGGAGGCCTATAAATAAGGGAAGACCTCATTTGTACTAACATCCAAGAATTGTAAGCTTACTCGAATATAATAAAAAGTTTTCTCTTACTTTCCACTCTTGTGTGAATCACATTTCTCTCTTTAGGTTTAACGTTGAATTTAAAATATTACTAAGTGTCACACGAAGTATAGCTAAAGTCTAACCCCGTGAAAAAAAGACACAAGTTACATGAATTTAAAAGATTACTAAGTGTTGCACGAAGTATAGCTAAAGTCTAACCCCGTGAAAATAAGACACAAGTTACATGAGCAGATCAGCAAATAAAAATGCAAACAAAAACTTTATCCAAGCTAGCATAAATATTTATCACAAAAGTTACATAAGCATCTGCCAACAAAAACTTTATCCAAGGATAAATATTTATCACACAAGTTACATGAGAATTTGCAAACAAAAACTTTATTCATAAATATTGGATGATACTTACTCTTATTAAATTAAAAATGTCATTTTTTATTTTGGAATGTCACATATTAATAGTTTTAGTTTTGATGCATAATGTATTGAAATTTATTGTCTAAGTTGAAACTAATATTTTCTTAATTAAAAAGTATCACAATCAAATATAACTTCTTAATTTAAAACATAGAAAACTATACACTCTGTCTATTACGATATATTTTCTCTTTCAAATCAAAAAAATAAAATAAAAAATTAGGATCTTTTATTTAAATATTTCATTTCCATTTTGGAACATAATTAAAATTTGAGGTTTTTAGGTTAATGTTTTTGGCCAAATGATCAGACATGAGATAGAAAAAACACCAAGATAAAGACAAAAACAAAAAATATAATTACGCTATTTTTAACTAATACAAACACAACACGCTTAGACACAAGTATATGGATACTATTCTTAAATATGAGTAGATGTATACGGTTATAATTTTAGCATCAATAGACACATTTGAATACTAAAAAATAAAAGCATTGACAGTACAATATTTTAATTTCAAACCAATTTTGTACTAGAATTTAAAAAGAGGGCAGTTGCGCGATTTCTCTGGTGAATTTTGGTGTTAAAAATGATACTTACCCATCTTTTTGTGCGAATTTGGTTATGCTTTTATCGCATATTGTTGTCTATTTCGAAGCTAAAAGGTTTTTTTTTTTTTTTCTAAAAAAAAAGTTGTGAGCCGTAGCTATAGTCCACACTAACCACAAGCTAGCTATTTGCTCAGACAGGTTAAGATTTGGGACTTGATGTTTTATGAAATAACAAGTTCATTTTTTTTTGGAAAATAACTTTTGATTAGACTCAAGAGGGAAATAATTCAAGGTTCATACAAGCTCGCCCGAGATATGTTTGATCGTTGGATATATATATATATATATAAAAGAAGTTGGTTGTGATTAATATTTTGTAATATTTTAATCTTGACGTGAATGTGTTGCTTTTGACTAGAACGAAAAGGAGATTAGTCTAAACAATGCTAAGCTGACCTACAACACTCCTTAATTACTGTCCACTAAAAAAAAGTGAGTATTAATCCGACTCCAACCTTTTATTTTTGACTTCAGTAATAAAAGTGTTCGACTAACTTGCATGCACTTCAATTAATCATTCTTTGATTTGGCAAAAAATAAATTATTTATATAAAAATTCAGATATGATTTTGAGTTGCATCTTAGGATATCAAGACACTAACTCATGATCAAAAACTTACAACACATATCAAGAGTCAAGTGAATACAACACATATAAAGAGTCAAGTTTTCACTTGACCAACATCCTTAGCCGGTTGTAACACCAACTTTCGATTGACATAAGATGCCAACGACCAATTATCCCTCCGCTCCCTAAAATGTCACACTTGACTCTACAAAGACACCAACAACCCCAGATCAAATATCAGATTCAGAATAGCCAACGAAGTCAGATCAGATTATAGATAGATTAGAAGAACCCAAGTGATAACAAAAAAAACACCCGCCTTCCGTTTTCTCACTCTCTCCACCGATCACCACAACCACCACATCTCCTCTATGGCCTCCTCCTTATCCCTCATATCCCCACCTCTATCATCCCCTCTCCACCACCACCACCACCACAACCTCCTACCCAACTCCACCTCCCCTCTTATCCTGCGCACCCCCTCCGTTAACCTGCGGACCCCCTCAATAATCACCCACTCTTCCCCCACCTCCTCCGCACTAACCCAAGACGACCTCAAGAAGCTCGCCGCCGACAAGGCCGTGGATTACGTCAAGAGCGGCATGGTCCTTGGCCTCGGAACAGGCTCCACCGCCGCATTCGTGGTCTCCAAGATCGGCGAGCTCCTCAAGTCAGGTGAATTGAAGGACATTGTTGGTGTACCCACTTCAAAAAGAACCTATGAGCAAGCGCTCTCTCTTGGAATTCCTCTATCCATTCTTGATGATCACCCCCACCTCGATCTTGCCATCGATGGCGCCGATGAGGTCGACCCCGATCTCAATTTGGTAAAGGGCCGTGGCGGGGCCCTCCTCCGCGAGAAGATGGTGTGTTCTTTATTTCATTATTCAATAATACTACTTGTCTTCTCACTTTTTCTAAAAATGCAGTCCTTAGTAGACAGATAGTGTAATCCCGTGGATGTGTGACATATACTACTTTTTCCCTGTATGACACAATTTTCGAGTTTTTGATGTTTGATTGGCCGCCTTCTAGTTTCTAGCTAGAATTTAACACTTTCGTTATAGTGTGATAGCAAGCATGAAATTCCGAAAAGGTTTAAATTATGGGCATTTTTTTTCCTAAGCAATTGAAGTCCGTGTTTGATTGTAATTATTTTCTAGGTGGAAAATATAAACTTTTTTGCTGCAAAAGACATTTTCAACCTTTGATGTTTGACTGCTCATTTTTACCTAGAATTAAACACTTTTTGCGTTTATGCTATTTTTCACCTTACCTAGAGTTTATTTTCCTGGGGGGCTAATAATTTTTAGTTTCTACCGTTATGCATGATGCACTTGTACCATGGAACTAGATGCAATTAGAATTTCCTAGAAAATTACGCAATCAAACACAACCAAAAGATGGAGAAGTGCATATTTTCCATCTTTTGCCAAGTTTTCAGCGTAAAACTTTGCCAACCATAGACACCGTTATTTCAATTTGGGTTTGCAGTTTGGCTGGGTGTGTTGTGTTATTGATTATGTTAAATTCCCCAACAGGTGGAAGCGGCATCGGATAAGTTTGTGGTGGTGGTCGACGATTCAAAATTGGTGGATGGGCTCGGCGGCAGTGGGCTAGCTATGCCAGTCGAAGTGGTTCAGTTTTGTTGGAAGTATAATTTGGTGAGGCTTCAAGAATTGTTCAAGGAGGAAGGGTGTGAGGCTAGATTGAGATTGGACGGTGGCAAGCCTTATGTCACTGATAATATGAATTACATTGTGGATTTGTACTTCAAGACTCCAATCAAGGATTCGCTTGCCGCGGGTAAGGAGATCTCGGCTTTTGAAGGAGTTGTGGAACACGGGTTGTTCTTAGATATGGCAACGTCGGTGATCATTGCTGGATCTGATGGAGTTAGTGAAAAGACCAAGTGATAACGGTGAGAATTGCGAAACTTGTCTTTTATTTTTGGTGTTCATTTTATTCTGAATAATTTGAGCTTCTCTTGTTGTAAAATTAAGTTAATTGATAATGGGTTATAAGATTATTTATCTCAATTTTTCCACCAGCATTGCTTTGTGTTCTTCTTGGCATGTTGAACTTTTACCAAACATAGAAGAATGTTAAATGTTTTTGCATTAACGAAACATTCATATATTTCCAAGCTCACCTCTTATCTGTCCCTCATTTGCCTTGAGCATACTACTGCATGTTGATTTGATTGGCCTAGCTGACCGTTGTATAGCCTAGAAAGTATGAAGGTGCTTCAATAAGCTACATAATAAATAAATAAATGAGAATTCCAATTATTATAGCAAATGAGCAACCATATCTTCAATGTCCAGGAAGTTCGCAAAAAATGTAGCTATATAAAACTGCAATAACTCTTCAATCTATGAGAAAATTAGGTGACCAAAACTTGGTACTCCCTCAGAGAAAAAATTAGTATGCGCTCTCTCCCGAATTAAGTGTCCACCTTCTCTTTTTGGGATGTCCCACATTAAGATTCTAGTTTCTTTCGTGGACCATAACTAATGTATCAAATCTCACTATAGTAAAAATTTATATAATAGACCGTTGATTGCGTTGGCATTAGCACTTTTCGTTAAAATAAAAGGAAAAGTCAAATAGGGACTCTTAATTTGGGATGGAGGGAGTATAGTAAATTACATAATCAAGGATGGGTCTAGGTACCTAGATATTACTTAGAAAAAAAATATACAACCATGAAACATACATTTGCAGCTCAATAACAAGAACATGGTACATACATTTACAGCTCAATATACTGAAGAACATGATATAATAAACAGAAAACAGTGTGTCCTACGAGAATTGCAACCTCTACAACATCAAGCGCTCTTACTCATTTTTAAGGACTACTTTGTACTGGATTTAGGAGCATTTCTCTACTGATACTTGATGAATTCGACTTGGTGGGTCATTCACCAAATCATTCTAGTCATCGATTCCTTGACGGTGTGTTTGATAAAAAAGTTGGAAAATGATTGAAAGCACTATTAATTTTTATGAGAAGTTTGAAAAATAAATGAGTAATTTGGTAAAATGTATTCCATCTTTTCCTTTTTTTCCATAGAAAAAATTTCTTACCCACCACCCAAAGAATTTTATTCCATTCACAAAATATATAACATTTCGCCAAAACTCTTCTATTTTCCTTCTCGTAGAAATTAGTAGTTTTTCTGTAGTTTACCAATTTCTTTATCGAACGGTCCCTAAATGGTGATTGTTTTCCTTTGCTGACACTAACAGAAAGTTTCAAATATTCGTTATCCTTCTTTCGTATATGGCTCAAGTTTCTGGATTGGTGTTACTCTACCCTGGAAATGTTGTCCTCTCAGTGGTTTTATCCCTCAGAATGATCAGAGAGAGCATCATATTCCAGCCACTGTAGACTTTTTTCTTATTTTCATTTATAATTTAGGAGGGATAATGGATTTGAGATGTTTCCATGATCTTAGCATGTGTTGCGGATTATAAATGAACATACCCAAATTTACATTCTTGCGGATTCAAACTAAATGGATGAAGTGCGATAGAGGCTCCAAACCCGAGTAAACAAGAATGAACACACATTGCCAACGTGTACGTGGTTCAGCCAATTTGGCCTACTCTAGTGAGACATTATTATTGATATAGCTTCGCTTGTCCTTGTTACAATGATGCCTTCTCTCTTTGTGTAGCATAGAGTTAACATCTACACAATCAATGAGGGCACAATAATGTTTTAAATTGATGCCAAAATGTATGCGGTTCAACCGATATTTGTTTTACTTCAGTGGGTTGAAATGCTTCTTTTTCACTGTAATGAGCTTTTTGTCTTAATTGAGCAGTTTTATTCAGAGCTCATTTTATGTGCCTGTTTATTGGGCAATTCGAGCCACTTGAGCTCAGTCCTTGGACTTGCAAGCTTTGGCCCTTAGCCTTTTTGTGCTTTTGAGGGTTTTTGTGCCCTTCTTTGGTTTTCGGCTTCTTGTGAGAGCTTGGTTCTCCTCAGAAGCTTCAAGTATCTATTGAAGTCTTGTGCATTTAGCAAGGTCCATAAGTACCTCCATGGTGGTTTTTGAGTCCCTCGGATACGGTCTTTTGTGCCACTATATTGCTCCTTTGGACATATTTTTCTTAGAAACCATGGAGTTCAAGTCTCTTGCTGATTTCAATTGCTATGGAGTTTTTTTGTGAAGGAGCTTGTTCTTGAGCATGCTTCCACCCTCCAACTGGTTGTAACTTGGCAATGAAGGAATTCACCTTCCTTGATAGATTTGCCCTTGCAATGAAAAAATGTCAAACCTTTTAATTGAGGCTGGGCTATGTAATAGAGTTCGGCTTGGCAATGGATGAGGTTAACATTGGTTGGGTTTAGTTTGTTTAACTAGATGTTGGGTTTATTTTGTGTGCTTTTGGAAAACCAGCACTTTAAGATAATTTTGCGGAACATTGTCTGCTCAAGTTGACTGCTACCTCAGATGCTCAGTTGAAGAAGCTTTGAAGGCTTCTCATTTCTAAGAAAGCTTGTTGAAGAATTCTTTAATGGCCTCCTTCCGTTTACCGATAATTTTGGTAATGGAACAGTGAGGTATGATCTCAACATTCAACTCGTTGAATGTTTCCCTTGCAGTAACAGTACTTGGCAATGGCATGAACCTTAGCTAATTTGCAATGCAAATTTGGTCTAGGCATGGGGATTTACTGGCGTCTTTTTATTTATTAATGCCAATATTAAGCAGCAGACTTGCTTCCTAGGTGTTTGTGTAGTATCCCTTTTAAGCATTTGGGTCTATGAGGGAAAACTAGAAGCTTTTTATGTGCCATCCTTTGGTGGTAGTTCGGGTGAACCCGAGCTCTCATCCTTGGCATGGGCAGGTTGCTGTATGATTCAAAAGAGTGTCATGTAATATGCTTCATGGGCTATATTTGTGGTAGACCGGTGCTCCATTCACAGGTGGAACTTGAAATACAAATGGCTGTCATGTAATATGCTTCATCGTTTATTTTGAATTAAAAAAAAATTGAGATACCCTGTGTGACAATGGCAGCAAATAGTTTAAAGAGAGGGAAGTACGTGGTTGGCTTGTCAATTCTCTCGGCTTCTTCTGAAGCATGAATGTAATACACTAACTTGAAATTGATATATTACGTGATGTAATCCGAGTTTTTTTTTTTTTTTTTTCTTGAATTGATTTCTTTGGAGTTTTTGTGCCGTAGTTCTGATTCAATTGAAGTGCTTGATACTCATTGGTTCAATACGGTGGAAATGCATTTCCAGGAAAATGTGATCTTTTTCCTCAGTGCGGTTCTGTAGAATCACTTACTAATTTCAATGATTTATTGCATTTAGATTGTGATTCTTAGATGTGGTGGTACTTATGGGTCTTGACTCTCGCTTGCTTGCTTTCTTTGATTTTGGCTCATATACCTATTTATACACACCATTGGCTTAGATGGAATCGAATTCTTTGGAAAAGCCAAGCCATCTTCTTCTGAATTATTATCTCTTAATTCAATGCATCAAGTAATTTTAAATTGTTAATTATTAATTCATTGGCACTACATAAAACTCCCATCGCCAAGTCTCAGTTGCTGAACTTTATCAAGATAGTTATATCAATCTTTCTTCACAAAAGGAACATTCCCATGCCCGGCCGCTTCCACCATGAATAATCTAAAATTCTTATTTGGCCTGATACCTGCTCTGTCATTGATCTCAAGTCTTTTTTTCACCCATGATCTCATTATTTAATTTTTCCTATAAACTCTAGATTTTCCGGGTTTTGATAGATAGTTGTGTTAAAGGACGCCACTTGTCCCTCGCCATTTCTCGTCAGGGCACAAAACAGCTCGTCCTAGCCATGCAATTAGTTTGCTTATCGGACGTATTTTGAAAGAATTTTTCGATTTGCCCTTTTCCTCAATGGAATGACGCTCCATTAAATCATCAATGGAATCAAAACTCATTCCTATCTTCGGCTCCTGTACTTTCTCCTCAACAATTGCAAATTTTGAATTTTCCTCTGCTTTTCATCTATGTACTCATTCATTCCACGAAATGAACCTTTAGATGTTTCTTGCTGCAAATTAATCATCTTGCTTTGAAAAAGGAATATGCAATGTCAAAAAAAGGGACAATTAACTTTTTAATCATCTTCCATTGCTGCTCTATAAGAGCTTCAAATCTAACATAAAACCAGAATTTATTCTCTTTTATCTTCCATTGATGCAAAATTAATCATCTTACCCCCGCCCTCCTTTTTCTTTTCCCTTTTTACAGGGACCCATTTTTTTTTTTTCCCTTTTGGTCAAGTTATGATCTGACACGAACAAAGCCACACAGCGAGTTGCTAAATTGAGTCTTTGAGTTGCCGCGTGGAATTATCAAATATCAAAGTACATTATACAATTGTTAACTAATTTTTGAATCATTCTCACCAAATATTTTAAAGATCCTTTGTTTTGGACGATGATCCATGTTCCTCTTTTGTAGGATAGCATATTCACATTCAATCCATGCGTTTTATCTCAAATTAAAAGGGTCATAAAAAGTTGATTACTTGATGTTCAATTGGTTTAGTGCATGAAGGAACAGTTTTTCGACCGATGCGTAACAGAAATTAGGGAACAAGGTTACTTTGGTTGTTCACAAAAGCACTTTGAGTAGCAAATTATTAGAGTATAATAAAGACTTGTTAACCCATTAATTGATCAAAATGATGCACAGAAAATCTACTCAAAAAAATAAGCTCTCACCACGTGACTCAATTCATTTTCAACTTCTTGTCAAATGGGAAACTAGTTCTGGATTTATATCAAGGGACCTAATTTACCACTTAAAATTTTTTAGAAGTCTTCAGATGCTAAATGTTTGTAGCAATCCTAATTTAGACCTAAAACTTTTAGTGTGGGATATTATAAACTATCACGCACTACCTGGCCTAAGTAATAAAAGAAGCACTAGTAGGCTAATCAATCCGCTATACCTGCACACGCAAAGACACACAAACTGCACGATTACATGCTACCATTGTATTTGTGAAGGTGTATGCTGGATGTTTGGCACTCGAGGGAAATTTTTGCAGCGATAAATTGGCAAAGATGGGTGGAAATTAAGAGCGACTTTCTACATTCTAGACAAATCTAGCTCCTTTAGAAACTGAGCAACTGCTTTTTGCTGATTTAGCCAGAATCTTATACCCTAGAGCTTAGTTTTTTTGCCTCATTGTGTAATTTCATTTTCTTTGTAACCAAAAAAGTTGCATACGAGACCAAAATGATTCTTGCATAGTGCAGCAAATCATACACATACTAGCGCAAATAGGTGTATACATGAATATGTGAAAGTCAACAAGTTGAGAGAGTAGTTGGAGCTTCGATTACTTAGCGATCCATTTGACTGAGATTGAACAAAAGTTTTTTTCTCTTAGGGTGTGTTTGATTGGTATAATTTTTCATGGAAAATAAGGATTTTCCACTTAAGCTGTCACTTTTGGCGTGTTTGATTGCTAAACATTTTCGGGTGGTCAAATTCTATCTTTTTGGCAATCATTGCTTATTTTCCACCAAAACTGGAGGCATGTTTTTGTTTTCTAGGTAATTGCACAAATTTCAAGACAAAGTTTTACTCATTTTTTACACTAAAAATGCCATAACTTAAAATAAAAATTTCAAAATTTAATATTTAAAATCTACTAATCAAGATCAATTAAACAAGATCCATCATAACTATAGAATTATGTAAAAAAAATACCAATAATTTTTTCTATATTAAAAATGCCATAATACAACAAATATTTTTTGGGTAAAAAATTAAGGCAATCGAAAATATTTAATTAACATTTTTCATCCAATTCAATTCTAAGCAATTCAATTGCTTAAAACTTATTTTATTTCCATACAAATTATATGCTTACAATCAAACGCGCAGTCTTAGAGTTTCAGTTTATTTCGTTTGGAAAACATGGGTCCACTTCAAACCGGGAGTAAGGGTTGTTTGGACTTGGCATTATGTCAATTCAGAATTAGTAATTCCAACTTATAATACATGAAGTTAGTTTAGTCATCGGAAACCATCAGTTCAAGGGGGCAGCCATGGGGTTTAACATAATTAATTTTTATCTTTTGAATAGTGCTATAGATACTAGCGTATAATACAAATAGTTATGGTAATAATTAAATTTAAAGAAAGACCGACAATATATTAAATAAATTTGAATTTGAATAAGACATGCAACATATAACAATACTTTTTGGGTTGGTCCAAAAATTATTGTTCAAATAAATTTAAACCATATATTTATATAGCCGGTTGGGAGATAATTACTTTTAAGTTGTATTTATTTTGAACCGAATAACATTGCTATAAAAAAATTGTAACAAAAATTATATAAGCCTCACAAATTTATTTATTTTTATAAATGAACATATTTTATTTTAAAATAATATTAATATGTGTCTTAAAAGATATATTATATATATATATAAATTTTTAGATTTTTATTCTTTCTATATTATTAAGTTATGGAATATGATTTACCTTTTTTTTGTGAACAAAATAGGATTTACCTTCTGTATTTGGGGCTTTTTGTTTTCAATCAAGATAATTCAAATTATTTTGCTTTTAAACCAATACATTTGATAAATTAATTATTGGCCCAAAAGAGTGGATAATTACTAAATATACATTTTATAAATTATGTTATTAGTTTTTTTTTCTTTTATATTTTTCCCATCTTATCCTTTTTTTAACATGTCAAATTTAAATTTATTATTCACCTAAAATTATATTTCGTTGTTACTAGAATATATATCTGGATTTATATGCTTTTAAATTCAAATTTTAGAAATTTCAAATTTAAAATTCGTAAATGTAACTACAAGTGATAACTTTGCCATATGATAAATATATGTAGAAAATTTAAGAAGTTGACTTGCAATAAATAAAATATATCAAAAATTAAACTTGCAATAAATATTATAAAAAATGTACTAAAAAATACATTCATATTAAAAAATAGATCACACAAGCAAAACTAAATATATAGCCATATTAAAAATATCAAATATTTAAACTTGGGGCATCTAGAAGACATCTTAATAGTACATATTATATATAGATAAAACTAAAAACATATAAATAAAACTAAAAACGCGGACATATTAAAAGATATTACACAAGTAAAACTAAAGACACAATCTTATTAAAAAAATTACACTATTAAAAATAAAAATATAGTCATATTAAAAAAGATATCACATAAGTCAAACTTAAAATACAGTCATATTAAAAAAAATTACACAAGTAAAAATAAAAATACAATCATATTAAAAAATACCTTTTACAATTCAAACTAAAAACACAATTATATTAAAAAGACACTACACAAGCAAAATTAACAGAGTCATATTAAATATATTAAGATCAATAATGTTAAATATGAAGAAATATAAAGAGAGAGAGAGGTTCAAAATAGTAGGAAAAAAGAATTTTACTGACCATATAATGAAAGTTCTAACAATTGTTGTTCGACACCAAATAGAACATTAATGATGGTCACTTGGATCATATATTGTATGATCGCAACAACACATAAATCCACAATGAAATTTTTGTATATCTCATATTTCAGCACGGATACTAGATTTTGACGTTGCTGATTGATATCGTAAAGATATATTTTTAATGTTATTTTTCTCTTCGTAATAAAGGGTTTGCACCACTAAAATTAGGATGTCAATTTTCAAATCCTCCATAAATAAACAAATAATAGTCTCTAGAGAGAAACAACCTATTATTTAATAGAGTAAATACCATCAATGACCACTAAACTATTGGCAAATTTTACCAGTGGCCACTGTACTTTATTTTGTTACAATCGGACCATTAAATTATTAAAACGTACTACCAATGGCCACTCCGTTAAATCTCACCGTTAGTTTTTGGCGGGAACCGTTATTGCTTGAAATGATAAGGGTATTTTGGTCTTTTTCGTTTTTTTTTCTCTTTTCTTTTTCCCTTTTCTTTTCGTTTCTTTTCTTTCTTCTTCCTTCTACCTTCTGCCTTCGTCCCTTTTCTTTTTTCTTCTTTTTCTTCCGATCTCTTCTTCTTCTTTTCTTCTTCTCCTTTCGATTAGTTCTTCTTCTTCTTCTTCTCTCGCACCTCCGTTTCTCACGCCTCCTTCTCTCGCACCTGCGTCATGGTGGGATTCCTCCGGCCATATCTTGGATTTGCCGGGGGCGGCGGAGGCGCTTCCTCCGGAGAAGGTGTCCGAAGGGTTGTCTCCCTTCATGATTTTTCTTTCTTTTTTAATCATTTGGAGGATTATGAATGGTTTTAATCATTTGGAGGATTATGAATAGTGGAAGAATCTGAAGATTGGGAGATTCGGTGCGGCACCGGATGATGTGGGGGTGGGTTTGAGTTTTTAAAAAATTCCATCACAGGTTTGAAGCGGGTTAACATATATGTAATTGGGGCTTGATATTTGTCAAAATCAAAGAACAACAAATACACCAAATCAAATCAATTGCTTGAATTAATCAACTCAAATGGCAATTTCTTAAACAAGTATAAAAATTGAAGAAGAAATCAAAGGGGAAGAAGACATGTGGCCACTGGTAGAAGAAGAAGAAGAAGAGGAGAAACAGGCTCGTCGGAGAAGAAGAAAAGAAGAAGAGATCAGAAGAAAAAGAAGAAAAACGAAAAGGGAAGAAAGGCAGAAGGAAGAAGAAAGAAAAGAAAAGAAAAGGGAAAAAGAAAAGAGAAAAAAAATGAAAAAGACCAAAATACCCTTATCATTTCAAGCAATAACGGTTCCCGCCAAAAACTAACGGTGAGATTTAACGGAGTGGCCATTGGTAATACATTTTAATAATTTAATGGTCCGATTGTAACAAAATAAAGTACAGTGGCCACTGGTAAAATTTGTTAATAGTTTAGTGGTCATTGATGATATTTACTCTATTTAATAAATATATGTTTAAGAATAAATGAGATAACAACCTATTATTTAATAAGGATAATTTAGTCAGATTAATTAAAAAAAACAAGAAAATTAAAAAAGAAAATTATTTCTAAATTTTAACTAAAATAAATCTTAAATATTAAACCATTCACTAATTTATTAAATATAATAAATTTGAGTAAATAAACCCTGCAAATCTTGGGCAAATCCTAATTTGCTAAATAATTTAAAGGTGCAACCGTGCAACTAGAGAAATACAAAAAGCAGTGCCGCCGCGGCAGCACCACACTCTCAATCTTGCTGCATTATATTTATACTCCGTATTATATTTTCTTCTTTCTTTGGTAGGGAGAAGGATTAAGAATTATGTCATCAATGGAGTCTCTCATTCTGCAACTCCATGACATATCGGCGGTGAAGTTCGGAAACTTCAAGCTGAAGTCCGGCATATACTCCCCTGTCTACATCGACCTCCGCTTAATCGTATCTTACCCTAATCTACTCAAACAGATATCCCAAACCCTAGTTTCTTCGATCCCTTCCACTGCCTCTTACGACGTCGTTTGTGGCGTACCTTACACAGCCCTGCCTATTGCTACTTGTATCTCCACCGCCTCCGATGTTCCCATGGTTATGCGCCGCAAGGAGGTCAAGGATTACGGCACCGCCAAGGCCATCGAAGGCGCTTTCAAGGACAATCAGGTCACTTTTCAATTTTTCTTTTCTTTTCTTTTTAGAGAAAGTATATATTCGATTAACAGTTATATGATAAGTTGATAGACGGAAATAAAATATATATATATATATATATATGGTAAGTTGATATATTCGATTAATTTTGGTTTGTGTTTTATCAGCTGCATTTCTAGAGAAAATGAGGAAATTTTCTATACAGCAGTTTACCATGGCAGCGATAATTTGGTATTACAAAAATAGTAAAATTAGAATATGAGTCACGTGCATCCAGGGAGAAAAACACAAATTGTGAGTTAAACGAATGTATGCATATGTGCTAGTGTCGACGAGGGAGGAGCAAAAAATCCACTTTTTATGAGAGAATTAGTGGAGAAAAATGTATAGTTCTGAAGAAACTATGACACATTAATAATTTAGGAGAAAGGCCAGTGAGAAGGATTGTACGTCATACCATGTAGTTGTAGCAACTCTTTGTACCTGATATTTTCTCTTCAAAGAGTGTGCATTTGTCACTGCTCTATCACGTTCATTATTTAGTTCATAGATTTGACATCATTCCCTCATTGTAATGTAACCAGTATATTTTCTCCAGGTTTGTTTGATAGTCGAAGACTTGGTAACCAGCGGTGCATCGGTGCTCGAGACAGCAGCACCATTGCGGGCGGTGGGGCTTAGGGTCACTGACGCGGTGGTGATGATTGACAGGGAGCAAGGGGGGAGGGAGAATTTGGCAGATAATGGGATTAAGTTACATGCGATGGTGAAATTGACTGAGATGGTTAGGATTTTAAAGGAGAAGGGTAAGGTTTCAGAGGAGACTGAAAAGCAAGTGCTTAAGTTTTTGGAGGAAAATAGGAAGGTGGCAGTGCCGGCGGTGGCTGCCACTGTAAAGGATAAGGTTAAGCTTAGGGTTCGATATGAGGAGAGAGCGGCGATGGCAAAGAATCCAACAGGGAAGAGGTTGTTTGAAATAATGGTGAAGAAAGAGAGCAATTTATCTGTGGCTGCTGATGTCGCCACCGCTGCTGAGTTGCTCGACATTGCCGAGAAGGTGAGGAAAGCAGCGTTTGCTTTTGTGCATTCACGTTTTTTACATAGTATATTCAGCATTTTGCTGTTGGGCTTTTTCTGACTTTGCCCCCTATTTTTAATCTGAAATTAGACTTTCCCCCCTATTTTCATAATCATTACGGTTTGTCCCATGCATGTGATTGAATCTCAAAGTATTATGTAAAAACTGGGGCCAATGTCTAATTTCATCGATGTGATTTGAGTTTATCACCCCATTTTTACGGAATTCCGGATGCAGGGGGCAAAGCCTACGGATATGGAAATAGGGGGGTAACTCTAATTTCAAATTTAATATGGGGGAAAAGTGAAAAAATGCCCTTTGCGTTATCATGCCTGGCATTTTGTTGAACTTTTTCAATGATAAAAGATAAAATTTATTTTGTAAGATTTCTGCCCATGTTACTCAGTACTAACTGTACACACCTACAGTGCACTATAGTCACGATTTCTGCCCATGATGAAGTTCGTTCAAGTGTGCGTCTATAATGAATTACTTATGCCTGCTGTTCTACGCAATTCTATGTTGACATTGAACTACCCATGCTTACAAATTACATGAACAGAAAATATTAGGCTTTTATAGTAGATAACAATTGCTTTTACATAAAACAATATTTTCTTGATTCTTTATACTTCGTCAATTAAAAGTGAGCAAATAATTTTAGAATTCACCAGGGGTAAGATATTTTGGGGATGACTGTAAGCTCTCTGTGACTATGAAACTAGGATAGTATCTAAGTTAGTATCTATCTATGACTTCCACCCGTGTATTTGTGCCTATGCCAGTATTTGTCCCAAAATGCAACATTACATGTATGTATCGTGCCATCCAAAATCGTCCTATAATGAACAATAACTTTTGTAGACCCGGATTTTCTGTTCCAGGTATAGAGCAGAAGCAGATATCAAGCCTAAAGGTTTGGAATCTGTTAATCATGGGATTTTTATTCCCAACAGGTCTTACTATATAGATGACCTATACTAACAATCTACAATCATATTTCCCATTTTTTGATATTCTTATACTTATTCAATTTATAAGCAATGCCTTTTTCATTTTGGTGCTCCAAGTAAATGGTTTTGAAGGACACAGAGGGTTTCTCGTCATTTTGCTAATAACTTATTTGAAACTTTATGCAGGTTGGACCTGAGATCTGTATGTTAAAGACCCATGTCGATATATTGCCTGATTTCACCCCGGATTTTGGATCAAAACTTCGCTCGGTATATTTCTGAACTCGTGCACTTCTTAACCGTAATATGGCAAAGGTTGTTGTTTGGCATGCATTTATTTGGAACAAGAAAATAGCTTTACTTAATTATCATATATTCATATCAACTTATTTGTTTCTTGTCCAACATCAATCAAAATCTTAGACTTCTATTTTTGTTTATGGCACCTGTGTTCTTTGGAAATTGAATAGTGCCATCTTGAGAACTTATTATTTATGGTTGCATATTTGGCATTTAATGTCTTGAAATGAAATTCAAAATGATCAAAACAGTTGAGGATTGGTGGGAGAGTTTATAGGTGCTGATCTTGCCTGGTGTTTGTGACTAAATTTATTTTTTTGGGGGGTTTTAGAGTTTGTAAAGAATGTACTAAGAGAGAAATGTTTTTTTCTTTTTTTCTTTGTTGGGGGTGGATGTGGTACTGTGGTGAGAGAGAGAGGGGGGGTGTTCACTAGAAACATCACTGGATGAGTTTGACATATGTGTAATTGCTCACGAACAAAATTAGGTTAATCATTGCTGTTGCAATTTCATTTTTTGGTTCCGTTGGTTTGCAAGTTTAGACAAGTCTTTTAGATGCTGTTTTATGATTGATAGAGATCAAGGAACGGGTGGTCAAATTTTTTAAGAACCTTTACTGTAGAGAGAGGTTTAAACAGGGCTGGAGCCAGGTGGAACATTAGGTGGGCATTTCCTTAATTTTTTTAACTGTGTTTACTTTTATTAGGACTTTTGGCAAAAAATATATTATAGCCTATTGCCAACTTTATTTTATGGAAAAAATTATAATTTTGACCCCCCCCCCCAACAAACTATCTCTCTCCCCTTCTTATTCTATTATCATAATGTTTATAGTTAAGTGTAGGTTAAATGCACCTTATATTGGAATTTTAGCACTTCAAAATCATGTACAATGACATTTTCAGAAGCAAGTTCCTAAGCAGTACTGTGTGAAATAGGTTACTGGTTTTTCTTGACAGAAGGAATTTCGTAATCTTCTGTAAAATTTTTGTTCATCAAAATTATCACCAATCATTCACTAATTTTGCTTACATCTGTTGAAGATTGCGGAGAAACACAATTTCTTAATCTTTGAAGACCGGAAGTTTGCTGACATTGGAAACACGGTAACAATGCAGTATGAGGGGTGAGGTTTTCCTTTCTCACGCAGTTTTTTATTAAATGGAAAAGGATATTCTTACGGTTTTATCAGCCGAATAATCATAACGGATGCATTAATGGGCTGTACATTACAGCCCTTTAATGCATCCGGTATAAATAACCAGTTGATGAAGCTGGTAAGGCTAGCATTGCTCTTGTTAAATTGCTCTAAGCAGGCCCTTTAGCCATGCTTGAGGGTTTTTCACTATGTTTTTTGCAGAGGTATCTTTCGTATAGCAGATTGGGCAGATATAGTAAATGCTCACATTATCCCAGGTCCTGGAATTGTTGATGGCCTCAAACTAAAGGTTTGCATCTGTAGTCCTATTTTATAGCCCGTTTGGTTCACTGTAAAGTTATTTTTCTTTTGGTTAAAAAATAAATAAACTAAGAATGGTGAAAACAGTTTTTTCCTGTTTCGCAATGTTCATTTGTATTGCCTCCCTCCGTCCCAAAT
This sequence comes from Lonicera japonica, assembly GCA_021464415.1. Taxonomy (NCBI): domain Eukaryota; kingdom Viridiplantae; phylum Streptophyta; class Magnoliopsida; order Dipsacales; family Caprifoliaceae; genus Lonicera; species Lonicera japonica. Next base: position 58,711,431 of record CM038469.1, read on the forward strand.
TAAGAGCCCACTTTTCTTTACAACATGGACCCTTAATTAGGGATAGAGTGAGTAAAAAAGTACATAATACTTGGGAGACACAATCTAGGGACATGCTTTGGAGGACACAGTGGTGTCTCACTTGTGCTATTGTCACAATGTTCTAAAAGGCACTTGGCAGTCTTTTTTTATTATATACATATATAATACTAGTATAATGCAAAAGCAGATGAAGCATGGTCAGGAGGTAAAGGGGAAGGAAGAAAGTTCAAGATAAGGTTGAGGAAAGAAGATAGAATGGGGATTTTATAATTAGCCAAAGTGAGCTTCATAGGTTCAGCGTGAATGGGAGGAATGGAAGATGGGTTTCCTTACAGTGGTTGATAGGTTATCTTCTGTTTTTCTTGAAGGAAAATATGCAGCTGTTTAATATATACATATATAAACACTCGGTCTATCTGCCTAGGCGGGGTGATTACCCGGCCACCTAAATCAGCCTAATTCCTGAAGCTTTTAATCAAATGTCTAGGCACTATTCGCAGAGCCCAGGCACCACCTAGGCCCCCTTTTAGAACACTGATTCTATAGTATTTGTGTAGATTCTACTTATGATGAAACCAGTTTATAATGTATTGACAACACGTCACTGTGCCCCCTGAATGTGTCCCTGTGGTATTACTCATAATTTTTTTTGAATAGATGGACACTACAGTATATGCAATTTTATTAAAAAATAATAAAAAAGGCGTAAGCAAAATTCATTTTCAAGTAGATGAAAACGTTTTTCACCCTACTTTGCACCCTGAAGTCTGAACCAAACAGGCCCTTAAGGTTGAACCCCATTGCAAGGCGTCAAAATAGATACAACCTAATTGGTGGAAATCTTATACTGTATTTAGGGTTTGCCTCGTGGTAGGGGACTGATACTACTTGCTGAAATGAGTTCGAAGGGTAACCTAGCCACTGGAGAGTACACAGCAGCAGCAGTGAAAATTGCAGAGGAGCATTCGGATTTTGTGATAGGGTTCATATCTGTTAATCCAGCATCATGGCCCGGTGGACAAGGAAACCCGGCCTTAATTCATGCTACCCCTGGTGTTCAATTGGTCAAAGGCGGTGATGCTCTCGGCCAGCAATACAACACCCCTGATTCGGTACGTACTTCCATCCACTGCTTCTTGTGTTCTTATTCATCTGCGCTTAGAAAAGGTAGCTTTATTATGCCTTATATTTTTGGAGAACCTCATACCTGGGTTCATTTTGTTTGAGTTTTTTTTTCTTTCCAAGAATCCTAAAATGGGGAATTCACGGTTGTAAAAGTGTACATCAAGTGCTCGTTTGGTTTGAGTTTTTGGGAAGGAAATGACATTGTAGATTTCATGAAAGCTGGGATTTGAGATTCCTTGCCAATGTTTGGTTAAGACCAGACCTCTCTTATTGAGAATAAGTTGCAAACATATTAAAATAATTGGAGATTCTCATTTCCCCATATTGAAAATAACTTTTCAAAGAATCTCATTTCCTCATCTCTGCAAAATTTTATAAAAAAACCCATCTATTTACTTCTCCAAATGAACATCCCTTGTTTTTGTTGTAGAGGAAATCCCCCTTTCTTGCCTAACCATATATATGTGTATATATATGTATGTTAGATCAGATCACAAATGGATCAGATTGGATTTGGACACATGGTTTAGAGTTCTGTTATCATATCTGATTAATCGGACCAGACAGATCAGATTCAGGAAAAAAGTCTGATCCATTGACACGACCAGGCACATGTACTTCGAAGTGTAGATATTGCTATAAGAATGAGGCATTTGTAATGTGGGGATTATAAACAAGAATAAATTTCTGTTAGACAAATTTTGCCATAGGAACAAGTTATACTCCACCAAATTTAATCATGCAATTTGATGTTCAAACCTTTTAAAGGAGGCACTAATTTCAACATAATCAATGGTCTAAAATATAAAACTGTTATTATTATGAGATTTGGTGCAATGATTATGTAAAAAATGGTGTTTACAGGTGATAGCTGATAGAGGGAGTGACATAATTATTGTGGGACGTGGAATTATAAAGGCGACAAACCCTGCAGAGGAGGCTCGAGAGTACCGTCTCCAAGGATGGAATGCATATTTGATGAACTGCAAATAAGCCTTGCTTTCCCTCTACGTTAATATTGATCCCTCAGCTTTGCTTTTGCGTTTTTGCCTAAGGGGGATGAAGATGTGTGAATTTTTGCATAATTTTATTTTTTATGCATGTTTCGCAATTATCATATGAAAAGAAAAGCCAAGAGGAAGTAGGCTTTGTCAACTTAGAAATATTTAATGTAATTTATGTTTGAAATTCTGGTTGGCCACTAGGAAATCTGGCAATTTTACGCTGTTGGCGTTTGCTCTGCTTTTGCTTCTGTTTTTAGTCTTTGGGTTTGGTTTGCTCAATTTTGCCAGAGCAAGTAGAACTTGGTAGATAATATACGTATATGAAGCATGTGGTACAGGCTATTTTTCAACTCTGTTCTCTTGTTATTTTCATCACTCTGGAGGAGCAGTGTAGCTCATTGGCACCGTTCCGTCCAATTCGTTCCACACTATCGGATACTCACTGGCTCTTTTGAAGGGACTACTTACTACAATTGGAGCAGATGGTTTGAAAACGAGCTCGAGGTTGAGCCCATGTTGGAAAGCCATCAGGGAAGCAAGACCCGAAGCAGCTGTTTCAGTTCCAAGCATAGATTCAGTCTCCCTTGTTTGCCTAAAATTGGGGTGGTAGATTATGATCCATTCATTGGGGTTTCTCTATAAATGTTTGTCTCTTGTTTGAGTTAAAGGTTATATTTGATGCATTGGATAAAAAAGTCTGAATAAGGAAAAAATTATGACCGGACAAGATAGGATAATAATTGATAGCTTGTCCTAATCCAGCATTTGGAGCTGTCCTGAATTACAAGTCTGGATAGAATATGATAATTCAACAAGTTTACATATGATTATATAAATAGATATATTATTCTTTTTTATCCCCTCCCCAATAACTCCAAATAGGACATCTATATTTTTCTTTAGCAAGAGTAAATATTTTCACCATTATTTCTTATCGCACCAGCAAAGAATAAAGGGCCTCTTCAAAATAAAAATAAAAAAGTAATCCACCTTAAAATCTATGCATTACGCACACTTAGTAAAGATCTGAATGATTTGAAAAGGGGAAGAAAGTTGGGAAGCTTAAACTTGGAAATCATGCGTGTTCAATCACACTTCCAATCATTTGGATTTGATGCTCAAAAAATAAAAAAATACTATTTTGGACTTCAAAACCTAAACTTCCGTCCATCCGTTCAGAACCACTTGTCAATATGACAAAAAAGTGAAAAACCCACTAATTTCAATGTAACAAAGGTAGAAATAACTAATTTACTACTTTAATTTGATTTTATTATAAAAAGAAAACTTGATGAACATCGGCCCTTTAAATTTAATGCACAATGAACACAGCTTTTGAAATATGTGCAAACCCCTAACCACCCTACAAAAAAGTAAGGATTTTTGGTCAAAAATGATCTTGTCTAATGCTTGGGTGGGTTATTGTTGTTACAAGTGTCAACTTCTACTAATATTAACTATCTTAAACATCTCAATCTTAGAAGTTCTCACAATAGGACTATTAATTAATTTCAAATTTAGTCCACTGCTGTTGAAATTGCTTGGGCTCATGGTTGGCCATCCAGTGGATTAGGCATCCTGTACCTAATCAACAAAGAATTCTTTGAAGGGCGAATAGCATATATGTCTATCTAGAAAAAGGAAAAACACTTTAAATAATTCATACTTTGATGTTTTGTATAAATTTAGATAATTAAAGAGCGAGGACTGAGACTTTTATTCCGACTAGTTTGCTATACATTTCTCTTGTATATTTAATAATTAAAAACCTCATTCTCCTCTTAATTTATTAGACATCCATTAATCTCACAAAACCAAATATAAATTTGACTATTAACAATATGTTGGATTATTAAATTGAATATTTTTTCTTAACTGATCGAATTTGGAAATATGATAACCCAGTCAAAATCCAATCAATTGACGGGTCTAGGTAAAACAACTAACCACAAAAGAAGCAATTTAACAAGTGCCCAAAACCAGCCTTCTCACTCATGTATTTGATGCATAAACAAAGCAAAGAGAGTTTTGCCGCCTCAAAATCCAAAAAATACATGAACAGAAAGAAAGACTTGCATTCACCCACTCACGCCTAATAATGACACTAACTAATCTACCATTCTCAAGTTCACAATAAAGCGTATATAATATAGTTAGATGGATGTGGACATGTTGCAATTACAGAGACAAATTTCCATTACTGTTCTTTCCAAATCCTACCGGTAACCCTAAGCTTCAGTTCTTTACGATCACCCCCGGAAAAGAAGAGGGCCATGTTGCGTTGAATGATGAGACCATCAAAACTGTCACGAACCTTTCGATGGCTGTCCCTTATGGTTCGGGGCACCCCCTGCCACGTCATCTTCCTACCATTCCCACCGACCTCAAGGCTGTAGGTGTAATTCTTTGCCTCGTTATCGTCGCCCATGAATCTCAAGAACGCTATGTAGACTGGAGCCATCCCCAGCTGGAATGCTTCGAAATGCAAGCAGAAGTACTGCCCAAAGCAACTAAAAACCTACATAAAAAATGTACCATAAGGATAAATAGGTCAAAGGGTCCCCAAAGAAGTTAGTCGATGTTGTGTTTGGTTTGCTAAAAGCTAGCTGCACCAAAACTGTAAAGACCGTCAGACCAAAAAAAAAAACTGTAAAGACTGCATGAACTATGTTTTGTATGCGTGTGGTGGTGGCAGCAGTAATGACATTGTCATAGTGGTTAACATGGTAGTGGTGGTGGTGGCAAAGATGGGTATTACCAGGGTGGAACACGTGTGATGGCAGCAGTGGTGATGGCACACAACAGTGGTTGAGACAGTGGCAGTACTTGTCCACAACTTTGGTGGTACATTTGAAAGTGAACTAATTTATTTATTAGGAAATTTATACAACATAACAGGCTCAAGAGAACAAAGAAATAGATATGTGCCCCCACCCTGCTTTTCTAGCAAAAGAAAACAAAACGTACCGTAAGCATCCATGTTGCGTTCTCAACCTCGTGTGGATTTGATTTGACATAACGATGGTTAAAAGTGCTGCCACTGTGCATGTCAACTTTGTGATCGTCTTTTAGATGGGCCACGAGATAGGGGATATCGCCAATGACTGTGCACTCAGATCCAGCATAAGGGCAGTTATAAGGTCTGAAGACGCATTGAGATTCGTGCTTTAGCTTGCTGTAGTAAGGGTAGATGCCCACACACCCAAAACTCTGATATTTACAAGGAAGTTCGAGAGATGCAGCCACTTTCTCCAAGGCAAGGCATCTTATGTTCCCGAGTTCGTGCCTGCAAGTTGGGCACCGGTTGTGCACCCTTGGCTTGCAACCTGAACACAGTGTGTGACCATTTGAGCACTGCAACAAGAGAAGAGAAACAATCTATGAAAGACTGTATATCTACAAATCTCTGATCTCAAAATTTCATTTTTTTTCTTTTTTCTAGGCATTTCACTTCGAAATAGGAATTTGTATTCTATTAGGTATCAAAAATAGAGTTAATAAAAAAAGGTTGTACTATTGTCAAAGCAATTATGGTTATTCCCAGAGCAATCTACAACATTAGAAGCATACGATACAACTTCTCAAAGCAGTACGATACTTTGGCAGTGGGGTACCCTGAAAAAGGAAGGTCCAAGTTTGGTCCTTTTTACAACCTACTATGTAGTTACATTTTAATGTAAAGAGTTTTGAATTTTTTGACCATCACCACAAAATTTCATCAAAAAAAATCAACCAGGAAGCGTATGAGAGATGACCATCTAAACTTTCAATGGCCGAAAGCCAATGGACTTTTGATGAGAAGTAATAATTAAATGAGGGGCAACAAATGCCATAATTAAACTGTGATTTGGCACCAATTTTATTACTTTACTACTACTGCTCTGTAATATATTTTTACTTCATCCAATAAAACTGAGAAAACTCAATGAGGGTTTACTTTAGTTTCTCCATCACTAGGCCGGCAACAAAAACAATGGCCCATCACTGAGTTTAAACTATATTTTAATTAAAAAAAAATGGATAAGCCTCGACCTTTCTTTCTCCGGTGACAATTAAACCAAGACTACAGTAATAGAACAATGGAAATCAATAAAAAATTGAACTCAATAAAAGATTTAACCCATTAATTATAAATATTAATGGGAGTATAAGTACTCTGTCCATCAAAAATTAAGAGTTCATTTTTCCTCTTATTTTTAAAGGAAAAGTGAGCTACTAATTTGGGACAGAAGGAGTGAAATATATTCCTGTCTCCCACTGTCTCATATTAAGAGTTAAACGTTCCTTTAAGGGATGTTACAAATTACGAGTTGCATGTTAAAAATCAAAGCACCAAATTTTCATGATGTTTAAAGTTTCAGACTTGACCCTTAATTAATATATATATATATTAGAAAAAAAAAAGTTTCACTTTTAAATGGTGCCCTACACTTGAGACAAATGGAGTATACATAGTTTTCTTACAAACCCAAAAAGGAAATGTCATTGTTGTTGTTGATACAAATTTCAAGAAATCAAACCTGGTGTATAGGAGGGTACATAGCATTTAAGCACACTGGACACTCCAATAAATCGCGAACATTGCTAGTGACGGCCACATTAGGTTTTGCAACATTTTGTGTGGGATCATTCACATGTTCAATAACATCCATCATTGCTTCATTCTGAGGAGGATCAATCACCTCAGGTTTAATCCTCAAGTCATCAAAATAAGAGTTTCCCATTGCCATAGTTAGGTAGGACCCAACTGTTCACTTCATATGCTAAAGATGAATCAAATAGGGTTAGTGGACATTCAAACTCTTATCAAACAATCAAACCACAAAATAGCCAAGAAAAAGAATGCATACATAACTCAAACTAGAACTTGAACTAGCACAACACTCAATGTGTGGGCAGTATTATATACAGTAATTCTTAATAATACAAATACTGTTATTACATTTTAAAACCTTGTGATGTAGTTAGGTTGAGTGGATAAAATGCTTTTGAAAACCAAAGAGGTTGCAAGTTCGAATCTCAATGCAAGTAATACTTCTTTTTTTTAATCAATGAATGGTATTTTGGTAATTTTAAGTATGTAATGAAAATAACAGGTATTCTCCTTCGTGTTTAATACAATAGATTCATGTTATCAAACCAAATAAAAGATAAAAACCAACAGGGATTCAGCCAATGTAGATAATAAGCTCTACGATACTAAAAGTATTTGCATTTGGGTATAAGAACTCTACACTACAGTAGATTTGACATTGAATAGTTCTAAAATAAAAGCTGTAGCCCTTCTGTTCTCCCAGTCCTCTACAATATGGATGTTTGGGGTTTTATCTTTAGAGATTATTTTTAAGTTCACACTATACATGTCATCATATGGAAGCTAAGGGGGACTCAGATTTTAATGGGATTCTTATAACAAATCTAAGGGCCAATATACACACAGTAATGAATATATATATATAAACCTCATGGGGATAGCCTAGTGGCATGGGTTCTCACCTCACAACCTGGAGGCCCTTACGTACTAGTCAAGTGTTCTAAGCAGTCTGGATACCACAATTTATCAAAGAACTATATGTGTGTGTGTATATATATAAAGAGAGAGAGATGTGAATATATTCATAGTTAGATAAATATATATACCCGATTATGCCGACAATAGAAACTCTTCACTTGATAGGTTGATGAACGATTGTGACTTCTTCAGTTTTGAGTTCATTATGCCAATTCATAATTTTTAGGAATTTATTGCTTTCCTTCAATATGGGTTTTTGGATGGGATTTTATGTACAAAGCACAATTTAATGGATTGGTTAATCAATATTTCATATTGTTCAATTCATCCTGCTTGCATTCTGTTTCACTCTATTTCTCCCTCACAAAAAAGCAAAAACTTGAATCAGCCTCGTGCATTTCAACCCTCAAAAAAGCAACTTGCATCTCAACCCACGAGAAAGCAACTTACATCTCAACCCTTGGAAAAACAGCTTGCATCTCAGCCATCCAATCTTTCATTTATTAAAGATTTGGAATTCAAAAACCATTTTTCCTTATTGTATAGATTGCATAAAACTACCTCTAAAAGTTGACATAGTTATCTTTTAAGCAGGGGAAGCAGTTACAAAAATCTCGTGAAGACAACCCTTGGTTTAACTAAGTTCAGATGGATGGCCATTTGTAAAGTATCTTTTAGTGAATTGTTACTTGTTCTGCTATTGCTTAACTACTGCTTATTAGACAGTTCTTTTTTGGAAAAATAATTAAACATATACAAGATATATACATCAATATACATGTTTCCACTAACTAATGTTCTTTAAAGCATAAAATAGGCAAAAATACACACATCTAATGATATGAAGTTACGCTCTGTCAAAATTTGGGAGCCTCTCATAACATAAAACAAGTGAATGATTCATGTTGAATAAAGAATAGCATGCCTTGTCCACATAGATAAGATCCTCAGACTCTGCAAAAGTCAAAAGTTAACAAAGTATCGGTACCCTACAAAGCTAGATATATGCTACATAGAAACAAAATTCATCGAATGTGGAAATCACCTACAAACAAGATGCTAAAACGGATTATTATATCTAAATGACCAAACCAACAAGAAATCTATCTAATATTACAGCACTAATTTTCAAATATCTATCTTAAATTTGGAGTGGGGATTCAGATAAACCCAGAAAATAACCCAATGGCAATGTTTAATTATAACGGACTTGGATCCCCTCCATTACCCCTTCCATCCAAGTGTGTCCAAGGGGGGAGTTCAAGGTTTGAATTGATGAATTTTTTCACGAAACTTGGCTAAGATGATCCCTGTAATGAATAGATCATCTCTACAAAATTTCATCAAAAAATTCAAACTGGGAGTGGGTGAAATGGTCATCTAAAATTTTAATGGTCGAAAATGAACATATGTATTAAATTTTTACTATACTTACTTTTGGTTTGAATTTTTTGACGAAATTTTCAGAAATTGATCCACTCATTTCAAATATCATCTCTACCAAGTTTTGTGAAAAAACTCATCCATTCAAGTCTCGAACTCGCCCCCCTTGGACTCTTGGATGGAAGGGGTAATGGAGGGGATCCAAGTGCAATTATAACATCTTTGCTTTTCCCTTCCATATATTATTTTCAACCCCTCCAAAAATAACATCACCTTAACACCGGCCGAACACCTTGAAAATTTGCCACTAGTCTCCCCAAGAGATTGACTGTTCATATGTGCACATGCAACACCGAGCCACGCTCCTACACCCTACACACGTGCTTTTTCTTCCTCGTTTCATAGCAATTAGAGAAGAACTAGTACTTGGAACCCCCAAACAAGATGCCAAAACAGATTATATCTAAATGACCAAACCAACAAGAAATATATCTAATATTACAGCACTATTTTTCAAATATCTGTCATAAATTTGGAGTGGGGGTTCAGATAAACCCAGAAAATAATCCAATGGCAATGTTTAACTATAACATATTTGCTTTTCCCTTCCATATATTATTTTCAACCCCTAAAAAAATAACATCACCTTAACACCTTGAAAATTTGCCACTAGTCTCCCCAAGAGATTGACTATTCATATGTACAAATGCAACACCGAGCCACAGTCCCACACCCTACACACTTGCTTTTTCTTCCTTGTTTCATAGCAATTGGAAGCTTACAAAAATAAGAATTGCCGTGCCCCCACCCCCCCTCCCCCTCCCCCAAACAACCACCACTAACACTTACATAAGTGTTGAGGAACCACCACCGAACTGCAGTGGCAGTGGGTTCACACTCAGCCAAACCGATAGCATCCAACCAGGAGGAACCCAATGATTCTTGTTGTGACATATATGAAAAATAAACCAAAAAGAAGGCGGCGTTTACACCATAAAATCTCTATTAACCAATAGCATGCAAATTCCTTTTGTGGAATATGGATCAATCAGTGAGGCATTAGAATACCAAACTCACACCGTTAGTAGCTTTACCTTGCCCATTGACATATTATGAACCACTTAAGAAGAATTTTGCTAGTTTCATCTCAAAAATCATACTTATTACTCTCAAAGTGGGAAGCCCCGGTTACTCTAATTGTGCCTAGGTTTGCCCATAATCCCCCGGTTTACTCTACACCATTACACTATTAATAACTTGGTTCTCTCTAGGTGCACAATTAACCCTACTTTTCATCAAATATTTCTCATCACTTTTTCCAATTTTTAATCTTTAAAAGTAAAGGAAATTATTTATGGAACAAAACAACAAATACAAGATAACTTTTTTTCAAATAAGTACACATTGATTCGGCTAATCAAAATATCAGAAAGTGTAGATTCCAAAAGTGTAGATAAAACCCAATTCCAATAAAGTACGTATTAGGAAAAGTTAAAACCAAAAAACAGATCTAGAAATATTCCACAAACACTTCAGTATATACGAAACATTGTCCCAAATTCACAAGACAAATACATACATACATACATACAATTAATCAAAATTATAACAAAAAAAGAGAACCTAAAAAGGACGCAAAGAATATTAATGAGATTAGGAAAAGGCAAAACAGAGATATATATATATCGAGCGAGAGAGAGAGAGAGAGAGAGAGAAATTACCTGGAACAGTTTTTCAAATCAAAACCCTAACGAGGGCAAATAGGTTCAAATCTTGTTGTCTCTAATAAAATTGGAGTTGTATCTAAATATATATATATATATATATAAGTTGTCTGGGTTTGTATATGCGAAGAATCCGAAGAATTTTCAAATTAAAGTCGTCTTGCAGAGAGATTCAGAGAGAGTGTGTGTATTTAATATAGAAGAGGAGGGAGCGTGCTCGGGAAAATACAAAAAAAAGTGGGGCCCAAAAAGAAATTGAGTTGGACCAATAATTCGGACTTGGGTCTTTTGTTATGCAGGGTGACGTTCCTCGCAAAACTCTTGTTAACCCTTATAATTTTACTAATAATCTTATTTTTATATTTTTATCTTAATAATATTTTCATATTATACTTATCACTCTCACTTATTTTTGAGAATTAATATCATATTTAATTAATTAATAACTTTATTAAATAATTAATTACATAGTAATATAAAATAAATTACTCCAAACTAACTCTAAAATTTCTCCATCATCTCTACCATCTTCTCAAACAAGCAAAATAACATAATAACTTAATTTTGGAATAAGAAAAGAAAAGCATGTGAGAAAGAGTTAATGAAAAAGAGACATACATGTTTTTATTTTGTTTTGTTGTTTATATGATTTTCATAGCATACACATCAAATATATAAAAAAAATAAATTTTTTTGTTTAAAACATGAAGATGGCTTATTCGATTATCCGTAACCGAGTTGCAGGCTTTTACATTCGGTTGCTTTCAACCGAGTATGAAATCCCATAAAATGTCATGCTCTCGGGACTTTCATTCGGTTGAGAGCAGCCGGGTGTTGTTATATCATGCTCGGTTGTGAGCAGCGGAGTGACACTAATCACACTCGGTTGCTCTCAACCGAATGAAAGTCCTGAAAGTGTGACATTTTATGGAATTTCATACTCGGTTGAGAGCAACCGAGTGTACAAGCCTGCAACTCGATTATAGAGAATCGAGTAAACCTTCTTCGTGCTTCAAACAGAAAATTGTGTTTTTTGTTTATATATATCGATGCGTATAATATGAAAATAATATAAACAATGAAACAGAATAAAAACATGTATGTCTTTCTTTCATTAACTTTTTCTTGTTTTCATTTCCTTATTTTAAAGTTTCTCTCTTTTTTCTATCATTATTCTTAACTTTTGAGTTTTGCATCAATAGAGGTTTTGTTTATACTATTCTCCTCAAATTTAGAGTTTTGCATTAATGGAGGTTTTGTTTGTTGGTTTTCCTATCTTATTCCAAAGTTTCCTTTTTTCCTTCCATTCTTCTCAAGCTTACCCTTTTGCATCAATGGTGGAGATCGAAGTTTTGTTGCCTATTTTGGTGCAACCAAAATTTGTTACTAAACTCGGTTGAAAATGGTAGAAGAGAGAAATTTTGGAGGGAAATTTAATTTGGGGATAAATGTTTGATTAACTTTTGTTTTAAATTAAAACAAGTGGGTGAAAAATTAGTTTAGAGTTAATTAACTTTTTTACTAGATTAAATGAAGTGGGGTGGAAATAACAATTTATCTTTTTTTTTGAATGGGAGTGTTATCAATGGATATTAGGGGTGCCAACATCACCACCCTATTATTCCTTTTATCTAATTTGGTCTCAAACAAGTTTAGTTCAAAATTTAAATAAATAATTTTTTTTCATAAATTTTAATTGTTAAAATTTTAGATGATTATTTATCTACTTTTGATTTAAAAATTTTGATAAAATTTAATAAAATTAATTTACTCATTTTAAAGATCATCACCACCAAATTTCATAAAAAAAAAAACTCATCTATTCAAATTTCAAATTATTAAACAAATTTGAATGAAAAAAGTAATAAAGGGGCCAATAATTCTAGAGGGAAGCATATATTTGAGAATGATGTATTTATATTATAAAATAAGAATTTTTATAGTAAAATGATAAATTAATTTAAGGTTTTATATTAATTTTTAATAGTGTTAATATTTTTAGACCATTAAATCACTTTTATACTTGTATTAAAACATCAAATCAATTGAATATTTATTTGCATACTAAACATACACACAAACATAACTATTACTTCTCTTTACTTTTTTACAACCCTTCTCTGTCATGGTCTAAATTTTATCAACTCTCTTTTAGACTATGTTCTCTTTAGAGGGGGTCTAATCCCAAATTGATATGTTAATTTTTTGTACCTAATAAATATGTCCGTATAAAATGACTTGAACTGAACAATTCAATAATACACTTGATTCATGTATAATATGATATATAGTAATTTCTCTTTAAGAAAGTAATCAAATCTAGTGGTTTTGATTAAGTGGTGATGCGTTGTGCTGTTCTTTTTGCTTAAGGTTGCGGTTGAAATCCCACTTTTTCATTGTAAATGTGCGTAAAGAGTAAATGAGTTTTCTTTATGCCTAAGGATGCATATGATTTAACAAAAAAAAATAAAATTAATAATAGATATCCTGCTGGGTAAGTAAGCTTCTATATTATTTAGAAGTCAAATATTTAATTCTATGATAAACAATTCTCAAAAAGATAATCGCAAGATAAAATTGAAAATCAAAAAGTCCAACAAATTTGGGAGCAGTTGAAATAGATCTTGACTTTATATATAGTATGTATATATACAGTGTTATTCTAGAAAAAAAAAATGTTCTTTTGATAATGGAATTGGTTCCTCTTTCGAAGGACTAAATTGTTGAATTTTTTTATAAAATGTGGTAGAGTTGATTTAATAGTGAAAAAGATTACTTTTGCTAAATTTCATCAAAATATTTAACCATTTACCCATCAAATTAATATAAGAAATTCATTTATTAGTTAAAATATATATATATTCTATTGGGGCAATTAAAAAAAAGGGCTTACTAGATAAAGATTTTCACACTAAGGCCAAGGAATAATTTTTTTTTAAATAAAGGGCCTATTTTTTATTTTATTGATAATATTACATGTGTCTTTTTTTTTCATTATAAAATGACATCCCAACCCTTAAAATAAACTAAAAAAATATCAATATGCATTAAAATATGGACTGCAATATGAACTTTGCAGTCTATATTTCACTGCAATATGAACTTTGCAGTCCATATTTCACTGCAATGTGAACTTTGCAGTCGATATTTTTAGTACAAAGTTCATATTGCAGTCCATATTTTACTGCAATGTGAACTTTGCAGTCCATATTTTTAGTGCAAAGTTCATATTGCAATGAAATATGAACTGCAATATGAACTTTGCAGTCCATATTTTTTGTGAAAATTTCATAAAAAGGGGTAATTTAGGTAATACATAACATATTTTTATTAATTAAATGATATTTAAATTTATTCAAATACATTCATTTAAAATATAAAACAAAATAGACCTCTTACACTAATTACCAATTAAAAATAGGCCCTTCATTCAAATTACCAATTAAAAATAGGCCCTTCATTCAAAAAAATATTATTCATTGAATTTTTGGTAAAAATCAATGTATAATAAGCCCTTCTACTTAATTTCTAGTATTCTATTTAAAACCTGGCTCTATATACACATGCAGTATAGAGAGAGAAAGAATAAACGAATATATAGAGAGAGATAGTGGAAAAAAAACATAGAGAGAGTGAAAAAATAAGATTGGGATTTGGTAAAGAAAGCGTGAGAGAGAGAAGGGCATCATTAATTAACAATAAGAAAGTGTCTGTCCCAGTCCCAGCAGAATGTCACGGTTTCAGACTGAGTTCGGAATTGTTCAAACAAAACTACCCATTCCGCGTTTACGTGACGTGTGGCGTGGATCCTTAAATTGGAAGTCTACCAAACCTGAATTATTATTAGAGTGCGTTTGATTGACAATTTTTTTTATAAAAAATGAAATTTTTTTACAAAAAATGAACATTTTTTATTTGATTTGATAATTTAATATAAAATTCAAACTTTTGGCTCGCACATGTGCATTTTCAAGGCAATTAAGAAAATATTTTCTTTGAGGAGAGGTGGTTTTTTGTTTTCCATGCTTGGACACGGTTCACGAGATAAGGTTTTTACCATTTTCTACATTAAAAATGTCATAACTTAAAATATAAAATTCAAAATAATATAAAAATTTAATATTTAAAATCTACTAATCAAGATCAATTAAACAAGATCCATCATCACTATATAATTATGTAAAAAAAATACCAATAATTTTTTCTACATTAAAAATGCCATAATACAACCAATATTTTTCGGGTAAAAAATTAAGACAATCAAACACACTACACTATATTTTCTATGTAACTCAATTCTAGGCAATTCAATTGTCTGTAACTTATTTTCTTTCCATGCAAATTCCATACTTGCAATCAAACGCACCCTTATTATCTCATGCAATTATTTCACTAGGTTTTTTGTCATGAACGATTTATTTAGTAAAAAATATATATATTTAAATTCCTATAGGTATAGTTGTTAAAAAAAAATTAATTTAACTGTGTATGGCCTATTTTTAATCGGACCAAGATCAAATTAATCGATATACGTGCAAGCTAGCCAGAAATACTATTACTATTGAACATATATCTATATATATATATATAATTGTGACTCTCAAGACTTTTTAATCTTTTAAATGCTATTATTTTAGTTTCAAAAGTTGAACAAGATAAAATATAGAGACACTTGTGTACCCATATAATAATATTACTAGAGTATACTCGTGCCGGACGGCATGTTAAAACGAACAAAAATTGATAATCGAACAAAATATAATCACATGAAAACGTGAAGATCAAGAGTGTGTTATTTAAGGATGACAACGAGTCAGGTTTCGGTTGTTTTTCGCCAAAATCAAACCCTAATCACCTTAAAATATAACTCCACCTGACTTGAGATAGGTTTTGCATTACAAAATCCGCCCCCACTTTTTGTAATTTAATCATATTATAAGGTTATTTAAAAGAAAAGGACATTATATTTAAGATGGGTTAGGTCATGGTAAAAAAAAACGCCCCATTCGGATCAGGTCAAATTAAAAACCCACCAGATCAGTCTATTTAGTTATTCTTAATTTTATCACAGTGTCTTCCAATCATTGTGTAACACTTCGAAATGACTAACGAGTTACAAATACATTAAGCATGCCATTATGTTTGTAATGTTTCATAAGTTTTCTTGAAATTTATGTATACATAATTTTATAATCACAATAAATTTTATTTTACAGATCTCGACGAAAATCTATCAAATATATAAGTTTTATTAAAAATTGATTTGTTGATTTAAAGTTATAGCATTTGCAAGTTTTTTTAACATATGATGAGAGAGAAGTGTTGTACGTAGAAAAGTAAAGGAAATAAGAGTTAACTATGTGTTTATGTTTAGTGTGTGAATAAAAAATTAGTTGATTTAATATTTTATTATGAATATAAAAGTGATTTAATGGTTTCAATGTTATATATACACCATTAAAGATTAAATATGAGACCTTAGATTGATATATTTAATATTTTATTATAAAAAACCTTGTTTTGTAGTATAGATTTCTCACATTTTTTAACAAATTTTAGAGTCAACTTCACTCTTTATATTTGAAGAGTCAGAAGCAACTCTTCAATTTGTAGAGCTATTTTGAAGATATTGTTCGGAGCAAAAAAAAAAAATACAATGTGACTATGTAAAAATATTTCAAATAAGTTCTTTGAATAGCTTTTTGGAAATGCTCAATTTACTTGATAATTCATGATATTATATTAATTTTTTAAAAAAACTTTTAAGTACACATGAAAGCGTTTGGTTAAGCGGTAAATGTATGCACTTTTTTTTCTAAGTCTTGGGTTTGAATATTATATATAGTAAAATTTCATTTCATTTTTCTAATGTAAAAATGATATTTTAATAATTTAATAGAGATACTAAATTTCTCTGTGCATTTAATAATATAGATGTTTTTTTTCCCATACAAATTGATACATTATCTAAGGCTCCGTTTGATTGCAAAGATGGAAACGGAAAATAAATTTAGTTAGTTTGTGTGAAAAGAAAGAAAATAAGGTGAGAGATGTTACTAATTCTATGAGTATATATCCCCAATCCTTCAATATTTTTGGTGGAAAATTTTTACTCACCACCAAGCAAAGAAAATTTCTTCATGAAAAAACTTAAAAATCAAGAGGATATCACCTCTATCACTCAACTCATTTTCCATCTTTTCACCAAAACTAACTCAATTTATTTTATTTTTCCACCTTGCAATCAAACTGGACCTAACAATTCTATTGATTCTAAAGGGGTGGAGAAGAAGGGGCTTGAACCTGGATGGCTCATGCAGATAAATTACTACACGATCATGGGAGCTAAGACTCGAATATAAGGCATAATTTAATTATTGAATTCACGACATAATATTCGCACAATTTTTTTCTTTTTTGTCTTTGTGACAGGGTGTCTTATACCACATTAAAAGTAGTAATTTTGTCACACAAGAACATGCATAGGCTTACTTTGCAAAACTAATTACCTAAAAAACTCTCTCAACTGATCAACTTTCCTCCCACAATTTATACTCACCAAAACGGTTGTTTACATGTGTGTATATATAAACATAAAAAAAGAGGAATTTTTAAATGTACTCATCAAATTATTCTTCTCACCCCAATTTTAAAAACTATTCTTCTCACCCCTACCATTTATTCTTAAATCCATTCATCTCACCCCGCCTCCCGCAGGGGCGTCTCCAGTAAGGTACGAGGGTGTGCGGACGCACACCCGAGCATTTCAGATTTTTTTTCAAAAAAAAAAAAAAAAAAAAAAGGTTAGGGACTTGTCTGCTTAGTTTTATAGTTGAGGGGTTTTGAGAAATAAAGTTAAACTTAAAAGAGCCTTATGTGGTTCTGCCTCTCCTTTTATTTCTATTTCCCTTCTGCACAGCACTCTGCCTCTCCTTTTATTTCCCTCCACGCACGCAGCAAGCCAGCAACCAAAGTCCAAAGACCTCTCCCTTCCGCACAGCACAGCACACACAACAAGCCATTCTCTCTCTCTCTCTCTCTCTCTCTCTCTCTCTCTCTCATACAAGCTAATAGTCCGGGTAGGGGAGGAGAATTGAACGCTATATATGTAAAATATATACCACACATTTAACTACTTTAACCAAAGCATATATATGATTATTGTATCTTAAAAATACTGTCTTTCAATTAAATTTTTGTGCGTTGATCCCGCTATTGTCGTGCCGCTTGTGCTACATTCATATTTTCCATCTAGTCTTGGAATAACCAGGGGCAATATTTTGTAATCGCTTTACTTGAAATTCTGCCATAAGTAGTCTCTATGACTGTATATGTGTAAAATTGTTTAATTGATTTAGTTTTAAATGTGCCAAACTTTATTGTTGGAATGATATTGCCCGTCTGGTTGTCTGTATGACTGTATATGTGTAAAACTAGTTGTGGCTTAATTTTATATTTTTCAAAATTTTTTTGTCTAAGGCTAATTTTATATTTGATTTAGGTTTAATAAACGTTGAATTTATAGGCTGATTTTAGAATGAAGAAGTATTATAGTAAAATAGGAACAAGTTCTTCCTCCGGCAGAAAATTGCGCACCCCCAGCCGGAAATTCCTGGCTACGCCACTGGCCTCCCGCCTCTTTTTTAGGTGCCAAACAGGACACTAAAATTCCCAATCTAGAAGCACATAACAGTTCCAATCATTCACCATATCAGCTTCAAATTGAAGCTTGCTTTCATATCTAGATATGACGAAAAAGACATTCATCAAGTTTGTCCAGGTCTGCCGTCCATGGCCCATAGCAATGGCAGCCTGATTATACCCCCTCGGACTTCTCATCCCCTGCTCAATTAACAAGTATTGCTCTAAAAAGATAAAAATACTTCTAATGAAATCTTAAGGTTGTATTCTTGTAGATAATTTATGACACTGGAAAGGAAATCTCATATAGGAAAGTTCTTTACTTCAATTGAAGTATTGATTCCAATGTTCAAGTTTCTTAATTAACTAGTTTGAGAGTGAATTGTATTTGTGGCCTCAAAATATCCAAATACCTTGGATATTGAGATTCCAAGGGAATCCATAAAAAGTTTGGTGATTAAAATAAATAGACAATGCCATATGTATTTCAGAATCAAAGAATGAGGATTTTTTGTTAGTAGCAAGTGACAAATAATAGGAAGGATCTAATTCAAGTCTCTGTTTCGGTTCAAAATATTGGTGAGAAATAGAAAAATAAGGAAAAAAGACATTAAAGTTATTTGGGTTAGAGTTGCAGAAGTTTAGAGTTCATGAATTCGGAACTCCATTTTTGTTTATGAATTGGATTTAGAGTTGCCGGAGAACTTCAACGTATGTGTGTGTGCGCGCGTGAGAGAGAGAGATGGTTTCTGCTTTGGGGTGTTAATTAAAAGGGATGAATGGAACTTAACGGGTTAGGGGCTGTTCGGTTAGTAAATAATGGGTTTTTCTATAAAATACAAAAAAAAAATTAGTGAGGTGAGGATATTGTTTATGTTGGTATAAATAAGATCAACAAAAAAAAAATCGGTTGCGAAACGTGAACTTTCTCTTTCAAAAACTTGTTTTCATTCTTGAAGGTTCTTAGAAGAACAAGAATTTTGAGGATTTTTTACTTTAGATATGTTTGACCTTTGTGGTGTATTTTACGAAGCCTGAATCTTAGTTAGTAAATAGCCTTATCAAAAAGACCTTAGTTGGATTTGAGATTTAATTTCAAAAATTCCGAGTCCTTTTTTGTTAAAAGTTACCGTTGACAGATAATTAAAGTTATTTTCAAATGAACCCACTAAAACAATTAACTCGTCTCACCTCATTTTAAAAAAATTAAGAGAAAAACTCATTTTTCTCGGCCAAACAATCCTTAACCTCCTAAGCTTTCAACACCGCCAATTTGCTGCCTCTGTTACCAATGATATTTTAAGGGCTTAAAGATGTGCTAAAAAACGAAGGTGGACAACCCCAATGAATTTCAATGCAAAAATTCTTTACTCTCCTCCAATTAATTCCACTCACTAATTAAAACTAATAGGCTATGATGTAAAATAGAACATAACATATATTGCCACGAAGCCATCAATGGCCAAAGATTCCCACCACCACCGTACCAATTTTTTGTTGCTCTAGTCAAAGATTTGATAGGGGAAGTGATCAAATTAAGCATACTCTTAGTTCAAAATTTCTGTATTTTCTCAATCTATTTTTTTTTTGTCAATTTTGCTATTACTGTCATTATGAAGGGAGTTGGAGATCTCAATTAGGGGTAAATGAAGGGAATTACACTGAATTAAGGGTATGTTCATGAAGTGTTGTGAGTCGATGTTAACGCGGGTTTGGAATAAGAGAGATAGGAAATAAAATCTTGTTTGAATTTTAAGAAAATAGTAGGGTGAATAGAAAGGAATTAAAAAATTTTAATCTGATAAGATGCAAGTTTACTCAACCACATATGAGGAAATGGTTTTATAGATGTATTTAAAAACTCCCATAATTAAGATCATTCATTTTTTAGTACCATTATCAAAGATCATAAAAGATTTTGACATCTTAAGATCGTGTATCACATCAATTATTAAGAGATAAAGGGGTATGCATCTGAATTCATTGGAGAAGATGATTAAGCAGAAGAAGGTTAAAGAATAGTCTTCCAATTGATACGTGGTTTCCTTTTCCTTAATTTTGTTTCTCTGTTGAAGAGGAATCGGAAAGTTGAGATAATCACATTCAATTGGGGACCATAACCCTTTAGTTACATGATAACTGTTTTTGAAATGCCAAAGCAATTTTCACCTTTTACTATTTTTAAATTGGCTCCTCATCAATTTAAAAATACAATTTGGTCTCTACACATTAATTCTATAAAAAAAAATACACTTAAGCCTAATGAAAAATTTAATTAGACCACTTAAATTTAGACTTTTTAATAACAATACACATTAATAATTTACATATGTAATCCTAATTAAAATTAATATAAAATTAATCTAACAATATACATGCACTGTCTTTTGTAAGAGTGGTATGGTGGAAGAAAACAATAATTCTATGCGAACTCAAATTGCCGACTCAATTCAAGCGACACACTACGTGAAATTGGCCATGTTGAAATTTTTTATTTTTATTTTTCTGGTTTAGATTTTTACCACAAATTAATTCCCCTCCACTATCTTAAAATCCTAATCGACGAATTCCTTAATCCCAATCCAAATCGCAGCATCTTAGAACTGTGCTCATCTCCTTCGACCCAGGGCAGCCTTGCTCATCTCCTTCTTCGCATCGAACCCCACAGACGCTCATCTCATTTGACTCAACACAGCCTTGCTCATCTCCTTCGGTGCATCGAACCCAACATATTGAATTTTGTCAGCTAATATGGGAATTACAACAAAAAGCACTACTTTGAGTATAATTTTTTTGGCTTTCAAGAAGGTGATGGTGTATGATTGGGAACTTTGTTTATTAATTTTTTTTTTCATTGTTTATTATTTGGGGCCAATTAGTTTATTGATGAAGATTCCCCCCATTTTGTGGCAGGTTTGGGTTTTAGAATTTTTTACTCACCTGATTTAAGATTCTTCCTGGCGCGGTTGAATCAAGGAACGCCATTGGAGCTTGAAGAAGGCTGTGGAGCTACAAGCATAGTCTTACCAAAACAAAATGAACATAAAGGTTTATAAAATTGATTTTTCTTGTGCTAATTAGTTGTCACTTTTAGAACTGAATTAAATTAGTGAGGTGAATGTAATGACTTGCACTTGTAATGACTTTTGTAAGTAAAATATTTACAATTACGATGACTGATGCTTTGTGTTATGATATTGTTTTGTACAAATTGCACCTAGGAGATAATGTGTTAAAATTCTAAATTGGCTCTCTGCCATTGTAAGTCTTCAAATATTATGGATGTCATTTTGGCGTGGATATAATGCAAGTGTAAGATATGTCAAATGGCTAAGGATTTTGCACTAGTCTTGGATTGGCTCCAGCTAATACCAATACACCCATTCTTAACAAATGCATCCAAGGGACTGTGGATCAAAATTGTACTTCACCCACAAGTGATCATGGAGAACTTTGAAATCTACTTATGCTAGGTGGTAAAAGTAGTAGCTCCTTCACCTATCAATCTAAAACAAATTAGAAATCCTATCCTAGCTCAATATATTCATTTGTAAGTGTTCTAAGCATTCTCACAATTGCACAAATGAATAGTACTTATGTACAAGTTCATTTACTTTGCATTCTAATTACTCCAATTATGCACACTCTCACAAAAAGCTCAAATATAGCACTTTCCGTGGTCTAATCATCCCCAAATTTATACAGTGGGTGTAAAACATGTCCACGACTGTAGACAGTTTCCAACATGTAAATCATAAAAGAATATTAAAGAAGTAAGGAAAACATAAACAACATAATTTTATACTAACCAACACTTAATTTCTAGGTTTTTCTTCAATTTTCTCTTATTTCTATCGTCTTTCTCTACCTTCTTTTTTCGATGATTTAATTGAATTTTAGGAAATAAAATAAAGGTAATCTGTGTATTTGCTGAACCAAGCTCCTCATAATTGATTTTGTCATGCTTAAATGATAGTTGAAGAAAGCGAGGCACCTTGCACTTGTTTCAAAATTTACATGCACAAAAGCACCACTATCACTTTATTTTATGTTTAACTCCATTTTTACATATGCAAGTACCTCATATTTTTTTCATCGTAAAATTCAAGCTTCTATTACAAACTTCCACACTATTCAACACATGAAACACACATGGGGATAACTCTCCAAATTAAATATATCTATATATATATATATACACTTAGCTTCAGGGGTGGAGGTAAAGGGAGGCAATCATTTCCCCCACCCACCATCCCCCGCCCCCACTTAAATTTTAAAAATTTATTACTTGTATTAATCTTGCCCCCTTAATCTTGAATAAAAATAATATTAACACTAAATTTTCTTCTTTAATTTACAGAAAGTTAAACTAGTACTAAAACTTATGCTCCCTTAACAAAATTCTAGTACCACCCTTGATTATTTAAACACTAATCGTGCTTAAATGAGACAAATGAAATATGTTTAAGGTTTTGGATGTCACACAAATTCCTTTTTTGAGATAGTAATGTTAAATTTTGATGAAATTTCGTGGAGACTCTCTGTGATGAGTATCAGCTCCACAAAATTTTATCAAAAAATTCAATCGATAGGTGTGTGAACTAAAGATCTAAAAATTTAACTAAAAAAAATGTAAACATATATATATATATATATATATATTTGGTCCCCACTTCCCGGTTTAATTTTTTATTTTTTTTTATGAGAATTGGTGGGAGTTGAGCTACTACGTACTCATCATGGGGACAATCTCCACAATATTTTATCCAAAAATTCAACCATTTACCCCATTAGAAGGAAAAGTCCATTCTCTAACTAATGAGTGGAAGCACCTTCTAGCTAGAGCATGGTTGATATATATACATGTTATCATATAAAGTTTCGCCCTTTCTAGAGCCCAGTTGATATATATACATATATATATATATGTATATACATACACTATATATTATATAAAACCATGAAAGAGTTCAATTGCTTTTGAGGCTTTGTCATACTTTTGATTTCCAATTTTATCCAGGCAATCTTCTTTTTTCATAAAAGTTAACAAGATTGGAACCCTCACTACTAAGAAAGTCACTAGGCCACTTCTTTTTAATAATTATTTGCTTCACATTAGATGTATACAAGCTAGTCTCACACGTATTGGTTTGTAGGTTAATCTAGTATACATAATGACCGCCTAGCGCTTCGCCACCTAGGTCAAGAAAGGCACTCTATTTTCGCCCTAGGTCCACCTAGTCCACTAGGCCACTTCTTTTTAATAATTATTTGCTTCACATCAGATGTATACAAGTCGATCTCACACGCACTGGTGCATGTGTAGGTTAATCTAGTACATATACATAATGACCACCTAGAGCTTCGCCACCTAGCTAGGTCCGAAAAGGCGATCTATTTTTGTCCTAGCTAGGTCCACTAGGTTCATTTTTAACATTGTTTTTATTGTACATTGTAACATATATTCGTTTTATCACAACTCTGTAAATGACCGAGTGTTTTTTCTCTGTATGGAACTTGATTACCGATACTCGAAAATGTTGTAGCTAGAGCTTAACCTGGATCATTTACGAGAGTGAAAGTTAAGGAGGGTTTGTTCGAATAGAAGGCCAAAATTATCAATTCCCAAATATACTGCATTTGAATATTGTAGATCAATTTGAAGTGGTGTTGATTGGTGTCAATTCCGCAAATATTGGGCACATATTCCAATGTTATTGATCAATTTGAGGTGGAGTTGATTGATATGCAACGTAACAGAGCTTTTTATAATTTGGTCCAATATATGTTTGAGACAGTGAGTCAACTAGATAATGTAGTAGTTGAAGAGTACATATACAAGTTCTGTTCACCAGGAAATTAAGGAGAAGTGAAACAAGTCCAAAGCGTAATCCTTTACGCCATAGATCATTATAATATATAACTGATCGAACAAAGATGGGAAGTTGATAATAATAATAGTAGTGATCATTCTTGGCACTGAGAATTAATTGTAATAATTTAAGCACCAGACATTAGTGTTATTATTAACAGATGTACAAGTGAAATAGAGATTCGATCGTAATTGAGTCGGAGAATATATATATATATATAAAGTTGGGTTATGAAGAGGGATTCCCTCACTTTAACAAAAAGAAGGGATAATCATTTTGAGGAGTAATTTGATGAATTTTTTCGTAAGATTTTGTAGAGATGATCTATATTATGAGTAGATCACTTCCACCAAATTTCATAAAAAAAATCAACCTAAAAGTGGGTGAGATGATCATCAAAAATTTTAACGGTTGAAAATGTACATATTATTACAAAGCATACTTGACCATCTAGATGGTCAAGCTCATCTAGATGGTCACCCATTCACACACCACCAACCTCACCCATTCACACACCACCAACCTCACCACCAACCTCACTCATTTATGTATATATATAGAGACTTAAGCTATTGTAAAATCATCATTCAATAAACACAACAATCTATTCTCATTCTCTCATCTCTCCTTCACTATATACGTCAACATGGTATCAGAGGAATGTTGACACATCAAAAATCAGCCAAACATCCCCACAAAACCTCCCAAACCCACACCATCTCAAAAATTTCCAACCAGGGAAATTTAAAAGCAACAGAGGAATTTTTTCTGTTTCGGGTCAAAAAAAATTTTTGGACTGTACCCAAACTTTCGCATTGACCTCGCTAATCTCCCAAACCAGGCTCTGGGGGATTGTTTTAGTCCATACAAAGATTTTTTCAACTTGCAGACTTTATTTGTATGCTCAACCGGGATCTTATATCCAGGTGGGAACTCCATATACACATCCTCATCTAACTCTCCATGTAGGAAGGCATTTTTGACATCGAATTGTTGTAGAGACCAGCCCAAGTTTGCAGCTAATGAGAGTAACACTCGCACCGTATTGATTTTTGCTACTGGTGCAAATGTCTCTAGATAATCAATCCCATGCGTCTGTGTGTATCCTTTCGCAACCAGTCTTGCTTTGAATCTTTCGATTGTTCCATCTGCTTTGAATTTCACAGTGTACACCCACTTGCAACCCACCTTCTTCTTTCCTGCTGGTAATTCGGTCAATTCCCATGTGTCATTTTTCAACAAGGACTTCATCTCCTCATCCATTGCTGATTTCCACTCAGAATCACATAAGGCTTCCTGCACACTGTTAGGAATAGATACAGAAGACAATTGATTCACAAAAGATTTGTTAGATGCAGTTAACCGATCATAAGACACATAATTACTCATAGGATATTTGGCTTTACTGGTAAAATCTGGGTCATACGTGGGTTTAGGGACACCTCTATTTGCTCGGTCAGGGAGTTTCTTTATAGGAATAGGAGAAGATGATACCTGGGAGACCTCATTTTCAGGGATATTAGAAGTGGACGATTGGTTGTTAGTGTTAAGCGGAGATGGAGACTCCAATGGAGGAAGGATTGAAGTTAGAAGTCGAACCAGATCAAGTGCCTGTCGATAAAGGGCGCTATCAACGATTGGTGGGAAGATTGATGTATCTAGCACATACAAGGCCTGACATATCATATGCATTGAGCATTGTCAGTCAATTCCTACATAATCCAGGGGAAAAACATATGCAGACAGTTATGAGAATTATTAGTTATCTCAAAACATCTCCTGGAAAGGGAATCCTGTTCCAAAAGAATAAGGATTTTCTGAAGGTTGAAGGATACACTGATGCTGATTGGGCAGGAAATATATGTGATAGAAGGTCTACATCAGGGTATTTTACATTTGTAGGAGGAAACTTGGTCACTTGGAGGAGTAAGAAGCAAAATGTAGTATCCCGATCAAGTGCAGAAGCAGAATATCGAGGAATGGCGGCCGGTATTCAAGAATTGTTGTGGTTGAAACTGCTACTGACAGATCTCGGTTTTCCTCCGAAAGAACCTATGGTGCTATATTGCGACAACAAGGCAGCATGTGATATCGCACACAATCCAGTTCAACATGATAGAACAAAGCATGTTGAGGTGGATAGGTTCTTCATTAAAGAGAAGTTAGAAGATAAAGTTATTACTATTCCTCATGTACGCTCTGAAGATCAGTTAGCTGACATACTCACAAAAGCCGTGACACGAAAAGTATTCGCCAAGCTGATTAGCAAGTTGGGCATGTTTGATATATGTGTGCCAACTTGAGGGGGAGTATTACAAAGCATACTTGACCATCTAGATGGTCAAGCTCATCTAGATGGTCACCCATTCACACACCACCAACCTCACCCATTCACACACCACCAACCTCACCACCAACCTCACTCATTTATGTATATATATATAGAGACTTAAGCTATTGTAAAATCATCATTCAATAAACACAACAATCTATTCTCATTCTCTCATCTCTCCTTCACTATATACGTCAACACATATATATCAATTTTTCAAAACACTCACTTCTAGGTTGAATTTTTCTACGAATTTTTGTGGAGGTGATCTACTCACTATATAGATCATCTTTACAAATTTTCATAAAAAAATTCATCGACTTACCCCTCTAAATGACCATCCCTTCTTTTTGTTGAAGTAAGGAAATCCCTCTTTATGGCCTAACTCTATATATATATCTAAAAGACAGAACCTAGTGTGTAAAATTGGAAGTGTTTCTAAACAGTGAAACAATTAGTGACAAGAAGCTAGCAAACATGACTAGCATTAGAGGATTTTTAAACATTTCAAGGAGAAAGGGATTAATGAGAGATCACTACGTATATGAATTTAAATATATGGTGTCTGTGAATGGTCCAATAATTTTATAGATCATTTCCAGTCTTTTAATTGTCTCTGTGCTTGGTGTAGCGTATATATCTATGTACTAGATTTTCATGCACACGCTAATATTTGCATTTATACATATAAATAATTTAAAAGGAAAAATTTCATTTAAAAAGAATTTTTTTTGAACATAAGTAATTTAACGGTTGAGAGTGTTTATACCCTTACAAATAGCAAGGAGTCAAATCCCATTACTTGTATATATTTTTTGCAAGGGCAAAATTAAAAATAAAAATATGACGGCTTCAATAACCGTTGAAATGAGATTATCAATATATACTGTCTATTGACGGATATTTATTGATTGCTTTCTTAGATTTTCAAAGATAAACCATAAGACAAAAACTGAGACCAAAAATTTCAAACCTTTTTTTGTTTGCGGGTAGCATGTCTTGTGGAGTGTAGTTTAACACTTCTGTTCTTGATTTGTTCATGTGTTGCTCCTATGGCGTTATTTAATCTACTGTATTTAAAAAAGACAGTCTTATTTATACCCCTAAATGTGTCACAAATATCTCTTCTAAAAATATATTTTAACATTCCTTTATTTATCACAAACATTCTATCCATTGTTTGATGTTAAACAAGTTCTTAGTAACACTCTTCTTATTTGAGCCGAGTTGAGCTGAGTTTATGGAAGTGCACTCATATTTTATTATGCAGGTCTTACTTAAAAAATACTCCAGCACTCCATCGCTTGATATTAGGCGAGTTCTTACCAATAAACTCTCCCCATGTGAGCTAAGTGTATGTCAATGCACTCATCTTTCATTAGGAGAGCCTTAAAGGGTGTTACTGACAATAAATTTGTATTTGTGACAAGGGGGTATTTGTGACAAATATGGGGGTGTAAACAACACCACCTTTCTTTTTATTTGTTTGGTAAACACAAATTCCGAATACACTTTAGAGGGGAGAGTAGGGGATAAAGTCATTCATCTCAAAACTTATGGGATTAATTTTTCCTTATTATTTTCCGGCATTTATTACAAAAAATTTGGACAACAATACCCCTACCTAAATACTTTTCATACTTTACCAAACACAAGAAAATAAACTTGATAGGAACTTTAGTTTTCCACCCCAGTGGAAAAGATAAGATAATTGATTTTCCTTTCGTGAACCAAACGAGGCCTAAATATGTTTTTAAGAGTTGTTATTGACGCATGTCATTTCACTCTCTAATATGTTCTCTAAAAAAAGGGCTAACTATTCTATTGACACACATCATTTTTTTAATTAATGGTTAAAATGTTAAACTCAAATTAATAATAACTAATAACTCTAAATCTTTTAAACACAAATTTTTACCCCATTAACTAAATCACATTTTTTCATCATCATCATCATTCATCCAAATCATCATCCATTTCCACCATTGTCGCCGCCGTTACCACCACTACCACCACCACTATCCAAATCATCACCCTCTCCAAAAGAACTAAGATACTTATATTTTTGTTCTTTATGTTTCATTTCATTCCTAAACCATTTGATACAAAAAAATAAAAATATAATATGAATAATGTTTGCTCGGTTCCTATGGTGTTCACCATACTCAGTGCCAAGGAACCGAGTAAAGCTTTGTGTCATTTTTTCAATTCTAGTAAGTTCCTTAGGACGAAGTGACGTGCACTTTACTCAGATTTTTTGGGCCGAGAATGACAAACACCACTCGGTGTACCTTCATCTATAGTGGGATTTTGTTGTGCATCAACCAAGAACTCTTATTTATTCTTTCTAGCAAACAAATATGACAGCTTTCTTGTCAATATCACAAGGTAGAACTTTCTTTTTAATCGATAATGAAAAAGTTGAGAGAAAAATATAGAGAACGACTAGATTGGAAAAGAAAAAGCTAGAAAAAGAAATTGAATATGAGATTTTTGGATGGGTGGAGTGATTTGTTTTGTTTTTTTGAATTGTAGAAAAAGAGAAAGAGGAGTGGTAAGAGTTTAATGTTTTTTAAATTAATATTAATTAATTTTAAAATTAAATATAAAGTGTTAAGAATAGAGAAAGTGTACTTATATACTAGAGAGTAAATTATGTGCGTCAATTATTTATTTATTTTTTGGTTTACATAGGGACAAACAAAACCAAAATAAACTAACAAAACAAAGCAAAAAAACAGAACCGCTAAAAGTAAAACACTAAGCACAACTTCAACCAATGCCCTGACGATCCACATCCAATAATAGGAGACGAGACAAAGCAGGAGGCGGCTTAAAAGTCCTGTCTAAAGGTAAATTGCCAAACTTAGCATTAGTAGTGGCCCAATGGGCAAGCCTATTTGCCTCTATATAAACAAAAGAATAAGAAATATTAAGGACTTTTTTAGCCACATCCCAAAAAAGGTCCACCACCCTAATATCATCCCATGATAATATAGAAGCCTCCATTATGATAGCATCAATAACAATCTTACAATCAGATTCAATCACAACATGCGAAGAAAGATGATAAGCCGCATATATAGTCGCATCAAGGATAGCCTTCACTTCTACCACAGTTGGAGAAGAACAATAAGAAAAATAAAATTTTCCATAAATTAAGGCAATAGTGTAATACCTAATAACATAAGCAGCTGACCTCAACTTAAGATTTTCAGAATACACACCATCACAATTAATTTTCATCGTACCTGGATAAGGAGCAATCCAGCGACTGGGATCAGGAGAAGACTCATCTAAAGAAGACTTCAACAACTTATTAGAAGCCAAACCAAATTCAAAAGCCGCTACTACTGCTTTAGAGATAAAAACTGAGGCCTTTGGATCAATACCATTAAACATCATATCATTACGGGCTTTCGAAATAAACTAACATAGATAGCACATCAAAGATGACGCCCTTAAACCATCAATAATTTTTTTATCCAAGTTGGAGAAAATGTCAAGAAACCAGATTTCAAATCTCGAAATATTCTTTAACTCAATTACAATATTTAAGGACATTTATGCCATAGATCCACAACCCAAGGACACAAAATTAGTATGTGCTCTATTGCTTCAGGTTCTTTATGATAGATAGGGCAAATAAAAGAAGAAACACACATACGAGACCATAATGCTTTTCTAGTCGAAAGTGCTTCCAACACACAGCTCCAAAGAAAGTGCTTGATTCTAAACAATACCGGAATCTCCCAAATAATACGCCATAACAACTTAGGAGGTATAAAAGAAGAGCTTGGGGAAAAAGACTTCACACTTGGATAAGATTCTTATAATACCTTCAAACCCGACTTCACCGAATACTCCCCATTTTCAATAAAAGGCCACAATAGCTGGTCATGCCCAAGAGGAGTACTCAAAATAATTTGACGAATAACGACGGTCACCTCCGGAGGAAAAATAGAGTTTATGAGATCAATATTCTAATCATCCGACAACGCCAAAATTAATTAACATACATAATTTAAAGAAGGCCTAGAATAGTCCTCCAAAGATTGGAATTCCTTAACGACTGACCAGATATTAATCGAGCCTCCATTCCTGACATTCCAAAAATAATTAGCTTTCAACAAGTCCTTGCTACAAAAGATCCACAAGCCTGTTTTATTAGATGAAACATCCCAAAACTCCTTATTAGGCAAATAAAAACTTTTCAACAAGATTGGACCCCGCGGACGCGGAGCAGTACACTGGTTATGTGCTCCACTACATTGGAAAAAGATAGGAAAGGTCTTGACCAACGGAGACCTGTAGTGGGAACTTTCTGTCAGCTAATACACAATCAGATCAAATAAATTAAGATGTTTAAGGCGTAAAACTTTGCCTTTTTGGGAGGAACGAAAACGAAAGTGAGATAAGAGAATGGGGGAACAATTTTTTGAAGAATCGGCGTTCTCTTCAGCATCATCTTCTTTTGATTCTGATGAAGACGATGAGTTTGTGTGTGAGGGAGACGCAAAAAGAGAGCGATGGATGGAGCACTATTCTTCTTGCCAAAGAATTCTGTTGGTTGGAGAGGGAGACTTTTCCTTCTCTCTTTGTTTGGCTAAAGCTTTCGGCTCTGCTCGCAACATGATCGCGACTACCATAGATACCCAACGTAATCTCTCTCTCTCTCTCTCTTTCATCTTCCCTTTGATCATAGATTGATTGTTCAAGAAAGTAGTAGCAGTGGTAGTAATTAAAGGGGTATGCTTAATAAATGTTTTACACAGGGGATCTGGTAAACAAGTACGGTAACGGAATAGAGAATATGAGAGAGATAGAAGAGAGGGGAGGGCTGGTACTGTGCGGAATAGATGCAAAAACTATGAGCCAACACTTCTTCCTTAAAACCCAGAGGTTCGATCGCATCGTCTACAACTTCCCCCATGTTGGTTTCATCTTTCCCGAGGGTAATGGCTGCCAAATCAAGTGAGTTTCCCCTCTCTGTATGATGTTTTCCTTTGATGCTCAATTGTTTTATTTTTTTTGTACTTTTTCTAATAGGGTCTGGATAAATAAATGTAGCTGAAAGATTTATCTCTATAATCAATATATGCATCTGTAGATGTCATTCCTTCTTGCAGTTCACTAGCCCTTTCATCAAGGGAGTCAAAGCATCTGCTTTTTTAGCTTGCACCATTTAAGACTAATTTCCAGTATCATTTGGCATCTAGTCGAAAACCTCGAGTATGTGCAGATTTCCCTCACGGAAAACATTAATTTATGCAATGCCCAAATGTCTCATTTGTTATTATTATACCTTGGATGTTGAATAAAAGTTAGGGGCATCAATGGAGGGGATTTCTGCACAAATCCAATTCCGAATCCGATCTGGTTTATCCAAGGAATCCAATCTGAATCAGCTAAACCTTTTCGTTTAACAAGTCCGGTAAGGATATATCTTCAGTCCATTTTATAATTTGATCCGAAGTATACACAAATGATTGAAGTCATATTTTGTCAAATAATTCTTCAATTTCTGGATCGGTTATCGGTGTGGATACTATATATCCATTGGATTCATGGATCGGATTGGCTATATGGTTAGTCAAATCTGATTTTGATACAGCATAATCTATTCCATATATGATCCATTGACAGGCCTAGTAAAAACTGTGCTGATTCTAATGGTGCGTAGGTTGAACAAACGGCTGGTAAAAGGGTTTCTAAGGAACGCAAAGGTGCTTCTGAGAAAGGAGGAAGGAGAGATACATGTAAGCCACAAGGATGGCGACCCTTACGATAAGTGGGACTTGGTGAAGAAGGCAGAGAAGATAGGGCTTGTTTTACACGAGACCGTGGCCTTCTGCAAGGAGAAATATCCAGGTTATTACAACAAGAGGGCCCATGGTAACTTTTCTGATGCCGCCTTTCGTTTAGGAGATTGCACTACTTTTAAGTTCAAGCATGCCAATAACTCTTGCTAGCAATACTAGTAGTAGTATTTGCTTTGAGAATTTGGATTTCTAATGCTGAATTTTCATTCGAGATCGCTAGGTACTAAAACTTTGAAGTTTTCTTAGGCGTGTGAGACTCTTTTGTTGTCGAAAAAACAGCTAATTGAGTTTGTCTTATTGTAATATATATGTGTGTGCGCGTGTGTACTTATGTATATAATTGCTAGTACTAGTATTCCCTTGTTTCCGTAATCTTTTATCTCTTGTTTTTACGTAATTCTTTGAGATTCCTATGTAGACACGGGGCAAAAGTCTAATGATATTGATTAGACTAATTTTGCATATAAAATTGGGGGCGAAGTCAAAAAATCCTTATGCGGAATTGGGAGGTTCCTAGCCCATAAGAATGTACAGCGGCCAGTCATGAGGCTAGGAGAGCCAGGCGGTCGCATAGAGCCCCTGAAATTATTGCATTTTTGAGTCGTGAAGTTTTCTCTGTAAAAGTGTAACTATCACGGTTTACTGGGTAACCTTCATTATTGGTTCCAAAAAAGTGAGGTATCTGACAAAGCTTATAAATATAAATATATAAAGTCTTTGTTAAAACCGTCTTAAATCTACTTTTCTAATTTTTCCCTAAAATACACGAGGCATGTTCATGTATAAAATCTTGCCTCGGCTGTGTACGTCAACTCGAGCTGTGCGTGTTACTTGTATAAGAATACGCAATTACAAGTCCAAATTTTTTGTATGTGATGAACATGGCTTATGGTGTAAATTTAGTTTAAGGAAACTGAATGTCCTGCTCGCTCTCTATGAAGATAGTAAAAAGAAAAAACATAAACCTCTTTATTTTTAGGGGAAAAAAAGTAAAAATAAACCCTCTTATGTTCAGAAAATAAGAATGTCAAAAACATAAAAAGAAATGAAATGATTTTTGGAAACCTCCGAGGTGTACCACCATTGAATATAGGGAATAGAGGTAGCAAGGAAAATTCCCCACCAGTATTCCCATATTCCACGGCGAGAAAGCTATGAACATTTGATTACACATATTTTTTTTTTCGTATTATAATAAAGCGATATTTCATATAATATATTATAACCATGATATTTAGTTTTAATCAAAGTATTTTTATTATTGTCAATACAAGAGAAGTAGAGTTTCAGTTATAATAATAGTGAATGAGTCTAAAAAGAATGGAATCTTTGCGACCATTATTGGTGGAGAGTTTTTTAGAATGCCATTGCTTTCGGAGAGAAACATGTACTTCAAAGAGTGTAAGCAGACTAAGCTTTGTCATTTTCGCTCTAACGATATTGAGCTTTGAGAACTGGAATTAAAATTTGAACCGAGACAATGCTATCCATATTTTGTAGCTTAATTTTTTCTCCAATTTCAATTTCAGAGGTTCCCAAACGCATATAGTGTTTAACAAGGAGCCACAACTCTTCAACGCTGGCGGAATTTATTTGTGTTTTGTACCATCTTATTTGCGCTAAAATAAATAAATAATAGAAAAGCATGATCTTTACAAAACTTCAGCTTTCATAAGAATAATGTTAACGATTAAGCCAACATATTTTCTCTTTTACTTTTTCCAATTTAAATCAAATGATGCGTGTGCACATCATGTGCTTCTAGTTCTAGTTGTATAAAACCAAGCGCGGACTACCTGGTTATGACACTAAATTGTCTTAGTTCGTAAGAGTTTGTAAGAATAACTATTAAGCAAACATATTTTCTTTTTACTTTTGGCAGTTTAAATCAGATTATGTGCGTGCACATAAAGAAGGCCGCGCACATCATGTGCTTTTGGTTCTAGTTATATAAATAAGATGATTTGGTAATGAATAACTGTATTATTATTATTATTTTATTTTATGAAACATGAATAATTGTATTATTGAATCAGTACTTTTTTATTTCTTATTAATTTTCGCCCATTTTATACTAAACAACGCGCATACATGCATAGATAAAAAGCGTGTTGACTTGATATACCAAACCAAATTATCAATTACGAAGTCAAACAAAAGAAAGTAAATACTAGACTGTCAACCCCTAAAATGTTTTGCCCACTTCTTCACTCACCACTTCTTTCCCATTTGATTGTTCCAATCTCACAAACCTTAATCAGCTAACCCCAACAAAACTTATTCTATATTTGCTTCGAGTAAATACCATTGTTCAAATCTCGTAAACCTAGAACTTTCACTCTTTGCTCTAAACATGAAGCTCACGCCTTCAAGTTACAACAATTTGCAGGCACGAAATCTCTGATTATTTTTTTGTTTGAATAAAGAGTTATCAATTTATCATCAACGCTGCTTCTTGTTGGTAATTAATTGTTTGTTTTAGTAAACTTGTTGCATATATATAAATGCGAAATTGTGTAATGTCTGTTGTAGGTCATGATTTATTGAATTTGTTTCTTGTCATGTACTTGTGCTCTTTCCCCTTTGTGTTGTACTTCTCCAATATTCTTTGGATTTATATTAATGTACCATTATCTTAATTGCTTGTGACTTTTCTAGTGGAACTGTGGATTGTGGCGGTGGGTAACTTGGCTTGGTACCTGTTACACCCCAATGCGTGGAGAAGCCTAACACCAGGAGGCATGGCGATGCGGTCCTTATTTGTCTGCGGTACTAATGGGTTTCGGGAATCTATGCAGGTACGTAAGGGTTTGTTCGGTGTCTTGTGCACGTTCCGCTGCGTGTTGCCGCTGTTGTTAGGCTGGCCCGGATTCGGGGGAGTCTGGATGACGGGCGCCGCGCGGGGTCGAGAGGGTCACCCCGTGACAGTACCTTGGTATGTGATTTTTTTCATTTTGGAAAATAGGAAAAAATAGATGAGATGTATTTTGATAACGTATCTCTATCATTTCATACCAACTGAATATTTCAATATACCAAAAACTTTAGTACGACAATAGTAATAAATTTTAGTGGATCAAACGTTCAGTATGATAATTGGTATGGATTTATGAACCGTGCGGACTCACCCTAAGTGCACGTGCGTTGCTTGCAATTTAAAAAAAATATTTTTAATATTAATTATTTTCATAAATTATAACGTTATCATGATTATATCTTCAGTTGTTTTATAATTTAATTATACTGCATCGGAAAATATTATAATAGTTGTACATGGCGGGAGGAAATAAATAAAATTGTTATGATTTATTTTAGTTACATGATTTAATGACATATGCTACAGTTCCACTAATTTTTAAAATTTAACCGTCATTTTAACTTTCCACTTTCCAATAACATCAAAAATAAACATAGTTCACACAATAAAATTAATGAAATAACAATGTTGTACATAACAACAAAATATATGCTATGTAAACATGTTACATTACAAAACGACATATACAAAGACATCACAATATATATCTATTTATTATATAATCTATATATTATATTATATTAATATGAAAGAAGTTCTTTCCTAATTACTATAATTAATGCGGCATTTATTTAAAGTTTTAATAAATAGACTTAAAAATTAGCATTCTCAAATGTAGTGTTTCAGCTCCTTTCTTTTTCTCTTCATTCTTTAATTTCTTTATACAACTAATCTCTTTATTTCATCTTCTTCTTTACCTCCCTCGTATATCAGTTGCCATCCATTCATTTCCCAGTCCATCCGTTCAATTTCCCGATTTATTGTTTTGCTTATTATTTATTTATATTTATGTCCCCTTTTCCTTCCCTTTCTCAATATGTAACGTGCTTTTTTCTATTTTCTAAAAACCCATAATTACATTAAAGAAAAATAAGAACTTTTCTTTGTTCCTTAAAATTGCATAGTTGTTATTGTTAATTTCTATTTTAGACTGGTATTGTTTACAGTTCAATTTCCATCTAATTTTATTTATTTATCTTATTTTTTATTTGCAGCGCAAACTTGGACATCTATTAGGTACGTAATCTTTCCACCTACTGATTTGCTTGTGTTATATTCCAATGCCCTAAATGCAGATTAACTTTATCAGGTGATTTCAAATTTTGTTCTTTGGTCGGGAGATTATACTTTCTCCCTTATGTTTTTCCATAAAAATTCCTAAATAAAATCAATTCACATATACAAATTGATACACGAAAAGCCACGCTGAAGAGACAATCTCACGGTGCAAGTTGGATATTCTTTCCTGCCTATCATTATCATAACTTTGTGTTTTAAAATCATGTGCACAATAATGTCCATATTGTTCTTTGTGTAAAACAATTCCAAAATATGCCAATATGGTTCAATGGCTATATCTTTCTTAATATGATTAATAGATATTGACCAATTAAGGAACCGTTCATTTGGCACTTAAAATGCCACTTAAATCTGAAAACTTAAATTTTTTATAGTTAAGTGGTTTAAAAAGTTGTTTCGTAATCCAAAAAATTGAGTGACCACTTAATTTTTACCATCCAAAATTTTAAGTGACAATTTTACCATTTAAATCTGAAACTTAATTTTAAAAATTGTAAAATGTCCATTTTACCCTCTTTCTTTTAATAAAATTACATAGTAGTCTCTCTCTTTTGCTCGTCGCGCTTCAGATGATCTATCTCTCTCCACACACACACTCGCAGAGGCACATACATACGCATCAACATACACACACATATGCATAAACATACATATATATATATATATATTCATGGAACTTTGTAAAATAATAAGGGCACAATTGTCATACTAAAAAAAATTCAGTTTTCAGGTGTGTTATATTCAAACAAACAATATTTTGTTCATATACAATTTTCAGAACTAAAAAAACAGCTTTTTCAATTTTCTAACTAAACACCACCTAAGACTACATAAAATTTACAAGTTAAACGAACTTCTAGCCTAACTTATTTTGATGTTGAAATATTTAAATTATGTTATGCATACATGCGAAGACATACTTAATATATTATATATATACAAGCAAAGTTTATGAAACGTCTATCTATCGCACGGGTTCTTAACTAGTTTAAGTACTAATATTAATGTTTTTATAAGTTAATAAAATTTATTTTTTTAGTACAAGCAATTATAGATACACCTAGTGTTCGAGCCTTGGGGAGGGGGAAGGGGATTGAGGGTGCTAGGATTCGAATTTGAGACCTCTTGGTTACAACCAAGATCTTTTACCATTTGATCTACGCAACCAGGTGTCACAAGTTAATAAATTAGTTTGATAAATTTTTACTTTTTAAAAATCCAAACTGCCTCAATTATTAAAAACAAAACTCACTTAGAGATATTTCTTTTAGTCACATAGAGATTACTTGATATTAGTTACAAGGTATTAGGATTTTTGTTTTTGCACTAAATCCGAATATAAACTTATATAGGTTCTAGTATAAATTTATTTTCGCACTAAATATGCGAGTAATGCACATTTGTTGTTTTTAATATACAGAAATTCTCCCCAATGCTCCCGCAGTAGATGGTGGTAGTAGTACATAGTGACGTAGGTGGTTGGTGAGATCTAGCAACCACCAATATAAATAAAGAAATAAAAAGTTTTGTTGAGAGTATAATTGGCCCTTTTTTGTGGACAGAGAATGCAAAATATCCTCATGGCTAAAACAAATCGTGGATCAAGTACTCCACTTGGTATGAAATAATAAGTCTCATTAGTTTGGATATAATTATAGAGAAGGGACATATAATCCATTTAAGCAACCCAAATAATAAGATTGCAAGGCGATGGGAAGTGGCAAACCATTGGCGCTAACATTATTGGTTTGGAGCCCCCTCCCTAAAGAACCACCGGATCTCATCATCGTTTCATAAAAAAATAAGTTAAAACTACATAGTCTTGTACTCTTGTCGTATCTAAGCAATGATGAACTCTAAATACAATTTGAACAATAATTCTAGGTAAATATAAATATCTAATATATCAAATGTGGCCATCATGTATTAGTTGAAAGAACCATATCATATTCAATTATAACTAATAACTAATGAGTAATTGACATAATGATATGTCATTTTTCAGGTCCTTGTAGAATTACTCCAATTTGACATATGGCAAGGTTTAGACTAAACATATATATAAAATGGAAGCGAAGATATATATATATAATCTGGTTCCTAAACAGACCAACTATGGTGACGGTACGGTATGCAACCGGGAATTTTGGCCCACTTTCATTTCCACCAAATTTCATTAAAAAATCAACCAGGAAATGGATTAATTATATATATATATATATCAATTTTTTAATTAACCCACTTTCCTGTTGATTTTTTTGATGAAATTTAATGTAGATGATCTCCATGATGTGTTATAAATCATTTCTACCAAATATCATCAAAAAAATCATTCTGAAAGTGGGGCAAAATGGCCGGTGCGTATTGAGAGTCCTTGTAGTTGGTCTGCATAGGAACTAGACTATTTATATGGGAAGTTTCAAATTACACCTAATGTAAAACTGTTTTGTCGATAACTCTCTCAATATCATAAATAGTCAATCTAGCCATTTAAATTAGTTAATAATAATATCTCAAAAATGTAAGCAAAAAATTTAATTAATTTGATATATAAAAGTCCATAATGATGTTATATGATGAATTATGAACCCTAGAAAAATTAAATAAAAGTAAGTAGTTGTTATATGGTTACACAAATCAGATTCATTTGAAACTTTACATGCTTGACAAATACAATACAAATAG
The DNA here is from genome assembly GCA_021464415.1 of Lonicera japonica. Classification (NCBI taxonomy): domain Eukaryota; kingdom Viridiplantae; phylum Streptophyta; class Magnoliopsida; order Dipsacales; family Caprifoliaceae; genus Lonicera; species Lonicera japonica. The sequence continues at coordinate 58,750,670 of CM038469.1, forward strand.
CTTATCTAATGGTGGAATTGATAAATTATGAATCTGAAAAAAAGTTATTGATGGACATAAAACTTCTTAATCTTGCACCGGTATAACCTGAATCTTCCCCATATGCATGTATATTCACATTTCTAACAAACTAGTTATAATAGTATCATCTATCAAGAAAAAAGAAGAAAAGAAAACCTTAAACTTGCTTACGGGTTAATTTTGGCAAAAAGTGCAGAAATCAATCATTTCAACGCATTGAGTAGTAATTTATGGGTCTTTTGTGCTAATGCTGCATAAAGCTTAACAAACTCCTCCTTAACCATGAAAAGTACCGAGGCTGCGAATACGCTCTGTACAATCTTGGTGCTCATCCCCTTGTAGAAGCTGCGCAATCCTTCATAACGAATCATCTTAACAATCGCATCAACAGTACCTGCACACCAAAAACATTAAGTTACTTGAATGAGAGAGAGAGAGAGAGATAGTCAAGCAAGTCGAGCATGCAGGTCAAAGTGCAATATTTGTATTCCGGAAAGGTAGATAAATTAAGAGTCCCACTTTCGTTTCTATGTATGTCTTGTAGTAAGAGTCCCATATCTAAATAACTAAATTGCACTACCATATTTCACAAAAGCTAAACAACATCTAGTTTCGATTTTTACTATAAAAAAGTCACTGATTGCCTAAAAGGAAGTTTGAGTTTCTCGTGGGGACTAATTTGAGACGTAGATTATTATATGAATCATGTCGCTTGGGGGCTCTTTTGATTTTGCTCCTTATTTCTAATGTGAAGTAGACTTACTCCTGATTTCAAAATCTTTGCCCACCGTATACGGGGTAGAGGTGACAAAATGGGCAGATTCTTATTGGGCAATTCAATGTGTTTATTCTAATGTAAGCCCTTTACCAATTAAAAATTTACGTCCAGGTAAGGGCTTTTGTGTGGTTTCCACTTCTTAACAAACTAATTGCCAATCATTTGCTACAGATGAGAAGACCTCAAGAGTCTCTGCGACTCATATATGTTATATGTCATTCTAATGTCTTGCGCATACTACTTCTTTGTCAGATAAAACATATGTATGCACACACTTCTGTGTCGCACTCGATACATGTGCAACATTGTTACCGATAATTCTTGAGATTTTTAATACACTTCAAAATCATATAATGATGTTTGGTAGATTTAAGATGCAATTCTACATACCAAAGGTTAGGGGTCTAAATCAATGACTTAGTAATTTCCACAGCATACCAAAAGTTAACCGCCACTTTAATAAGGAAAATCATACTCTCCCACATAATAAAAAGATAAAGTTACAAGAAAACAAAAAATGATGAATTGACGAACACGTATGAAAGAAAAATAACAGACCTGAATATCTTAACGAGACGTTTCCACCGCCTATGTCTTGCTTTGCTTGAAGTCTTGACTGCATTGTTGTACAAGAAAACAATATTAAAGAAACTTCTACAGGGAATGTTATAAAAACTGATGTCATAAACGAATTGAAAGGCAAAGATGGTATGCTAGTACCTTGTACTCTTGGTTAAATATAGTTAAATGAGTTTGCGAACTTGATATATGACTTCACAAACTCATTTTAGTACCTTGTACTCTTTAAGAGGAACAGATTAGATGAATTTGTGAAATTCATATATCAAAAATGATATTGGTCAAGCTCGACAATAGAGGAGATTGCACTGGCAATGGAGATTGGAGTCGACAATGGATGAGCTTGACCATGGCAAGGGAGAGTGGGAGATGTTCTTCACAATTGAGGATGTTCAAGCTCGGAAATGGAGCTCGACTTACTAGTGAAGCTCAATAGTGAAAGAGTTCCAATGAGGAACTTCTGAGTTAGGTGTATTTACTGAGGAGCCTATCTTTACTTTTGGATTCTGTTTGGTTCACTCTTCGGATTGTTCCTGGAATCCTAAATTACCATTCAATCAAGATTCCAATATTTGGTTACGCGTTTTGCAGAGGAATTCAAGATTCCTAGGAAAGGAGAATTCCTTACAATCCATTCCCATATTCAATGGGGGGAAGTAACAGGATTCCCGGGAATCCTTTCCTGTTTTCTGTTTTTGACAAGATTACCCATTTTTAACAAATAATCAAATATTTTCTTTTGCTTTATAATAAAGTAATATTTAGTAAAACATTATAATACGGTAAGTAAATTTTGACTAAATTACGTTTATATTTAATAATGTATTTACAAGTTATTCTCAATGTGAGGAATGAGAGTTTCAGTCTTAACCAAACATTCACAAGGAATTTCAAATGCCAGGAAAAGAGTTTTTCTGATATCTAAAATGTCAATTCCTTTCCTAAAGCTTGAAACAAACAAAGCCCGTAATTTTACAGATCTGGCTATATATAAATCCCTCTCCCCATTTCATATTTTCCTAGATCATGTAAGCCTAAGGGGAGGGCCATTTGTATCAACTACCATATGATATAAAGCAACATCAAAAGATGACCCGAAAAGTACACATGTCAAGATGCAAGCAAAAGAAATGTATATTATTTTACCAACCACGAGAAAGGAATAAGTTGGAAAAATAGTTTTTGCATAAGATTTTCAAAACTGTTATAAAAAATAAAAAATAAAAAGAACAAGAAAAAAACTGAGGTTACCTTGACAACTAACAAGGGATACGTACAAACAGTTGCACCGAGTTTTGCAAAGGCTCCTGATAAGAAGACCTATTTTACAAGTGAGCGAGCATATTAGCACGAAGCGTAACCAATTCTCACAAACGGTATTACAAAAAAAAAAAAAAAATTGCCTCTTAACACTCGTCTAAGAGTGGTATCCTTTCACTAAAAGTGAGTAGCCCTTCAAACTGTATATAACACAAATCATGATTTTTGAGGGTTTTGCTGCCACAAAAGAAACCGATTACAAAAATATTACTTCCCTCACCCCTAATTAAGAGTCCATGTTTCACTTCCACGATTTTTGAAGAAAGCACTAATTTCATCACAATCAATGGTTTATAACAAAACGTGTTTCCTATCATGAGTTTTAGTACGTTGATTATGTTCTAGAACGAAAAGTGAACTCTTAGTGTGAGACATCTGAAATAGGAATAGTGGACTCTTAATATGGGACACATGGAATACTTGACAAATCAGTGTTCTAAAACTCAATTGGCGAGGTGGGGAGTTTTCATTTACTCGAGGATTAATTTGAAAAAATCGGATGGGTATATTTTAATATCACTGTTCTAAAACTCGACGAGTGGGACCGAGTACTCGCCGATTACTCAACACTCGCCAGCAAAACGAGTCGATTATGCTTACTCGATAGGCTTTACTCGGCCAGTGGAAAACTCGGACTTTACTCAGTAAAACTCACCGATTATTCGTGAGTTGTGAGACTCGGTGAGTATTAGATTTTTTTATCTTTTCTTAAAAAGGGACAAGAAAACGACGTCGTTTGGTACTTTTTTTTTGTGAGATCCTTTTTTTAACTAACCCTAGGACGAACCATCTCAACCGTTTTGGTACTTTCTTCTTGTTATTAGAATATTAGTACTTTGGCTTTTCATGGATATTCTAGACTAACTTGTGATTTTGCAAACTATTTGATCATATTATATTATTTAGAATATTATTTATATTAAAATATACTCTATCCGATTTTTTCCAATTAATTCCTGAGTAATTGAAAACTCCCCACTCCCCAAGGAAGTCTTGAATATCCATGAAAAGCCAAAGCACTAATATTCTAATAACAAGAAAAAAGTACCAAAACGGCTGAGAGGGTTCTTCCTAGGGTTAGTTAAAAAAAGGATCTCACAAAAAAAAAAGTACCAAACGAGTTCTTTTAAAAAAATATATATAATACTCGCCGAGCCTCACAACTCGCAAGTAATCGGCGAGTTTTACTGAGTAAAGTCCAAGTTTTCCACTAGCCGAGTAAAGCCTACCGATTAGGCATACTCGACTCGTTTTGCTGGCGAGTGCCGAGTAATCAGCGAGAACTCGGTCCCCCTCAGCAAGTTTTAGAACACTATGACAAATTATCACATAAGGTATCGTTCAAGTCTACCATCTCGACAAGGTTTACCTCCAAAGCAGAAATGTTTTTCAAACCCTGCTTAGCAGCATGTTTAGCCCTCAAACGTTTTAAAAGGCTCTCGTAAATCATGAATTGAATCGATGGATTGCACACCTTGGATGTCACAACAATGAGTATATTAGCAGTAAATCAACGAAAGATTCAAAATGATTTCCTACATTAATTTAGAATATAACCATGATAAGAGTTGGGATGATGCCTTTCCAAAATCCAGAAATTCCCGCTTCGCCATAAACCTCGCGTGCCTACCAATACGTAAATACATAAAAGAAAATATTATAATGAAGAACTATTGTTTGTAAATTGTAAAAACTAACAGCTTCAAGGCACTAACATGAATGTGCTTAACAACATAAACAATATTCCCAATGTTAAGATAAATGATTGATTTTTTCAATCTTGCTTCTGTAGGAGCAAGTCAGAAAGATTGAGAAATTACAAGTGATTTACATGAGTAAAAAAGGCCACACAGAGAGAAGGTATCAATATTTTAAACTTGTTCAATGCTAAATCAACAAGAAGCACATAGAAGAAAAATATGGATGTTCAAACCCAAAGTTCTTCACGTCAAAAAAAATAAATCGAAATCAGATTATGGCCTGAACTCTGAAGTAGCACCAATTGTTTTTGTGAAAATTGGTGAAAAGACCCCCAGAATACTTTTACATGTTTTTATGACATTATTGAGCTTTTGACTACGGAAATTTCAAGAGATTTTCATTTTGGTTTCATCGAAGTAATGGGTCAAGAGGGCATTATAATCTTTCATTCTTTCTCATCTAAATTCAAACGGACACAACTTTTTTCCTTAAAAAAACCACCTTTAATATTCCGCTAATTACCCTTATCAATGCTTACGGAGATGAGATTCAAGTTCAATTCAAAATAATTGAAAGATCCACACATGAGTGAATAAGTGGAGCTCATGTTTATAGACCACTAAACAAGCTATTATGGAGGCTAATACCCTTTATATTAGACTGATCATGCTCAAATTCTCAGCACACAAATATTTAGGAAAGAAATAATTAAGTTCTCCACTGAATGGTTTCATGCAAAAGAAATGCAAAGAATCATAGATATTAGGGCCAAGTATAATAAATAGGACCCTTTTGCCTTTGCCCCCCAATATATATGTGAAATTAGACTTAACCCCTGTTTTTCATAATCGTTAAACTTAGCCCCCAGCATGAGGTGAAATTCAAATATTACATAAAAATGGGGTTTAAGGTAAAGGATTACATTAAAAAATTAGACACGGCCCCCAGTTTTTCGTAATATTTTGAGATTTGCTTGCATGCAAGGGGGGAAGTCTAATGATTATGAAAACAAGGGAGTAAGTCTAATTTCAGTTTTCACACTAAAAATAGGGGGCAAAGTCAAAAAAGCCCAAAGAAAAAAGCAGCAGCATGGGATGACCAAGAAAAAGATATATAAACAACACGAACCGCATGAACTGTTCCATAAGAACGACGTTTTCTTGTCTCAAGTTCAGTTAATTGGTCTTGCAAAGAAGAAGCTATCAAACTGTTTTCAGAACTTCCCTCTAGTAGAGAGTTTCTTTTTGCCTCCACGATTTTCCTTTCTGCTTGAGTGTGTGTCTAAATATGGCAAATTAGTATAAAATTAAGTCAGATCCTTCCAGCATTTAACAAACAGATACTGTAACTACATTCGACAAAGGAAACCACACAGTTCTTACAAATTATAAAACATTGTGCTCGCTTTGACTAGTGTATTTTAGGTTTTTTTTTTGGGGAAAAAAAAGGGTTGATAGTCCCCAAATTTGAGCCAATAGAAGGGGGAAGTGGGAGGGTTCAAACACCACAATGGATATAAACAATGAACAGCAAGAATAATTGAAGTTGGTCACAGTTTTTGTCCGTGATAAACATAATCTCACTTCAGACATTTTTCAGGAACTTGAGTGGGGATAAAAACTGTGACCAGACCCATTATGCTAATAATCAGATGAAAATTGAACTGGGGCCAAATTGACACAGAAGCAATAGTGTAGAGGTCAATTGAGCAATTTACTCAGTATTTTATATCAGATTATGGTTTCTAGAGTTTTCGTAATAGGCTATAAAAATGATTGTAATGATAGTTATTATTCGGACTTGAATTATAAATTGATTAAGCATGAGTTCTTAAAGGCTTGTGAGCCATCGCTTGTGGGCATCATTTCTTCCCTTCTCTCTTCTTATATTTTTATGCATAAAGGGATCTTTTGGAAGATCTCGAGAAATCAAAATTCACCAAATCAATGTTGATTGAAGTTTTCTTACATACATGTGACTTCCAGAATGGGATTAGAACACAAATATGGAACTTCACATCAAAAAGTTACCATTATGAAAGTCAGTATTTAGATAGTGACACAATGGCCGTTTACAGAAAAAAAATAAAAAAAAATAAGATAACAATAAAGTTTAACCTCAATATTATTTAAGAGGCCAATCCGGAGGTTTCAGGGGCCCATTAACAGTACAAATATAATTGTGTTTGTTGTTTATTTAAGTGGTGATATCATGTCCTTTTATATTTGAAGTAACGGGCTCAAATCTCAATTCCATTTTTTTTTCTAAAGCGTGAAGGGCATTTTAGTAATTGCAGGTGCGAACCAAAGGCAACTCTTAATCCAGCTTAGGATGATAGATGTGATGAGTGGATAACAAAGAATGTCAAATACTTGTAACTATCACAAAAAAGATTACCTGCATACGAGTCACAAGAACCCAAATTGGGTTTGTCAGCAATACATTCAATGACCTGTAAAAATGGCATTTTGCAGTTAGATAGCAATCCAAGCAAAAGCCATGCGTCATAATGCAAAGAAAGCAAAAGAACTAAACCTTGTAATAATCAAAAAATCCAGAAAGCATCACAAGTATGATTGCTGGAAAGGCATTGCTTACAAAAATTATTGTCAGCAAAGCTTTCACACAAACAAACTTCCTCACCGCGTACTTAAATAAGGGTAAGTTACAATAAATCCTTCCTTCATCTATCATGTTTTTACATTTTCCCCGAGAAATGAAAACTAGCACTTAACCCCCTTCATCTATGTGTTCGGAAAAGAAAAACTTAACACTGTTGACAGAAAGAGGCAACTGATGATAATGGCCTTGAGTCAATTAATGAATATTGTAGACCAGATATTTTCTCATTTGCAATACCGACTTCACACTTTCGCTTTTAACCAAAGTGCAAAAACAGTTAAAGATGAAGGGGGTTTAGCGTAATTTTTTTCTTAAGCTAAAAAATGAGGAAGGGCTAAAGGATTTGTTGTACCCAGCAAGAGCAGCAACAAGAAGCCAAGAAAACACGCCAAGGGAACCATCCCCGCGTCCTTTTTTTCTCTTGGCAGCTGCAATGCCCTCAGCCTTGTTTTTAAAAAGCTGATAGAAATAATAATAAATGCCCTGGAAGCATAACAAGCGAAACATTAGATAAAGAAAAGAAGCCAAATGTGAGGGAGCAACACAACAAATAATATCTTTTTGGAAGCGTATGAGTGTGTTTATTAAGGAAAAGCATGCTATTATAATTCAGTGCTAACACTGAAGTTCGAACATATTTTAGTGAAACAATCTTTTAGGGTTTGTTTGATAAAAAAGTTGGAAAATAACCGAAAACACTTATAATTTTATGTTCGAAAAAAGAAAGAGTGATTTGTGAAAATGAAATGTGCTATCAAATTTTGGGTTTTTCATGGAATAAAATTATTTGGGCAGTGGGTAACAAAACTTTTCCATCCAAAACAAGTAAAAGATGGAAAACATCGCACCAAATCACTCACATTTTTATTTTTTTCAAATTCTCATAAAAATTTGTAATGTTCGATCATTTTCCCACTTTTTATCAAATGGACAGTATTTGGAAGTCATTTGATGGCTTAGATCAATACTCCAGTCCAACCCCAATCTGTTTCTTTCATTAGAGAGGAAGTCCAATATGATCACATTTTTATTAACAAAGCCATTGAATCTACAAAGAAATTGTAAAGGGAAAAAAATTGAACTGGTATATACGGCAATCAGTCCGATTGATAAGCCAATCCAACTCTAAAAACATTTCTTAAGACAAAAACAAAACCTTTGGAATACAGCCCTCAACAGCCACTAATTACAGCTGCCAAGATCACTGTACAACCTTTCATTTTTCATTATTTCTTCCTCCTTTTTTTTTGTCAGAACAAGGCAATTTTTTTGAACCATAAATACTTGACGAGAATTCAAGAGGCAAGAAAGAAGCCCCAAAAGAGAAGTGAAAGATGGTTTTTCCTAAACTTCCTTCGAGCTTCTAAAGGGTCTAACTTGAATCTGAAAGATAGCAAACCTCAAGATGAGTTTGAAGAGAGAGAGAAAAAGAGAACCTGTGAAGCAGCAGTTCCAAACAGAGAAGGCTTCAAGCCACTGTAAAGTCCACCCAAGCCTTCGGTTTTTACCACCTGATACCATAAAAGGATCGGCCAATAAATTAACGAAAAAATGAAACTGGTAAAGAGCAGCATGCATGAGATTTGGGCAAGAAGTTTTATGACACAACGGAGCTTCCCACCCACCCACTTTATTATAATCCTCACAAATATAAATTAAGCCGATACCTCAAACCTCCCTGTGAAGAACAACAAATCTTATGCCCACCTTCTTCCCTCTACAACAACTCCATTTCTCACACTTGACACTCTAATCTCAAAGTTCTTTTTCATACATATTTCTTAAACACTTTGCGTGAAGACAATTCTTTTCTGATAAGAAACAAAACGGAAAATATGTAGTTACACACAAAACTATCGGAAAGTACAAGAGGACAAGCTGTCCTATAACAATTACAATTTTTTCTACATTTTTGCTATTTTTACATTGAGAAAAACTTAGAATAGGTGAAGATAGAAGGAAAATGATAACACCACACGTTAAAGCTATTATAAATGGAAATAATGAACTATTGTATGAGAATTGTGCCATATTTAATGCATGTTGAGAATGTATTCTTTCCAAATATAGGTGCTTAACTCTTGCCCTTAGGGCACATATTAAGATGACCCTGAAAGCAGATAAGCTACGCCCGATAAACCCTCTGCCAATAATCATGCGTGTCTAACTTTTTGTACATTCTCATTTTGTTTATTTCCATTTCTTTTTCTCTACTTTTTGTTGCTACTGGATGAACTTCATTCACCCCGACTATGCTGAACTAGTCTATCTTATTTGAAATCACTAATATATTTAGTAAACACTACATTCAAAATAGGATCATTACAAATTGAAAAAAACATAGTAAACATATACAAGTTAGAAATCGCTACTATACTTATAATCAAAACATCGAAACACATTGGTGCAAAAAAGAAAAAAAAAATTGTGATCCAAATGCTTAGAAACCTTGTATATTTCTTACACGTAGAGTGCCAAAATTTTCTTCGGCTAAAATGACAAGGAATCATTGGTCTAAATCATGGCAGCAAGAAGCACACAATCATCTATTCATCTATATAATAAAATATAACACATGTCAATGTATACAAATTAGTGGTGCCTTTATCGACAACCTAAAACAAAAGGAAAAAAGAATAACCTGGAGGATTTGAAATAGCGTGCCGCCAGCAGGACGGTTAGAAGGGGCAGAATTAAGACCTTTCTTAGCAACTCTCTCTGTTTGTTGGCGCGTATTCACCTACAAATGCAAGAGCAAATGAAATACTAAATTCAGATCAAACTATCCAATTGTTTGAAACTTTTCACTCAAACTGAATCTTGGTAGGAATAGGGTATGTTTGGGAACCCAATTTTGAGCTTTGGAGTTGGAATTGGAGCAAAATTTAGCTTACACAATTCCGAGCATTGGAATTTTGTAGTCTAATTCCTGCCACTGAATTGGAATTTGGCGCTTGGTTTTGGAATGTTGCTTGGTAATACAAATAGGTCCAGATTTGGAATTCTAAAGTCATCAATTCTGCGGAATTGAGTTTTCCAATACCAATTAGCATTGAATTCTAGGACCAACAATTATTTCTTTATGTCCATTGGTAGTTGCTAGCCTCACCAACCATCTCCGCCACCATTGGTCACTGCCACCAGCCACTTCTGGAGCCGCGGCCAGTGGTGATTAGATAATTTTAAAAAAACAAGAAAAAGAAGAAATTGATTTTAAACCCATTGCCTCTTAATAATTTCAAATGAATTCTACAAATTAATTAAAAGTGAACTAAATTAAAATTAGCGCAACCAAACGGGCCCTAAATTTTCGAGCAAACTAAGATCAAACCATCCAATTGTGTGAAACTCTCACTCAAACTGAAACTTGGAAGGAAGCTGAGAAAGGAATTGAAATGAATAAATAATATAAATAAGCTGGGAGCAGAGCATTATTAATAAATGAATAAAAAAACTGAAGCTTTTATTAAATTACCACTTAAATTTGGTAGTGAAATGTAATGGAAGCAACCAGCATCATCAGCGAAAGCATACAAACAAAAGATAATAGAATATAGAAGAAGAATCAAAACAGAGTAGAAGTAGAAGAATACAAACCGTTTGGAGAGGGTAAGTGATAATTTGAGCGATGATACCTCCACTGGCTCCGGCCAGCCCATTTAGAACAGCGTTCGACATACACTATACTCTTTCTTTCACTGTCTACCCCCAAACTCTTTTAACTTTTATCTTCTCTGTCTCTTTTGAAACTAGTGATCAGGAGGCGCGCTTGCTTCATCTTAATTACTCTTTATCCCCCCCACCTTTAAGCATGTTTTCGCTTCAGTCCCTCTATCTATATCTATATCTATATCTATATCTTTTTTGACATAGTCCCTCTATCTATCTATCTATTCTATATCTATATACTCTCTCCATCCCAAATTTATGGTTCCTTTTGAGAAACTTAACTTAGTAAAGACTCAACATTATCATTGCACTTTTTGCTTAATGTACATTAACTTTTTCTTTTTACCCTTTTCTTTATTCAAAACTTTTACTTAAAAAATGAAAGTACAAAAAAGCAAAATAGGTATGTACTTATTTTTTAGGGGTTTATGGACTTAACCCCCCACGCTAATAGCGATATTTGATAAAAACCCCCAAAATAATTTTAATTAGACGTAACCCCCTAAAACTTGACACCGTCTCTATTCCGTTAATTTTTTATTTTCCTGGACCAAAATGCCCCTCCTTGTCTTCTTTTTTTTCTTTCCCAAAAAACCCTAAATTAACTGGAAAACCCTAAATCAACCGAAAAACCACGTTGATGACAATGAAGATCATTTGAAGAGCTCCGATGGTGAGGTTTTCGAGGTGGACGAGATCGTGGCGAGGTTCCGATGACGCCCTCAAAAATTTCAAAATGGACGATGACGCCCACTTCAGGTTCCGATGACGCCCAAACCTGAAGATCGTGCTTCAGGTTTCGTAGAGTATCCCAAACCTGAAAATCTACACCCAAACCTGACGATGACGATGACGCCCACTGCATTTTCGTAGTACCGACACACCTTATCTCCACCACCACCGCCGGACCATCACTACCCCTATCCATGTTGAAATCGACGGCCTTGCTACCTTGCCGGACTTCGCATTAACGTTTTTCACACATTTTCTATCTCTCTCTTTATATATATATATATATATATATATGCATAAGCTACTAATTGGATTTGGTTTGATTGCATTCATTTTTCATTTTGAACTCAGATTTGAATTTGAACCCAAATCTTTAATGTAACAAGCTTGGTCGATTTGGGTTTTCAATATCTAATTCAATTTGTGGGTTTATCTCCGGTTCAATTTGTGAGGGAATTTAAAGACGAAATTGGATCTCGATTTGGTATAATTTAGAGAGGGGATTTTAAAGTTTTTGAAATTGATATCAATGGAGAAAATTAGGGTTTTAGTAAAAAGGAAGAGAGGAAGAAGAAGACATGGGAGGGGCATTTTGGTCCAGAAAAATAAAAAATTAACAGAATAGAGACGGTGTCAGGTTTTAGGGGGTTATGTCTAATTTAGATTATTTTAAGGGGTTTTCTCAAATATCGCTATTAGCGTGGAGGGTTAAGTCAATAAACCCCTATTTTTTATAGAAAGTAGACATTTATTTTGGGACATCAAAAAAATAAAAGAGGGACCAGCAATTTGGAACAGAGGGAGTATTATAAATTATAATGTTATACTATCCCCGAAGCACACTTATATGCACTAGTAAGAGCATCCACAGCGAGTAGGGTAAAATGATAAATTTACCCTACCTAAGCCCACAGCGAAAGAATTTGTATGGTGAAATTTAAGCAAATATGGTAGAGAACGAGTAAATTTAGTTTATAATTAAATTTTAGTCATATGAGTGTGAATAATTCATATGACTTAATATTTTTATTTTTATTTTTAACCCTATGCACCATTTTGTTATTTTTTTACTCTATCCATTGTATTCTGCTCTAAAATTTAATTAATTGTATGTTAAATTTGGCCTAAATTTCCCCCACTCCGCTATGGATGCTCGAAGGGCAGACCTAAGAGTGGGCACCCCATAGAATTTTGGAATTTTTTTTATATAATGGTTGATATTAAATTAATTATATAACGAACATATTACTCATATATTTAATTTGAGGATAAAAGTTTAATAATAAAAATAAATAATGGTCCAGTGGTTAAGTAAGGGTAAAAAAAAATATCTATCGAGATTTATAAAGAATCTCACCCTAACTTATTAGACTTTTTACGTGAAACTTTATTTTCTACTAAAGAAGTGGGGATGCTCTCTAAGCAAATTTACATGGACCTTCACTGCTAAAGAGATGATGTATATTTTTTTCGATAGAAAACAAAATTTTATTGATCAACTAAAGGAATTCCAATACAAACAATTGAAAAAAATAGTGGATAAGACATCCATTGGAACAAAAAGCAATAACCAAAAGCAATTTCAAAGCCTATAGAAAGGAACACAGAACAAAAACTCTAACCAACATATCCATCTAAAAAGCTAGCATAATCCAAACTAAACAAAAAAACGATCAAAATCATCAAAAATGTTTAAAGCTTTAGCCCATAAACCAATTAGAAACCTTGTATGCTCCCAGATTTCATAAGCGCTGCTGCTTTTGTCCTCAAACGTCTTTTTATTTCATTCCATCCAAATCGACTATGCCAAGGCCAGAACAGCAAATCGCCGTATTAATTTTGACTTCTTGCTATTATGTTTGAAATTCCATTTAATTAGTATAAACTCAGCCCAACTTTTAGGGAAAGCACCCACCAAACCAAGCATATCAAAAAACTTAACCTATACATCATTAACAAAGCTGCAGTGCAGTAAAATGTGGTCCACATTTTCTATCGCATGTTTACACAAAATGTACCACGAAGGAGAAAGGTACATGTAAAGCCCCCTCGCTTGGATCATGTCACAAGTATTCACTTTCCCCAAAGAGGCAATCCATGCATAGACTTTGATTTTGGAAGGGACACCATTTTTTCAAATAAAACAGGATTGTGGAACTGAAGGAGACTGCAAAAGGATTTCAAAAAAGGATTTGCAAGAGAATTCCCCTAAAAAATGGCCCACCCATACTCTCCTATCAGAAGAATTACGGTTGAGATGAAACGCTATCAATAGATTTCAATAGTGAAATAAACTCACAACACCCCCTATCACTAAGATTCCTGGAAAACCTTAAATCCCATGAATGATTGAGACGTGAGTGCCAAGAAATAACCGATTAAATTAACATATTGTGATTATTGGATAATTAATATAGTCTAGGATATAATTCTTTTAATGGAGAATTACCCACCCAAATATCTTCCCAAAACCAAGTTCTATCTCTTTTTCCCACTACCAACTTTGTGTTTTCCACAAATTTATTCCATCATTTCGCTATCGATTTCCAAGGGGAACGTAGAGAAGCTTTGACATCCATATTCACATCCCATCAATTCGGATGCAAGCCATACTTGCTGCAATAATAGAGTGCCAAAGTGAATTTTGTTGTGATGAAAATCGCCATAACCACTTACCAAGTAAAGCCAAATTCCTTTTAATTAGATTCCCCACCCTAAGACCCCCGAATTTCTTAGACCTTATTACCATTTCCCAATTAACTAAATGGTATGTCTTACCCTCCCCTTTACCTTCCTACAAAAAATCTCTTATCATTTTTTCAAGCAGAAATGCCAACTTGGTTGGGATTTTAAAAATTGATAGAAAGTATATGGGGATACTACCTAAAACATATTTAATCAATACTAATCTACCCCCTCTCAATAGGCAGCCTTTGTGCCACCCATCTAATCTTCTAGACACTCTTTTTAATACCAGGTCCCAAAACGATAAGTTATTAGGATTGCCACCCAATGGCATTCTTAAATAGTTTAACGGCCATGATCCACTCATGCAACCTAGATTTTTTGCAACACTAGCCAACCTTTCGTCCTGAACATTTAACTCGACTACAATACTCTTGGCCATATGAATTTTCAAAGCCGACAAAAACGAGAATAACTCTATCACTCCCACCAAGTTACCTATGCAACTATCCTTACATGACACAAAGAAAATACTATCATCTACAAATTGCAAATAAGATATTTTAATCTTATTGCGTCCAGTCTCAAATTCTTCTATCAATGCTTTGTCACACGCAAGCTTTACCAATATACTCAAAACATCCACTACCAAGATGAACAAGAAAGGAGATAATGGATCTCCTTAACGTACTCCTCTAGAAGCACCAAAAAGACCTCTCGGTTGTCCATTAATTATAACTGAAAAATTAGCTGTAGATAAATACCCCTTAATCCCGATCCTCCATTTGCTTCTAAACCCTTTCTTTTCAAATACAAAGTCAAGAAAATCCCAATTAACATGGTCATATGCTTTCTCGAAATCAATCTTGACAACAATTCTTTATCTCTTTTTTGCCCTATACTCCTCGACCACTTCATTTGCAATTAGAACTAAGTCCAAAATTTGCCTCCCTTGTACAAAAGCATCTTGAGATGAATCGATTGTTTCTCCCAGCACCTCTTCCAACCTTAATGATAGAACCTTTGCCAATACTTTATACAACGACGAGACCAAACTGATGGGTCTAAAATCCCTAATGGATATGGAATTTAACTTTTTAAGGATTAAGCAAATATATGTCGCGTCTGTTCTTGCATTGACCACTCCATTATTGAAAAACTCTTGAAAAACTCTTATCATATCATCTTTTATAATTTCTTACCCTTGTTGCAAAATTGCCATCGAAATAGGAGCTGGTGATTTGGTTAAATTCCCCAAAGGAATAAAGGTCACCTGGGATGTCACTGAAGCTGTGAACAAGCACTATACCTTGGATGACAATTAGTGCTATTATTATATATTATATATATGCTTATTAATTACCCTTATCCTTAAAAGTGAATTGATGATTAGTATACTACTTATTTATGACATTTTTTTGTACTTTTGTGTGTTTAAAATATATATATATATATATATATGGTCTGTGTATATGGCTTTGATGGGCTAGTTGTTGTTGTTTGTATTGGCTTTGGTGATTAACTTTTATTGACTTTTTATTTATGGCTCCATTTCATTGCTAAAACCAAGTGTCCGCGGCCTAGTAACTTTATACTTATCATACAACTTTTGGTAAGGAAAAATTTCACCATCATTTGGAAAGCTTGGATTGTAGAGGCTGTTGCTGAAGAATTCGTGCATCATGAAACTAGACATTACTCATCATAAAATTCAAATACAAAAAGTCCTGAGTATAAAAAATCCATATGGTCCTTTTAAATCTTATAAATTCTAATGATATAATCTTTAAAATCCAAACATAAAAAATTCTAAGTATAAAAAATCTTTAAAAAAAATCTTATAAGTCATTACATTCTTAAATAGTCTTTTAAAATCTACTTGAAGAATTATTTATAAATAATTTTTTAAAATCTTAATTGAATACACTCCTTAAAAAAAAATTATACAAGTGATGGATTTAATAATGCATCAATGATACACAATTTTACAATTATTATTACTATAAAAAATAAACACACAACCACTATAAATAAATGAACAAATAGGTGAACGGTATCAAGAGGTAGACGAAACAGATAACTCAGTAGTATTAAATTGCTACAATTATAATTAATTAATGATTACTAAAAAAATAATATAAGCGTGTGGAACGAGTAGTTCAACTGGTGGAGGATTGTAACTGCCAAACCACCACAAAGCAAATGCCCCATTATGGGCTACCCGCCATTGACTTTTTGTCTTTTTTTTTGTTTTTTTTCAATATTTTTCACATTTTTTTGACAATTATTAAATACACACACAACCAAGACAGGGAACAAAAAAAAAACACATTTTAATAAAATAAAATGAAATACTCGTTCTATTATCCATTTCAGATTTATAGATAATTCCAATATGTTTCTGCCAATGCGATCCCACTCAATCATACAAATCTTCCTCATTCTTCACCTTCCTTTAATTCCACCAACCCTATATATACATACATGTTTGTAATAATAATATATAATTGTATGTATATATTCCGTTGTTGGGATATATAAATTTAAGCATCGAAGAAGAATCATTCTCTCCTCTGCTTATTACATCCACATTTCAGTGATTGAATTGAATTTCAATTGAATCCAATCATCCCATTCTTAAATGTAATAAAATTTAAAACCCTAATTTTGCTGTTATTTATGTGCATACTTAATTCGTGTTTGATAATTGGGAATTGATTGATTTTGCTTTTGTTTTTTGATGCAGAAAAACGATGCACAGACATCGTTGTATTGGGATTTTAGGTCTTTTTTTGATTTACTGTTGAATTTTTGGGGGTAAAATGCATAGTGAATCGCATAGCCGACAAGAAAGTTCTGAATCCACCAATATTACAGGTATTTTTTTTACTATTCTTCTTGTTTTGCATTTGGATGAAATTTTTAGAGAATTTTGCAAATGTATCTATCTATGGCTCGTTCAATAGTATAATTTTGTAATAAATAATGCCTTTTTATGTCTCGTTTAAGAGTATAATGATGGTTGTTTTATAGTATAATTTTGCAATGGTGCCTTTCTATGGCTCAATTAAGAGTATAATGATGCTTGATGATTCATACTGATGGATGTTTTAACAACATTTTTTACACAACTTCAAGTGGTTAACTTTGATCGTTGTTACATGCCGAGTAGGATAGTTGATAAATGATGACCGTTTCATGCCGAGTCAGGTCAATTCTACCACACTGCGTGAACAGAACAGTGACGTTTCGGATTATTTAATTTTTTAAGGTTTTTTATAGTATTAAATAGCTATAACCTTAGAAAACTCCTTATATTATAGAAAAATACTTTCAATGTCTTACAAACATATATATTTTGCATTTCATATTTCTGGTGAAGGAAGTGCTTCACTCATCTTATTCCTTCATTTGGTTGTGGTGAGGCAAGACCTACATTGAATGAAGGGGAGCTTGCTTTGCTTGCTATAGCCCTATTTTAGCGGATTAGGCTCGGTAAGTGTAAGCTATTTAAGTAGGCTCGAGAAAGGTAGGCACGTAGCTTCCCTTAATAGATGAGCCTGATTTTTGATTTGCCATCTACCACCGCTCTCTTGTATAAATATGTAAAGTTTGTGTTAGTGTGAAGGTGGACAAACAACTTTCGAGGCAACAAATATTGTCCAAGCCAAGTCTTGGTTTGGAATCTCTCAAGCTGTTCAAGAAACATCTACACTGTTATATAAAAACAGGATGATTTCTTTTTTTTTTTTTTTTGATAAGAAATGAAATTTTATTTCAAACTGAAAAGGAAGTTACAATCAAAATAGGGAAGGATGGATTTCAACCCCTGAGTTTCTGTCATACATTTTTATTCCAATTTTAGCCCTGCAATCTTTTTTCCATAAAGAAATGCTTGCAATAGGAAACATTCGTTATTAACAATGTTTAATGCACATTTGACCGCTGGGCCACTTATCATTTTGGTTAACTATTTTCTCAGACTAATGCATATGAGTTGCAGACGCATAACTTGTACAGGGTAATCTAGTACGAAACTATGCCATTATAATTTTGGATTTTGAAAGCAAATCAACCAACAAGAATTTATTGCTGTGATGTGAATCTATTGAAGAGATTAGTTGTTATTTAACTATATAAAACTTCAAATCAACTAAATATAGGAAGTATTGTGATGTGACTACCATATTTAGATAGTTTTTCAACTGAAAACACAAGAAGTTGAAGCATGGTAAATTCGAACGGGAATGTCTCAAGTGCGGGAATACATTCAAGATCGAGATGGAAAGTGTTAAATTGTTAATAACCATCTCTCCCAAAAGCTTAAACTATTAGGAGAAGGAACCGTAATGAATATCATGGTTAACATCCTCCCTCATGTGCGACCCCATACTCGCACGAGGAGAGCAGACAAATTTCGAATTTCAAACATCGAACTTCGAACTTCGAACTTCGGATTAACAAATGGGGAATGGAGGTGCCAAGGCTTGAATCTTGGACTTCCCAGAAAACCAACTTCTGATACCATGTTAATAACCATCTCTCCCAAAAGCTTAAGCTATTAGGAGAAGGAACCGTAATGAATATCTTCAGCTTCACAATGAACAACTTTCGATAAGAAATCATCGCTGGAAGGTTGGCCAGTGGCCTATTTTAGTTTTTAGCAAAGTGATTCTATTCGATTGTATCCAGTCTCCTCTGTCTTTTTTTGTAAGATATTCAAATGATGATGCGTTGTCAACCTTGAAAATTTTCGCCATCTTATTTGTTGATAGGTTTTTGTTAAAAATTCATGCTACTGCAGTTTATAGTAGCCTCATGGAGATCATAGTTAAAATTAAGAAAAATTAAAGTGTAAGCCTTATTGAACTTTGACGGGGGAGTTTTCAATCATTTACTTCTTTTAATTTGGTTTTGTAATGTTGAAGTGCTTCAATCTTCAAAAACACTTCTATTTTATGGAAAATATTTTAATGCCTAAATGCATCCAATATATTTGTTTAGTTATTGTTTATTTGTTTGGGTACTTCTAAACATCATTTTTGTTTCTTGTTTGCTTAACATTTTCTTAATCAACAATTTAATAATGATGCAATGGATATGTATTGAGTACTAGAATTGTTTTCGGTTCTTCCACTGTTTGTGGACATGATTATTACTGCTCCATTTCTATCTTATTGCACTTCACGAAATCACAAAAACCTCACAAGTGTCATAGACATCCTTCATAAAGTGTTATTAGAAGTAATTTTGGTTTGATTTAACACAAAAGCGGAGTTGTAATAGTCGTTCTCTGCTATATCAGGATCTTGTCTCTATGACCTCTTACGTTTAGACACCCCAACAGACTGGGGTTTCAACGAAAATAACGGAAAAACAACTTCTTCAGGTATGTTGACCCTTATGTTTGATTTTTCATTTTTATTTTTGAATGTTATTTTTTGTTTGTGCAGCACTTTGTCTTTTCATGTAAATTTAACTTTGTTACAGAACTTGCTGAACATATACACAACTGTCAAAGATAGTGAAGAGGGAAGGTATAGATAGTGAAGTTCAATTTTAGGAGTTTCACGTGTGAACTTCACATCTATATTGTTTGACAAATGGGCTACTGGCTGCATACAATTATATACATCATGATGAACTACTTGATGATTGCAGTGATTGAGTGGTGGACCCTTCTATCAATGTAGTCACAACTGGGAAGTGTTTTTTTGATATGAGAAAGTATATCAAAGAATTTGCATAGAGGAGATGGAACTTTGTATAGAAGCTATATAGGAAGGTAGATCTCTAAGCAAAGAGACTACGAAGAGACTAAACAAGAAAAACCACTTTTAGAGGTGCTTTGGTCTTTAAATTGCTCTGAAAGGAAACATCAAGGTGATGTTCCTTTGAAGAATAGAATAATAGGATCTAACTAAAAGCTTTTCCTCCAACTCCTTTTTGCAATAGACCTTATTCCTTTCCCAATAGATCCTCCTGTTGTTGTACATTGCAATGTCGAATAGTGGGTAATCATGATCTGAAAGGAGTGTGTCTGTAACAAAGCCTGTCAAAAACTCACCCTGCTACTATCTCCCATTAATTAACAAACGATATCCATAAATGCTACGTGCTTGCACTTGGATTTTCTTTGACATTCTTGAAAATTAACCTCAAACAAACGCAATCAGTAAAAAAGTTACTCCCTCCGTCCCAATTTAATTGTCCACTATTCCATTTATAGCTATCCCAAAATAATTGTCCACTTTCTACATTTGGCATGTCATTAAGTACAACAATTTTTTCATTTCCAATATTACCCTTTAAGTTCCCCCCACTTTCTTTATTTTGGGTCCCACAACCTTTTTTTAATTGGAAGAAAAGTAAAGGACATTTTTGTAAATAAGCATTTTCTCTTGGAGTAATTATTATGTCTCCTTAATTTTTAGTTTTTCAAAGTGTGACAATTAAATTAGGACGGAGGGAGTAATATTATACTGTTCTATCCACAAATATGAAATTATTTTATTTCTTTTATACTAAAGCTCGATGGAGACTTCTTGTTTACATTTGGCACACCCCTAAAATTACTAAGTTACTCTAGTCTTCACTAATTTAGATTTAGAAATACAGATTGTACAACTTCTAAATACTCTAAATATCTACATAATATAACAAATTACTTGGTACTGTATTGCACATGCGTCGAATCAACCACGAGTTCTAGTATGGTTAAGAAAGATCAGTTTGGGCTTTGTTGATTTACTGCACGATGGATTTATTAACAAAGATTGAAATTAAGGTGCACTGTGAGAAAGGAGAACACTTCTTACTTTCTTTTTCCTTATCTATAAAAGAATTTGTCTTTAGTGTTTTATGCTCTAAACCCATTTCAATTTTGCTTCTAGAGGAGGCTGAATTTTTACACCTTGTTCTCTATTTTATAGAATGACCAACTGAGAAGAAGATCCAGAACTGACCCTGGCACACCAAATGAATTCCTTATGCACCAAACTCCATAACTCCCACCTTAAGTTATCGCCTGTTTAAATTGCTTCCTTTTTTGCCTTTAAAGCAGAAAAACCCACCTTAAGAGCCACTGTGAGGTCTTCAAATGTCCTTCCAGGGGAATCTAGAAGAGTCTCACTTCACAATTGTAGAATAGAAGGGCCCATTTGCTTTGGTTGAAATATTTGTCACATTCGGTATAAAATAAAATTGTGAAAAGTATTTTAACACATTTCAGCTAAATCTTTTGTTTGTTTATAATTATGCGCACACACACACAAGATAATTTTCAGTTTGAAACAAAATATGAAGAAAATTTAATGCCTTGTAGGTGAAATAAAATATTTCACCGTTTTACATTTCATCCAGGTGAAAATTACTTCACCCTTGAACCAAACAGGCCCCGAGGATCTAACTAAAGACAAATTATCCTTGGATTTTTCCACACACCCTGTCATCCTTTTTCCTGCCCACTCAAAGGAGTAAAGCACTTAAAAAGAAATCTCAGACATAATCCAACTCCCCTTCATAAATAGCTCTCCTGATTTTATTACAACAATGAGGGAAAATAGATGTCTTCCACTTTAGTTTTTTTAGCACCTCCAATGTTGAACCGACAAGGAAAAATTTTCTTAAGAAGAAAATCCCAAACCAAAGGTGATGACAAAACAGACTGTTCTTGTCATCAGAATCAAATAGAATATTACTTTCACCAAGTCAGACCGATTTTTATTTCCCTCCCATGCTTTAAGACATCCTCACCTCCCACCACAATTATCCTCAACTTTCTCCCTGATAATCTCCACAACCTCTTTTCCGATCAAGTCTTTGTAAGTGAGACAGATTATTGACGCTAATGGTCCATTTGATAAAAAAAAAAGGGAAAATGATTGAAAACTCAACAAGATTTTATGAGAAGCTAGAAAAAGTTGCAATGATTTGGTGAGATGTTCCCCATCTTTTCCTTATTTTCCAAATAATTGTTTTCTTACTCATCGCCTTAGAGAATTTTATTCCACGGAAAACCCAAAAAGTAATGGCACATTTCACTAAATCATTCATCCCTTTTTCCAACTTCTCATAAAAATAGTAGTGCTTTCATTTGTTTTCCAACTTTTTTTTTTAATCAAACCCACCCCTAAGGTTCCCAATCTTAACCGCGTATGGGCTTTCTTCCAGTTAACAATATCAAATTTCCTCTCCTCCCCATTCCGAAGGAGCTCTTTTCAATTTCTCTAATCTCTTCGCCACTGAAGATGAGATCACAACCAGAGACATAACATGAGTGCGAAAACTAGATCACGTACTCGTAAAGAAGGAGAGACACCCCCCTTTTGAAGGTGCTGCTTCCTCCATCCTGTTAATTAACTTTTCAAATTGCTCCTCTACAATCCCAAACATGTCCACAGCCTTGTAGAGAGTGTTAGTGTAGTTTATATTTGTGTACGTCAGTGGGATGAGTATTTTAGTATCTATGTGCTTTCAATGACTCAGTGGCAATCATGACATATTTGAATTGAAACATCCTCTGATACCATGTTAACTTTGTTAGTGTAAAGAGAAGAGAAGTCGTATTCAAAGCAAAATATACAATGCAATACACAAAAATAAAGAGAGAAAATGGCCCTTCGTATACCAGGGCAAAACAAAATAAGATGATTGCTAAAACACCACTACTGCTAATAAACACAATTATAAATTATACTAACAGAGAGAACACAGAGGAAGACTTAGATAAGGAAGTTGGCAATCTTCAAAACATGCAATTGAGAATAGGTTGCTCTGTAATGTTTAGACAAACCCACAACCTTCGTATGGTACTTATTTCATTTAACTATGGTGTCAGTTGATTCCTTTTTGTTGAGTTTGTGAGCCTAGAAAATAAATGGAATGGACAAATCATATGGTGCCAATTTTTCTGATAGCTTAACCTAATCAGTTTCAGGTGCATGGTGGTTACTCACGTCAAAACTGGTTATCTATTTTAAAAGGGGTCCCTACTTTGAATTAATTTGACTAATTACTTTAGTCCCAAGTTGTTGCTGCTCCTACCTTACTGCTGTTATCTTTTACCTTTTGTAAATATAATTTTTTTCATTAACTTCAGTTACCCTTTTCCCAATCTTTTTACTTATATCCTGGTTCTTTCTCTTCTTTTTTTTTTTTTTTGATAAGAAACAGAAATTTTATTGCCTCTAGAACAAGAAAACATCAAAGAAGCAACATGGAAATAAACAGACTAGTGGAAGAGGATTCCACTAGACTGACTACAACCCGGCCTACAAGAAAGGGATACACTACACTCAGGGCTCACTTAGCTAAAAAAAAAAAAATAGCACAATCAACACTAAACTGAAAACATTCTGAACTATCAAGAACTCTAGACACCCTGGCCCACAATCCTGTAAGAAATAAAATATGCTCCCATAGATCCTCAACTGAGCTGCTTTTCCCTTCAAAAATACATTTGTTTCTCTCCATCCAAACACCCCAAGCTGCAGGTAGCATTACAAATCTCCAGAGAACTCTAGCTTTGTTCTGACCCTTAGCAAAGTGCCATTTCAATTCTACAAACTCTGACCACTTCCTGGGAATAGCACCAACTGCCCCAAACACCTCAAATAACCTACCCAGATCCTCCTAACAAACCCACAGTGAAGAAGAATCCTGGTTCTTTCCGTAATATGCTTCTTGCATTTAAGATAATCTCCCTCGCCAGGTTTTTGGGAAAGTGAAATCTCCTCTGCGGTCCTTATGCTTGATAAAAATGCATTACTTTGGTCTTTACTTCCCATAATATACAGTTTATGCGGATCTGGATTACATTATGGAAAATGAAGTCAGTTTTTTACTATCATAATGCTTTGCCCCACCTTAATTTTGGTAAATTTATTGAAGTATTAGACTTTGATGTCGTTTACCAAATACTCTGGCTCTGCCCCTGATCTTAGAGTATGCTATTATCTTTGTTGTTTAAAGTGAATAATGAGTCTTCTGGATTTTCTTAAAAAGTTGTACGAGTTCATATTACTTTTGTTTGTCTTGTGGATCATGTTTTCAACTTCTCAGGTCCGCATGGGAGGCTGGAGAATTTGATGTCTGAACCTGGTAACAGGTTTTGTGCAGATTGTGGATCTCCAGAACCAAAATGGGTGTAAGTATCACATGTTGATAGTTAAATCTTTGTGTACTCTAATAAAAATAAGATAATTACTCTAGCTGAATGCTATCAAATTAAAAAAGTGGGCCAAAGTGTTCTAACTTCTTTGTTTCAGTTTCAGTTCCAATTGCAATATTTTGCTTTTTAACTATTGTAGTTATTGCTTCTTATGTCTTCAAATTCAATGGCTTATTACAACCTATATGATGTGAACTCGATGTGAACCTTCTATTTGACGTTGGTTTTAATTGTCCGGTGCAGATTATGCTGGAATCATATTTTATTTATTATTACTAATAGGTTATTAGGTATTGTTATGTATCTTTTGGACTTCCCATAAATGAGGGATCTTATAGATTTAATCTTTTATTAGGATTTAGTTTAGATTACTATGTCCTTTTTTGTCATTCTGTTTGTTTTACTCATTATTATGACGCTATTTTTCATATATAAATATAAGCTCTGGCCCGTTTGAGTAAGCCATTAAAGCCAAAGCTGTTAAGCAATTCCAAGTTTCTTCTTATTACACTGAAACCTGGTAGACACTTGGTTATGCGTTCAGTTACACTCTTTCCCAGTTGTTTGCCTGTACTATTTGGTAAAGATATTTATGTCAGACAAGTAGCAGCAAATTGCACCTTCAAAAAAGTGCAGCTGTAGAATGATTAAAAGATTTTGGTGAGAGATGGAGGAAATGGATTAGGGGATCCCTGAATTAGGTAAAATTTTCCATTGTTGTCTAACAAAGCAATGGCTTTAAATCCATGTCTAACTGGCTTGTCTCATTATCTTCTGAAGTTTGTTATGCTAGGTTCTTATCTTACTGAACTTGTGGCACAGTCGATGCGTGTGCAATTATACGTAGTGGAAGGTGGGGCAACAGCCTTGTCAAACACATATAGCAAATATGATGGCTTTTGGCCAAGTTGTGAAAACTTGTGTTCTTCATATTTGAGGTCATGGGTTTTCATGCGCTATATATTCTTTTCTAAAGCATGAAGGGTAATTTTGTAATTTCAAGTGCATACCAAAAGTCCATCTCTCACTAGTATAGTAGTATATAGTATTAGATTAATGTTTGCAGAAGTGCTAATAGTTTTGGAGGATGGCAGTGGCTTATGGGATTGAAGAGCACCTCTCAGTTCTTATATTCACGTGAATCATGTCAAATGATTGTTGGGTGTGCCTAGACAAACTCTATACAGCATTGTCTGCCAGCACATAAAATTTGCTTCTGAAGTATAGTCATCTAAGGAAAACTATTGACAAGCTAATTGGTCTTATTACACATTTGATGGACTCATTGTCCTTTCATTATAAAGGGATAAGATATACATTAAGATTGAGGAAATGGCTGCCGTTATGAATGAGTGCCTTACACTAAATTTGAGTTGGGAAATTGAATTCTTAGGAAGATGGAAGAAAAGGCCAAGCAGGTGGATATGCTGAAAATTACAAGAAAAATCACTATTGGTGTTATATGGCATTTAGAGAGCTTCTCCTCACACCAACTAGTCATTAACTTTTTTTTTAGTGGTATCCTACTATGATAAGCAACCTAAAATTCAAATAAGTAACAGTCAGTCCAATAATGTTAGCTAAATGTAGTAGTTGCTCACCGGAACAAGAATTCTTAGTCATGGGCTGGGGACTTTAGAGCCAAAACTGTTGTTGGTAGTATTCCTATATCCTATCTTTCCATTTTTAAATTACCAAAGATAATTGCATCCGTTATTGAATGATTGATGAAGAACTTCGTGTGGGAAGGGTGCGGGGAAGATAAAAGGGATCATTTGGTCCGTTGGGGCATAGTAACAAAACCAAAATTACAAGGTGGGGATAGGTAATTTGTTGGTGAGGAATAAAGCTCTTCTTGGCAAATGGCTTTGGCTATTTCCATTGGAAAGTGATTATTTATGGCATTCTATCATTAAAAGCAAATATGGATTACAACCAAATGAGTGGGATGCTAGAGTGGAGGTAGGGTCATATCGAAATCCATGGAAATTCATTTCAAAAGGGTTACATGATTTTCTAAAAAATATCCGTGTTAAAATTGTGAAAGGAAATAAAGTTATATTTTGGGAGGACATTTGCATTGGGGAGTTGCCTCCTTCTTTGAGTTTACCTTGTCTTTTCAACCTATCTTCATCTTGTTGAATCATTGACCTCATGGGATTCTAATTCTTCCTTTTTCTTGGAATTTGGGTTTCCGCAGAAATTTAAATAATTTGGAGGCCGAGGAATTTGCATCATTATTCCACCTTATTGAAAATTTTCCGTTACATGTTGAGGA
Source organism: Lonicera japonica (assembly GCA_021464415.1). NCBI lineage: Eukaryota > Viridiplantae > Streptophyta > Magnoliopsida > Dipsacales > Caprifoliaceae > Lonicera > Lonicera japonica. Next base: position 58,777,226 of record CM038469.1, read on the forward strand.
AAGTGATTGTTGATACTGGTTGAGGTATCCATCGGGTTGCTTTTCATGCCATTCTTTTTTTATTGCTTTTCTTGAATCTTTCCCAAATACCATGGTTGATAGTTGGAAATTTCTGTGGAAGGCTGGAAATTCTTCAAAAGTCCAATTTGCTGTTTGGGTGGCTTTTTAGAGGAAGTTGAACACTTGCATCATTTACTTAAAAAAAGGGCCTTTAATGTGTTTATCACCTAGTTGGTGTGTTCTTTGTAAATCTGCTGGGGAGGACATGGATCATTTGTAATAAGAGGAGTTAAATATAGAGTGTATCTTTGAAAGAATTGTTTTTCCATCTTCGTTGTGGGCATCAACGTCTAAAGAATTCCCAAATATGGGCTGGGTATTTGGGTAGCTATTTAGTTAGGTGTGGGTTGTCACAAATGGTTTTTTGATGGATGTTTTTTGTGTTGTTCTTTGATTGATTTTATATGCGTGGGGGATCGTTTTGCTGTATCTGTATGGGGACCCCTTGTCCCCTGAACTTGTATCCTCCTTTTTATTAATGATATTTTATGTTTCTTAACAAAAAAGAAAAATTTGTTGTCGCCTAAAAATAAGGATATTTCCTAAAAAGGAGCACATCAAATCTCCTAAATATACACATTCCATAAATAACATATATACAAATCTCAACACTTTCATTCATTAGTATGCTCTTCTTTATTTGTGCCCTTCTTCTTTGTAGCAATTCTATGTTCTTCTTCTTGATTCAACATCAATTCGGTGCTGGTCAGATTTCTTAATAGCTGCCCTACATTACATTCATATTGCTCATTTGATCCTTATTATATAAAATCCTGCCTCTCAATAAGGCTCAAGTAAATGTTGAAACTAAAGGAAGAAAAGAGAATGAAATTTCTGGAATAAGTTGATTTTTATTCTCATACAATTACACATATTTATACTATGAGAGTGATACACATTTACAGCTAAACTAATTACAGCAGTGCATAAATAATGGGATATAATGAGCATAAATCCTGGGATATAAATCTAATCCCAAGATCTATGTGATTTCTGTCAATCCCATGACTCCACACAATCAGCCTGCTGCCAACAGTAACTATATCATTTACAGGTATACTCTCAGAATAGTATTTGTCAGGATGAAAGAATCAGTTTTTATTTTTTGTTGAAGGAGGAACATTCCTAGATTCAGTTAATAACCTATAGCGAAAATGCTCATTCATATTCCTTCCTTTAGATTCTTCAACTTGTTCTTTGTCATCTTGGTTATTTTCAGCTATAAATGCTTTAAAAATTCAGTCTTTGCAACAGTTATCCCACACGTTGCTCCATTTCTTTCCTTTACTTTGTACTTAAATCATGCCTTTCTAATCGTTGAGGCACACTCTTCGTAACAGAAACAAGAACTAAAGAGTTCTAAATTTCTTCATTCGTCTCTGGTTCCTTAATGGGCCCTTGTAAATTTGCTTTGGGCTTTTGTTGATGTTGGTCATCTTCTGCTTGCTGCTCATCCACCCCCCACCCACCTCCATGGCCCTGTGCGAACCAAGTGTTCATATGGTTTTGACATTTGCTAAATGCGATTGTTGTGATGGACTTATTGTCTATGTATTAGAACTAGTTGCATGAACATGAGGCTATTGAGAACCGATTTGTTATCCAATTATAATGTTCGATACTACTTTTTGTGTGGCCTTCGGATTGCTTGTTGGTCAAACACTTAACATAACAGTCGCAGTAATTGAATAGAACAAGTAATCCAAGGCTCTTCTTTGGGATTTTTATTGTCACTTCTTTGCTCTATTACTGCATGCTTTTGTATCTATTGTTGTAGTCCTTCATATTTTTCTAACTCTCAAGGAGTAACAATGATTAAAATCTTCCCTAGTTGTAAGCTTTGAACCTGAGCTTTCCTGTGATTTTAATATACACAAAAACAATTGTGTATTTCATTGTATGAGGTGTTGTATGAAATGTTCGAGTATTATACCAATACACATCTCTAACACCACATGGGTCTACTGTCTACATCTCCTTAAATTAATTATCTACTTTGGCTATTTTTCCCATGCCTTTGTGATATTTCCTTGTGTAAATTTTTTCTGTTACTCTGAGTACCAAATATTCTTCTGTTTTTTACATTTCCACAAATTATCATCATGTTTTTCCAAATTCTTCACATGATCTTTTTGTAACACCTTTTGTTTATTAATTACATATTTCATATATGAATTTGCTGATGAAAAAGTTTGCGCAGTTTTTTCTTATTTCTTTCAAACCATTGATATCAGTGCAGCCCATAATGTGACATCTATTAACCATGAAATTTTATTATCCAGAAGTATGCTTTCACTTTTTCCCATAGGATGGTAGGAATTAGGAACCACTATATGCGTGCCCCTGAGAAATATTTTTCATTCTTTTCATTGAACAGGCTTTCAAAAGTTTTTTGAGGTCGTGCCTAAATGCATTTTATGAAGTTGTTTTTGTAACTTGGTACCTTGGTTCGTTTTCATTCTGTTTTATAACACTTTCATTTGATTTGCCAGATCTTTAAATATTGGATCATTTATATGTATTAAATGTTCTGGAGTACATAGAAGCCTTGGAGTGCACATATCAAAGGTATGGTACTTTGCTTATACCTAGCTCCTTTGTCCTAGTGTTGTATTTTTCAATCTTGGTTAAGTAAGGCACATAATTGAGAGTTGAATCATGTATAAACATATGAAAAATAAGATCACGACGAACCTATGATTTTACCACTTACTCGTAGTAAGTAAAAGTTTGAATGATAATATATACTGGTTAGGAGGCTTCCAAAATCTAATTAATTATTAGGATTGTGCACTTGCTGTAAGGGCCTTTTTTTTTCTTTTTGAAACGGGAGGTCTAAGTCTCTCCCCTTTTACTACAAATAACAAAGAAACCCTCCACCTCGGGTGAGACTCGACCCCATGATCTCCTGGATCTAGGTAGGCGCCTTTACTAGTAGGCTAACCCATTAGCTCGCTGTATGGACCTTAAAAAATGTAATCTCTCTACCCAAATTATGAATCCACTTTCTAAATTGAATTAGCCAAATCTCTTTGGAGATTGCCTGCATTGAAATTGTGTCCTTAGAAAGTGTGAAATGAGTTTATGCTCTACGTTTTAGTTGTAGATGTGCTTAGTAGATTGTTGGATACGGCGAAGGAAGTTGGGATGATTAAGGAGATGGAGATGGAGATTGGAAGAGAGAACATAAATCTCTCTCATTTGCAATTTACGAATGACACCATTATCTTTGTTAAGGGGGATGAGAGAGTTTGCTAGCCTTGTGAGGGTAGTGGACTTTTGGGTTTATTTCGGGAATGAAAATTAATTTGTCGAAAAGCATTGTGGTGGGTATAAAATTGGATAAGGAAATGGAGAATAGGATAGCGAGGGAAATAGGATGCGAGATTGGTTCTTGGCCCACGAGTTATCTAGGGCTTTCATTAGGTGGGAATCCATGTCATCTTTCCTTATGGGAACCGGTCATTAAGAGAGTGACAAAAAGATTAGATGGGTGGAAGAGGAATTGTCGATCCAAAGGGGGCATGTTAACTTTGGGCTCATCGGTTTTAGATAGCATTCCTATTTAGTTCCTTTCGAACTTTAAACTAGAAAAGAGAGTGGCACCAATTAACTTGATTGAGTATTTGATGAGGTACTTTTTGTGGGAGGGGTGCAGGGAAGACAAATGAGATCATTTTGTCAATTGGGATAGGTTGCTTGTTGATGAGAAATAAAGTTCTCCTTGATAAGTGGCTATTCGCTATGGCAATTTCTTTTGGAAAGAGATTCCCTATGGCATTCTATCATTAAAAGTAAGCATGGCTTTCAAACCAATTGGTGGGATGCTAGAGTGGATAAGGGTCTTATCGGCATCCATGGAAATTTTTATCACAAGGATTGTATGACTTCTTAAAGTTCTATGACAAGTGAGATTTTGGGAGGATGTACAGGTTGGGGATTCACCTCTTTCTTCGTGCTTTCCTAATCTCTTAATCTCATGACACAATCTTCTTGTCAATTCGATGTTCTGTCGTGATTATATCTCTTTTTTCTCTAGAACTTGGGTTTTCGTAGAAATTTAAATGATTTATCCAATGAATTTGTGTCTCTAATGTGCCTCATTGAAAATACCCTACAACATCATGATGGTAATGACTATAGAATATGGTTGAAGGAACCTTCCAAAGAAATTTTTTTGGAAGGTTGGTATTTCTTCAAAAGTCCTATTTGTGTTTGGGTGGTTTTTAAGAGGAAGTTGAATACTTGTGATCTCCTTCAAAAAAAGGAGGTCATTTATGTATATGTCTCCTAGCTAGCATGTTCTTGTAAATCTACTGGGAAGGATATTTGATCATCTGTTTCTGCATTGTCCTTTTTCTTCTTTCACATGGCACAGATTCTTTTGTTTTTCAAGTTCAGGATGTTTTTCCAAAAGGATGGATTTAGTTTACAAGAATCCAATGGTTCCCTTTTGGCAATAAGAAGAGAAGGCTGAGAGTACTATGGAGATGTATTTTTGCGGCACCATCTTGGTGCATATGGAAATAGTGGATGAGAGAATCTTTGAAAGAAGGGATTCAAGTAAGGAAAGCATTCTTGAAAGGGTTTGTGTACTTGGCATTGCTATGGGCATCTCTGTCTAAGTAATTTCCAGATTTGGGAGTGTCCTACATTATTCGGAATTGGGCAAAGATTTGTCCATAGAATGGAGAGTTGACTTGTCAAGCTTAATGAGCATCTGTGTCTAAGGAATTTCCAATTTTGCTGTTATCTGCTATATTGTTAAGAGGGAGATCTTGTATTGTTTGATGGGGACTCCTTGTCCCCTAAACTTTCTATCTTTTTTTATTATTATTACTAATAAATTTTCTGTTTCTTTTGAAAAAAAAGAAAGAAGAAGATGGATTTCAACCACCTTCGAGGCTGTGGTACATTTTCGAATTTTCAGCTTACCCCTGCAATCTTCTTTTTTTTCCAAAGGAAAGTGCATGTGAGAAGATTCAAACCTTTGATGCGAAACATGATTCTACTTTTTACTTGAGTTCCTATAGATTACCTATATGCGTGGCATTGCACATGTGCATCGTGTGTGCAGGTACACTAGTCTATATCTAAAAGCCAAGAGGGATTTTAACCACCCTTGAGGCTGTGTCACATTTTTGAATTCTCTGTGTTGCCCCTACAATACTTTCGAGAAAATTAAATAAATGTGCATGCCATAAGATTTGAACCCTTAATTCTAGCAAGGTTGAAATTGTGTTAAATCACTAGGCCACATACGACTTGTTCTCTTTAAGTTACTTATATCCGATTGCACACGCAATTGCCCTATGTAATCATGTAAAAGTAAGATTAATATTAGTTTTGCCCCCTTTCTTTGTGAAAAAATATTATTAATCTTCCTGACCTAGTTCCATTGTAATGTTTTTGTCGCAGGTTTTATCAGTGAATCTGGACGAATGGACAGATGATGAAGTCAATGTTTTGACAGAAATGGGTGGAAATACTATAATAAACATGAAGTTCGAAGCTTGCATTCCAGAATATTATAAAAAGCCAAAACCAGATTCTTCTATAGAGGAGCGTGCTGATTTCATTTGGTAACAGAAGTACTACACTTGTAATTACAAATTTGGACAATTATTATATAACAATCTGCATCAGTAACCTATAATTCTTGAATAATCAGGAGAAAATATGAGCTGCTACAATTTACAAATACCGATGAGTCATTGTCCTGTCCCTTTCCATATCGGTCACCACCGACCCATAGCAACTCTTCAAGCTTGGATATGAGTTCATCAGGCCATGAAAAGAAACAAAACTCAGTGAAAAACACACAGAGTCACCGCTCCCATTGGCATGCATTTCGCCATAGCAGGAGAAGAAAAGATTCTCACGACCGGACCCATAGGAAGAGCAGCTTATCGGTAATTATTTTCTTCTGTTGAGGAATGCTACAGAAAAACACTCCTCCGATGTATTTTGTTGAGGAAACAATGTTCTAAAATGCGCTACATGGATTTCGGGGAGTAGGATGGTGCCTAGCACCTAGGGCGCGTAGGCGGGGACTAAGTGGCAAGGATAGGCGGTTGACTTTTTATTTATTTATATTGGAAAAATATGATAATACAAAAATGTATCTATACTTCTAAAAAGGGCACTAACAAATCATAAAACGAATATTTCTCCCATTTCAAACATGGCAAACAAATTCAAAACAGAAGGCAGTGAAACTCCACCAGTCCTGCCAAATTGCTGTCCTGCCAGACTAAGCAGCCGGCTAGCCCAGCTAAACGGAAGATGACTGCCTAGTGCCTAACGGGGATTTTAGAACATCAGGACTGTTAAAAGATCATACTTCTTTTGTTTAGGGTGTTTTGATTGCAGTTCTTTTCCCAAGAGAATGTCCAAGGTTCCTTTTTTTTCCCATCTTTGTTCATTATTATGACTTTTTTTGTGTGTATATATTAGCGGGGACAATCGCCAAAGACCCCGGAATTTATTAGGGAGACACCACAATACCCAAAAATTCCAAAATACACACCTTGTGTTATATATACAAACTATTTCCTACATCTAATATTAACAAAACCCAACTTATCCAATTTGATGACACCTCAGGCTAGTTTAGAAGCTGCTGCACTTCATCAAAAATACTATTGTTCTACCTAACTTAGGTTTCTCTTGATAGTATAAACCATTAAGTAGTCGAGTGATTTTAGCCAATTCAAATGCAATCAACGAAGGCCCTTTACCTTTTGTCATTTGTAAGCTGTACCAAGATTTGGGAATGAGCTTCAGTATCCATATTATGTACCAGTTTTCCAACACAAAGAAACAACCCTTGAAGCATTGCGTTAGCCTCAGCAATCATATTTGAAGTTACTCCACAGAACCCAGTTTGTGCCCATACAAATGAACCTTCCCAAGACCTCAATTTAAGTTACCTCTTGCACATTTATCAGAATGTAGTTTGAATCCCCCCCAAAGCTGGTTTATTCCATTTGGTAATGATAGTTTTTGAAGCTGACAACTTATTAAAAGGAAGATTGAAAGTATTCAAGTGGTAATCATAGCAAAGTGGGGTCTTCTTCAACAAACCACTAGTAGCAAACATAGTTGTAACAGAGCCATCAGCTCCGTATAGAACCAACTAATTGTTGCCTAAAATTGTCTTCTCCATGGAATCCAAAAATGCACTTCTCCCTTGAGTCTCTGTTTTCCATGTAGAAACGATCTGAGGAATTCAGTTTTCTTCATGCAAACCATTGAAATGCACCCTTAGGGTTGAATTGCAAAATATTGAATGAAATGGTTTCTATTAAGGTGTTTGTTTGCATAATATTCAGCTATAAATTATGATGATGTGCCAATGCTTAACCCCCTCAAAATAAAAGAAAAAACAAAGGGGGGAGGGGGGAATTGGTTCCCTAATTTTGGAGGAAATGGATGGTTTAATGGCCATCCCTTGGAAATTGTTTCCATGGGAAATGTTGCCTGTCAAAAGCCCCCGTATTCCTCCTTATTGAAGTTCACAAGGAAAAGGAATTTACTTTGTCAGAACGTTCAACAGTTAACTGGAAACAAGCTTCGTTGCACTCTTCAGATAATTTTCTTACCGCTTTTTAGGAAATTGTATGTTTCGAAAATGTGGCACTAAAAGGTCATCGACACATATATGACATCTAAACTAAAATTACGTATGTTGCCATATGGCCATCTTAATAGAATTTTAGAATAATGTGGCTGCCTGAATCTTGTTACTCTAATTATGTTGTCTATAGGCAGGTATGGTCGAATTCATAGGACTGATAAAAGTCAATGTGGTCAGAGGCTCCAACCTAGCTGTTCGTGATATGATAAGCAGTGATCCATATGTCATCCTTTCATTGGGTGACCAAGTAAGCCTCTTTTCTGAACTTCATTTTGTTATTTATATGCATAATTTAGAAATGAAGGAGTGAAACGAGTCAATTGGGTAAGTGATGAATCTTCAATGTTAACTTGTTGCAGTCAGTGAAGACACGTGTCATAAAGAAGAATCTGAACCCTGTATGGAATGAACAGTTAATGCTGTCAATTCCAGAAGATGTTCCACCTCTGAAGTTGGTAAGTCAATTTTTTGAAGTAAAATAGTGCGCTTCGGAATATAGAGAGATGCAGAGACCCTTTTGAGTTTTTTTTTTTGGGCTATTTCTTACTTCGCGGTTTGTCTCCTTATTGTCTGCATGCCTAGAGCAGATTCTTTTAACTAACAGATAATATCTTTCACATGGCATAGGTAGTTTCAGGTTAGATAATATCCTACTGACAATCAAGACCTCAATCTTCATATAGGTAGTTTCAGGTTAGACAACCACCCCCACCCAAATCCCCTTTACAACCATCCAGGGGCGGAGCCATGTTTATACAAAGGGGCAGTTGGTACTTTAGTGTTAAATTCTTGTTATGTAATTAAAAGTTATACATATATCAGTTAGTTTGTCCCCAACCCCCTCTGAATTAAAAAAAAATAAATAGAAAAAGTAGTAGCAGCACTGATTTTGCAACCCCCTTAGTTAGAATTTATTTTAGTGCTACCCCAACCCCCCCTCCAAAAAAAAAAAAACACCTACCACCATGCGCATGTGTGTATATATACGCAGGGCAAAAGAAAAAACCAACACTCTCTCTCTCACAGTGCATGTGTGTATATATTCGCGTAGTGAAGTCATTTAAGATGGTTTTTTGCAGCTGGTGTACGACAAGGACAGGTTCTCAACTGACGATTTCATGGGGGAAGCGGAGATTGATATCCAACCGTTGGTGTCAGCGGCCAAGGCTTCGGAGAACAGCAAAACAGAGGATTCGGTGCAGCTAGGGCAATGGGTCGAAAGCAAAGAAAATGCTCTTGAAGGAGATGGTGATGGTATCTTCAACATGGTGGAAGGGAAGGTGAAGCAGGAAATTGCTCTAAAGCTACAAAATGTTGAGAGGGGAGTCTTACATATCGAGCTCGAATGCGTTTCTCTCACTCAGTAGATGAGTCAAAATGGAAAACCAAAAGAAATGCCAAGGAACTTGGCTTTCGGGATTTGTCCAAAATATCATCGGTAGGAAACTTGGGCACCTTGGGGGGAAATCATTTAAACCGATGCTGAGTTAACTCGGATTGGGTAATTCTTGTATTGTAGAAATGGTTTGTATTTATGTACTGAAGTGAAAGGGGGGAAAATGGGGGTAAAATTTAATGGTTCCCTTTTTTGAAGTAAATTTGTTAGTTTGTATATGTGGTGGGGTGTGTTTTCAATTGTAATGTGCTTTTAATCCAAACATTTTTTATGATCTGAGGGAAAAATAAGCTTTAACGTTTGGCCTTCTCTGAATGAAAGTAAGAACCTTTGTACGTGATATTGTTTCTTGATCTTAAATTCTTCGAAGTCTTTCTTTGTATCTTGTAAATTTTTTTTTCCTAATATTTGGGTTAAATGGAAAAATCTAGGACGAAAATAAGGTTACACTCATATAACTTAATTTCTCTCCTAATTTATTACACATTTGAATTCGACTCAAATTTCTATTCCAATTTTCTTTTTCAGTATGTCTCGAAATTAGTTCCATTTTCTTGTTGGGCATACTCAACATACCAAATCTCAAAATAGGAACAAAATTATGTCAAAACTATGTCGAAATTAGTGTTTTTTCAGAGAGTAGTAAAGTCAAAGAATGACTACTAATTTGAGAAGGGTACGGTATTAAATTAAGAGTCGGTGCTTGACTTTTACAATTTAAAAGACGTGCTAATTTCACAAAATTAATTGTTAAAAATGTTTATCATTATAAAATTTGACACATTTATTATGTTTTAATTAAGAAATTAGACTCTTAACTGAGATGGATGAAGGTTTTATAAAGTTTGGAAATTATTTCACTGTAATAGTTGTTTTGAAGAGAAGTCGAAGAATCCATGCAAGCACGAGAATGTCACAGTTTAATGATGCAAACCTTAAAGCAAAACCAATTCAATTGACCGTTTAAGAGTGCATGAATTATCAAAATGCAAATGAGGTTAGAAAAACTGTATTGTACAACAACAGTAGGTATAGCTGACGTTAGCGATCAAGAGCGGGATTACAGTTTCGATTTCCATCCTGACCATTACAAAAAATATAATATATGGCTATTTAATTCCATAAATTTATGAAAATATTATTCTTAAGCTAATCATGTGTTATTATATTTTTAGTTGTGATGGGGATTTGAATTGTTGGATTGTTTGATATTTCGTGTAGATTGAACAAAAATTTGTGCAAAACTCTAAAAGTCGAAATGGATTTTACCTTCGAGATCTATTTGAATTGATCTCATCTAAGCATGAACCGGAGAATTGGTATAGAAAAATCAAGAATACGAGAATCTTACAATCTTCTATCGTATTCTTCCTGCACCGAATCTTGTATCGAATATGGGTTGCAGTTTCACCAAAATCTGCTCTTTCTTCTTTTCACTGCACAAAGTCACAAACCCTGTTTCGTGTATGTGTGTTCGTATTACCAAGAGAAGAGCTAAAGCCAACATAAACATAGTTTACGATATGGACCCCGAGTAGTAATAACGGTTAGGACATGGAAAACCGGAATATTCTTAATTCAATCCTGAATTAATTCCTTTCATAAATTAAAGAATTATAATTTAACTCCCACCATTATCCCAAAATTATATTTCGAACTCTTTATTATTAAACACTGATTATTTTTTTCACGTTAATATTACTAGATAATTGTCATTTGAATTAAATTATTAATAATTATATTTAAATGACTTCTGAAGCCTTGAGGCCTTTCACTTAATTTACTTGACATGTCAAATTAATATAATTTACCTGCAAGATTTCACATGATTAAAACTTATAAGCTTTCTCAAGGAGTTAAAATCAATCTCTATAGTGCAACGTGAATTTCGTCAAAATTAATATTCACCATATATACATGTAGTGTTGTTATCCAACTAACCGAGTTAATTTACTGACCCATAAATGAATCTCATTTTTCATGAATCAAAACAACAAATACTAAATATATGTGTTTATTAATTTTTTTTTATTGTGTAAAAAAATCTAGTTCATTTATAGCCACTAAATGACAGTGCGTGTTTGTGCCAAGTAATTATTATATTAGACTCGATATAGCACCCTCGATACATGTATGATATAGATTTTCAAAACAAATAAGCAGATTTGATGGTATTAATTAGCTTATGTTTTTCATGCTTAAGGTCACAAATTCAAGTTCTAGACTTCTGATTTAAGCACAACTTTTTGTTATAATTTTTAAAACATAAAGTAATTTCGTTGTCATTGTCATTTATTTTATTCATCGATGAGTCCCAAAATACAAATTACATGAGCCAGCCCAACATAGAATATAAAAGACGTAAAATATGACACAACAGATTTAAGTCAAACCAGAGAAGGATTTTGCTGGCTGGCTGGCTTGATCCTCGGTACTACTAGAGAGGAGGTCATGGTTCATATCTAAGCCGGTCATTAGAGGTGGCAGGTTGGACGGTTTGGATTGAATTCTAACGAATTGGGGGATGCCAAAACACAAAAATTATTTTATTTTGACATAAGAATAATTAACATAAAACAAACTCAAAATAAATTTAACTTAGAAAGGCAGGTAATTGTCGTGTTTTGTTTTTTCAAACAGTCGATTCTAGCTCTGATCTCAATACAATACCACTAGGTAAGTTAACTCAAGTATTATTTCGATTATTTTATTGCCTAATGTTATGACCGTTGATTTTTATAGATTAGAGGGCTCACATTGTTTGAGTAATCGTGTCTCTTGATCTTCGCTTTTCTTGAGGGATTTATGCACGGTTCAAAATTATGAGATTCTAATATCACAATAAAAACATCTACAACAAATTAATTAAAAGAATAAAAGTAGGTGAGTGTGTTATCTTGGCTGTTGCTGAGTGTGTTATCCACGGTCTAAAATTACAAGATCCTAATATCATAATAAAAGCATTTCCAGCGAGCTAATTGAAAGAGTAAAAATTGGTTAACTTGCACACAGAATATATGTGTGACTTGTATATATTTAATTTAAACAATAAAAAATAAGAGAAAAATGTTAAATAGTTTGGTGATAAGGTATAAGTTAAACACATCAAATCATTTCTGGTAAGGTCCAGACCTTACGGATTGAGGCTTTTTGCGACACTTTTGTGACTTGGGGTGTGTTTTTACGACGCAAAAATGTCGTAAAAAGGACCAATTCGTAAGATCTGATCCTTACTTGAAATTTTCCCTTTAACACATATCTAAAGTTCAATCTTTGTTGCCAATGAATTTTTTATTGAAAAAAAAAAGAGTTTGCAAAATTAAAATAGGCAATTTAATTAAACAAAGTTTAACACAATAAATTTAAACCAATCTTATACTATATTATCTCAAAATTAAACCAATCTATTTTAGTTACTTTTGGTGTGCACATCCCATTTAAATAAAAATAATAATATATTTTGTTTAAATTACAAAAACGTGATTTGATTTTATAACCTTATTCCTTTAAATGTCGGCTGTACACTTACTAATTAGCTATATACAAATATTATTGTCCTAAAAATATCACATCATGAGGACGGCAGAAAAATTAGGACCCAACCACAAAGTGTGACGTACATAATTTGTCTATAAGTACTTGTAATTTTTTGAAGAAAGGTCAGTCTAATTCAAAGATCTACCTTGGCTCAATTACTTGAAATTCCCCCTTCAAAATTTCTCACTCATTTTCTCTCTTTGAAAACATGATGAGTATTAATCTCAGCAAATCATGGGTTGAAATGAATTCCATGTATGCAATCCCAAACAAATCCAATTCTACTACTCCTAAATTCCTCCTCCAATCTTTCAACAGCAACAAACCCTTATCTCTCTTAAAATTCTACCACTCTTCTCTCTCTATCTCCTCAGCAGCTCTAACCAAAGAGCAAATCCAATATCCACAAGAGAAAAACCGAAACCATGACACCCAGCTGTTCGATTTCACGTCCTACATGTTCCAAAAGGTGAATTCAGTTAACCAGGCATTAAACGCCACCATTTCTGTCCGGAACCCTATAAAGCTCCACGAGTCCATGCGGTACACTCTCTTAGCGGGCGGAAAGCGCATCCGCCCCATGTATTGCATCGCCGCCTGTGAACTCGTCGGTGGCAATGAGTCCGTAGCAATGCCTGCAGCATGCGCCGTGGAGATGATCAACACCCTGTCCGTTATGCTCGACGACCTCCCCTGCATAGACAACGACGACCTCCGGCGAGGCAAGCCCGCCAACCACAAGGTAATTATTAAAGAAAATAGGGACGTACTCCATTCAAAAAATGCAGGTCCAAACTCTTTTAACTAGAGTGGTAGTTAAATGCAACCTTAATATTTACTTTTACCACTACATGCACTATAATTTAAATTAGACAGAGCACAATAACTTAGGATTTGTTTGATTGTATAAATTATCTTCTTTATAATTATTTTATTGTAAATTTTTTCATTTTAAAAAATATATATATATATATATATGTTGTGAGTTTTTTCCCGCATAAACTTGTATGATAGTCATAAGTTATGTAATTTCAACTATGTTTTTACATTTTTTTATTTAATATCTTAGGTGTTAATTTAAGTTTGTGATTTTATATACTGTTCATTTTTATAACCAAACACTTAAATTCGATAATTCACGAATTAAGCAGTTTTAAATTGTCCAATTTATAAATTGGAAGACAACCAAACGAACTCTTAGTCAGCGAATACATGTAATTTTTGCTTTCATATCCGAACACAACTCGATAAGTTATTGACAGATGTTTGATCTCAAAATTTGTATTCGACTCGGCTTTCTATCGGGTGACATGACACAATCTAATTGTATACATGAAGGAGATAAATTTAAATGAAATAGAAAACATTTCTCTAAAAAAATTTCTGTAGAACAAAATGAGTGGAACTAAAATTACTTAAAAAGTAGGAATAATCATTGGTTGTGGCCATTTGCACTCCATCAAAATACTTTAGAACTCCAAAATATCTTTTAGGGACACAAAAACATCACAAAACATCTTGAAAAGTGTCCCTGAATGTTGTTTTGATGTGTTAAAATACCCTAGGGAGTGATAATAAACACATCATATACATTCATAGATCCTAAAAAAATACAAACCTTATCTTGATTTAATAAACTTTAGTTCTATCAAAATATTAAAAAAAAAATGGAAACTATAACTAATTAATTTGTTATAATTTCAAGTCATGTGAATCTAATATTAAAAATTCACTATTATTTTACATTCGCGTTGATTCTTGTCAAATACATTAATACCGTGGTGAGGATAAAAACTCAGGTAACCTTTAACAGCCGCTTTAACCAGAGACCAAATATTAATTTATTTTTATTTTATTTTTTCTAGTTTGACGAGTTTGAATTTATCCTATCAAATAATTAATTAAATCATATTTAATAGATACAAAGAATTAATAAATTAATTCTTACAGGTCTTCGGCGAGGACATCACAGTTCTCGCCGGCAACGCCCTCCTCGCTTTCTCGTTCCATCACATCGCCACCTCGAGCACAGGCGTTTCCTCTGGCAGAATCGTCCGGGTAATTCTCGAGCTAGCCAAATGCATCGGAGCGGAGGGACTATTTGGCGGGCAAATACTCGATCTTTGCTCCGAGGGAATGGCCGATGTCAGTCTAGAACACCTTGAATTCATTCACGTCCTCAAAAGCGCGGCATTGATCGAGGCATCTGTAGTAGTTGGTGCAATTTTGGGAGGGGGATCAGATGAAGAGATCGAACAACTGAGGAAGTTCGCGAGATGTATTGGATTGTCATTCCAAGTTGTTGATGATATTTTAGATGTGACAAAATCGTCTAAAGAATTGGGGAAAACTGCCGGAAAAGATGTCGTCGCCAATAAAACGACTTACCCTAAATTGATCGGAATAGAGAAATCGAGAGAATTTGTATATAAATTGAAGGAGGAGGCTGAAGATCATCTTTCTGGGTTTGATTCAAGGAAAGTTGCACCATTAATTGCTTTGGCTAATTACCTTGTTAGACTAATGGATTGATGTGTTTGTTTGTACTAAAAGTGTTTGTTTAATAATATAAATGGGTGCCTAGCTACTACATATTTAAGAGATTGGAAATAAAATCCAAGGCGAGATTGGATTAAACTTAATTTTTCAATAGGAAATGGGATCATATCATTAAACTTTGATTAATTCCCCTTTTTGTTCTTGCATTGCATTGCATTGGTAAAAAAAAAATCCCACTACGTACGTACTTTTTAAAGAGTCAATTGTGTTGGAATTAGTTTAACAACAAAATTGAAAGTAGAATATATATATATATATATATATATCCATAAATTGGTTGTTGGGGCGAGACATTGGGGCCTCGTTTCATGAGTTCACGGTTCACCTCAACTATATACATATATATATAAGGTCGCTTAATCTAATTTGACAACGTACTGACCTTTTGTCATCGAAATACTGAAATACGTACGTACTAAGCTGATTAATGTATTTAATCGTATGTATTCTTTATGAAATATATATATACATATATACAGCCCCCTTCATGTACGCACAAATGCGTACGCATTTGTGGGTAAATTTGTTTCCGCTCATTTACGCTGGGACCCACTCCATATTAAAGAGAGAGAAAGCAAGCCCCTTTAATATTTTAATACGTTCTCTCCTCTCTTTCTCTCTAACATACGCTCCTCTCTCCCTCTCACTGGTTTTTCATCTCACACCATCCACCGAGCACCGCAACCACCGGCAGCAAACCCAGCACAGCCACCGGCGCTGGCAGTACACTGGCAGCACATAACTCTCTCTCTCTCTATAGAAGACGACCCACATTGAACCGAACCCAGCACACATCACTCTTTCTCTCTATACCTACGCGACCCAACAATGATAAGGGGGATTTCGGACTTGTAAGCTTGCCTTCCAACCCATTTTGGTTTGTGAAATTGGTTTATGAAATTATTTAATTTTTGATTTTTATCAATCCAACCCATTTTGGTTTGTGAAATTACATTGAATTGATTTTGAATCTTGCTTGTGTTCGATTAATTTGCTAGAAAATGAAAATCAGTTTCAGAAAGTTGGTATTTTCGTTTGAGCCGTAACTTTGTGAAGGATTTTTGTAGAAAATTACGGCAATCGATTTATGAAATTGGTTTGATTGGTATATTTGCTTGCTTTGTATAAAATGCAAATTGGTGTGAAATTCGTGTGAAACTGAATTGTTGATGCTGTTGCTTGCTTTGTAAAAAATGAATATTGGTTTGTGAAATTGGTGTGAAATTGGTTTGATTGGTTTGAAGCTTTGTGGTATGCATATTTACAATCAACACAAGATCAGTAAACTATGAGCCCTGTTGCCTGTTTTCTATCAACACAAGATCAGTAGTAAATAGCTTCATTATCTTGACCATTCAGTTTGTGAAGTGAATGTTATGGTGGACTTAACCTTGCTGTTGCCTTCATCATGCTCCGTTTCAAACATTTAGTTCCTTTTGTATTAAAGGGATAACCCAGGGAAAACTATTGGTTAGTTGTGCACATGCAAGTTATCTCCATCTATACATCATAGTCCCTTTTTCATTTTGCTACTTTTTGTCTAATTGTATGCTTCCTTCGGAACAAGCTCCAAAGAGGATGGTTTCCAGTGTGTCTCTTCTTTCTTTATTTCTAGACTTCCAGGTTATGTTTACAAAATATCATAATAATATCCAGCACTAGGCCACGACAAATTTATTAAAAACCTTTATTTTCTTACTGTTTTTATTCTGTAGGGGATTGGAGCTATTGTTATATCTTGGCCTTTTTTGTAAAGTTTTCTTATTAAGGTCAAGATTTTTGGGGCACAATTGCGCTGCCTCTACCTGACCCTATATTTTCAGAACATTCAGTTTGCATTTCTAAATTTTTATTAGATTCTGTGGGAATAGAAGTGTTCTATGATAGTTTTATTAGATTCTGGGCTCTATTAAAAGGCTGTTACTAAAAATTGAATTTTTATTTCATTTTTGTTTTGAGGAATTTATTTACTTACTGACATGTCATGCAATTTCTTAATTGAAGGGCAACTGTTCAAATTTGACAGATTAAAATGGCGTCTTCATCGATTGCAGAAGGTAATTCAAATATGGAAGTGGATATTATATTCATGTTGAAACAATGTGAATGCGGAGAATTAGCGGAAGTGAGAATCACGAAGTCAAATAAGAACAACAATCGTAGTAGAATATACTATTCTTGCAAACGGTGAAGGTGTGGAACCTTCTTGGGTTGGTGCAAAATCGCATCATCTAAACAAGCGTCAAATGTAATTGCCCCATTAGAAGAATGCAGTACGTCACGCAAGTTGGTTGTTGGTGAAGTTAATACGAAGTGGAAATTCAAAAATGGAGAGATATCTTAATAATTATATCTTTTTGGTATCAATTTCTTTGGCTATAAAAGCCATGATGTAACTATTATATCTATTTTCTTGTCTTTTTTGTTGGCCATAAAAGCCATGATGTAATGTAACTTTTGTTTAAATGAATGAAATGAAATCATTTAGTACGTGTTTGTTATCATATTTGGCAATGTTGAATGGAAGGGAATTCAATCATTTGGTATACTTTTTATTAATTCAATTAGTCTTGAACTAAGAATATCCAGCACTTCACAAGGTAGAATGTCAAACTAAATAAATACAAACATTTTCATCATAAGATTCACACAATCCATTCAAAAACTCAAAAATCCACATAATTCATTCAAATCCTTAATCTTGAACTTGAAAAACACAATAAACTCAAAAATCCACATAATTCATTCAAATCCTTAATCTTGAACTTGAAAACATAATAAACTCAAAAATCCACATAATTCATTCAAACAATCAATTTAAACTTATATCATCCCCATCTTCTGTTGACGACCCATTAGCCTCTTGTAAATTTGCGTCCTCGCACGTAGAAGACCTACATAAAAAAATAGACAAATCACGATTCATACTAGAATGTGAAAACAAGACAATATAAACAAATATATGAATTATCACTTACAAATTTGTAATTGCTGGACAATTTCGTTTATCATGTGCTTGGTTCATTTTACCACACCTATGGCAACGTCGATCTTTTTTACTTTTCGCTTTGGCCATTGCTATCTTTTTTCCTCCTTTGAGCCTTTTGCCGCACCCTTTAGCTCATTCTTGATCGGGTTCATTGTAACTTTTTTGAAAAGTACAAGAAGCATGTGCACTAGTCCATGCGCCAACTGTATTACTACCAAATGGTATACTTTTTTCGGAGGAGGCCATTACACCTACGCGGTTACTAATAAATTAATCAATTTGCTCATTAATGGTACGCACCCCATCGATAGATATTTGCCTTGTTTCTTCACATAATAGGGCATTGTCAACTAAATCCTAAGACGATTGGATAAACTGACTACGCATCAAGACATAATCCTTGTCAACATCAATACACATGCTTTTATCATCCACCACGGTACCCGATTTTGCAGACTTGGTCCACCTACTCAAGATGTATTTATTTGGCAACTCCTCAATATGCAGAAATTTTATCAAATATGCAATGATGTGCTTACATGGGATTCCGGTGCTTTCATACATTTTCCAACTACAAAAAACCATATCAAAATCCTTATCATAAACAAGTTTACGAACTTTAGCGAATGCGACTTTCATTCTTTGAGTATCATATATACGCTGATTGTCAATTTCTTTAACAATCTGGATTCTGTTTCACACTCAAACTCATAGTACATCTCATTTGTGTAAATACCAACCATTTGATCCAAAAAGTCAAGATTTATTCTTAGTTTAGGCTTCTCAATTATATATTTGTGATCGGCCATCAACTCTTCATGACGTTGGCGTACAAGTCCCCTGCTAAACTGTATCATAAAATCCACCAATGAGTTGCCCTTAGAAACAAATGTTTTAAAAAATGCATGACCACTCTCTGCTCGTTGGCTACTTGACATGTTAGCTGAGAAAACGTCCTTAACATATGTAGGAATCCATTTTGAACGAAACTGATATAGACCTTGCAACCACTTGTTTTCTCCAAGCCCACTTTTTGTAATAAGACTTTCCCATTCTAATTCAAATTCTTCAGGCGATTCTGATTTTCAAATACAAGACGAGAACTCATTCTTGTAAATACCATACTTCACTGCATCAATTTTCTCCGAAAACTTCATCAATATATGCCAACTACAATACATGTGATACGAATTAAAGAAAGTATTATAAACCACGTCAATGCATATATATATTACGAAAATTTCATTTATATATGTAAATTAAAATACCTATGAAAATTATTTGGCAGAACAATAGGGAATGCCTTAGTCATGGCTGAGTCTTGATCGGTGATAATCATCTTCGGGGCACTGCCAAGCATACTTTTCAAAAATTTAGTAAATATTCATATAAAGTCATCAACGCTCTCATGATTCAAAAATCCACAACCAAAAATAATTGTTTGACCATGATTATTAACCCCCATTATTGGTGCAAATATCATTCCATACCGATTAGTGTTATACGTAGTATCAAAGATTACCACATCACCAAAAAATGCGTAAGCTCGTCTTGAAATTGCATCGGACCAAAAACAACGAGTTATTTTTTGATCCTCATCAGTGTCAATTTCGAAAGTAAATGAAGGATTCTTGTATTGTTCCAATTTCAAATACTCATAAAACATTTCACCATCATGCCCCTTTTCATCAGCCCGCATATCCCTTTTATGGTTATAGAAATATGTTTGTGTGCAACCAATATTTTCAATACCTCCATATTGAACTCCTAATAAACTAAATTGTTGATGCTGAGGTATATTCACCATGGACAATTGCTTAGTTAGAGACTTTGTCGCGGCTGAAACATTCCGATGAGACCTTAAAAATTGGACCTTTGATGAGGTAGAAAGTGGGTGGTTGTGCCCCTCATTAAAAACAGTTACTACGTATTTTTCGGAGTTTGACTTTAAAACTGCAATTTTAGCTGTACAATTTTCACCTAAACTTCATCGGCGTCTTTTGTTTCCAACTTCCGTAATTCTTGAAGATTTTCCTTGTTTAAAACAAACATACTCCTTCCGTTTTATTTCGCCACTTTCTCGCTCTTTTTGAGTAGTCCAAACACGTACACTAAATTCAGCTGCTTTAGCATAGGCATTGTAGAATGTGACAACATCATCTATTGTATCAAATTGTTGCCCCTTTTTTGGTCTCAACTCATTTGACACTTGAGGAGTGTATATCATACTATTTTTATCTGAGTCTACATCTAAATTAGCTTCATTACCCATATTTTCACATGTCTCCCCTACTTTAGTGTCCAAATTTTTCATATTTCGCTTGGTTCACTGTAATACAGATATATAAGCCAAGTGAGTACACATATATGGGTTGATACAAAACTGAAATTACACATAAATATATCATACTGCTTTGGTTTTTAAGACTACTGTTGTCTAATTTTCGTTAAAAAATATTACTGATGTGGCTGATATAAGGCTTTGCTATATTTTCTTTTCTTTCTCTCTGTCACTGCTGTGGCTGATATAAGGCTTTGAAAAACCAATTTTCACAACCCGAATTTCACAACTCGAATTCACAAATTGATTTTCACAAACTGATATTAACCATCGTATACAAGCTTCAATATTAACTAAAACCCGAATTCACTGATAAAAAATATTACTGCTCAAACGAAAATACCGAATTTCACAAACTAATAAAAAATATTACTGCTCAAATGAAAATACCAAATTTCTGAAACTGATTTTCATTTTCTAGCAAATTAATCGAACACAAGCAAGATTCAAAATCAACTCAATGAAATTTCACAAACCAAAATGGGTTGGATTGATAAAAATCAAAAATTAAATAATTTCACAAACCAATTTCACAAACCAAAATGGGTTGGAAGGCAAGCTTACAAGTCCGAAATCCCCCTTATCGCTGCTGGGTCGCGTAGGTATAGAGAGAGAGTGCTATGTGCTCGGTCCGGTTTAATGTGGGTCATCTTCTATAGAGAGAGAGAGAGAGAGTTCTGTGCTGCTAGCGCCGGTGGTTGTGCTGGGTTTGCTGCCGGTGGTTGCGGTGCCCATTGGATGGTGTGAGATACGATAAATTAATCCGATCCTCATTTAGTCCGCACTCCGAAACTCATTTCTTTGCTTTTATGTTAGATTTCTTTCTTATTCTATTTTTATTATTATTATGAATATTAAGATTTATGTGTTTTCTTGGATTTTAATTTATTTTCTTTTTTGATAATATTGATTAATATAGTTGTTTATTGAATATCAACAATGAAGATATCATTCAGCGTTTTTAAAATATAAAATCTTGAAGGAAATATTTTACCTAAATATATGTCATTTTTTTATTTTGATGTATAAGATATTATATTAATATAATATTTTAATTTTTACCTTATTGTAGTATATGCGAAAAATTATTTGAGTGTTATTGATTTGGCCCCTCCTAAAATTAATTTCTAACTCTGCCCTGGTGCTGGATGGCTTTAATAGGTAGTACGATCGAGAGGGAAGTGGTCTCTGCTTGGGGGTGTTCAAGGCCAGACCTGAGAATTCGGGGGCCTGAAGCGAAATTTATCAATTAGACCCTCCGTCCTCAATTTTTTAGCCTCTTTTATTTTTTCTAAGCATCTAAATTCAAAGAAAATAAATTAAATTAAATTAATCTATATGAATGATCACCACTTATTTTTTGATCAATTATAACATATAAGATTTTTTGATAAATGAACTTCCCTAATTTCAAACTTTAAAAAATTATGAGGCCTGAAACAAGAGTCTGTTCCGGCTCACCTTAGATCCGGCTCTGGGGTGTTAAAAGTGATGAAAATATGATAGATACATATGTTAGGGTTTGGTTGGTTGGTAAATCAATGGAGCTTTTCTTTATCAAATATTTAAATTTTGGTAAATAGTACTTTTGATGCTTACAAATACATTATGTGATGCCCCTCATTCCCCCCCCCCCCCCCCCCCCCCGAATTATGGTATATATGTGCTTTTTTTCCTACTAATAGTAACATTTATTTAGATTTTAGTTAAAAGTATGTATATAATATTTTACAACTAGTTACCGTACATATTTTTATTGGCAAAAATATTTGGAATTTATTGACTTAACCCCCTGCGCTAATAGTCGTATTTGATAAAATCTCCCAAATAAATTTTTATTAGACATAACTCCTAAAACCTGACGCCGTTAACTTTTCATCAATTTTCAATTTTTTTGGACCAAAATAACCCTCCATATCTTCTTATTCATCCCTATTTCAATTTAAACACTAACCTTACCTTCCACACTTGCCGCTAGCCCCATCTCCGACCACCGTCTCTATCATCACGTTCCATTCTATCTCTCTCTCTCTCCGGCGAGACCCACAGTCATTTTAGCTACTTTGTCTTCTCCGGCTATGACCCACAGTCACTTCAGCGGCTTTGTTTTCTTCGGCGATGACCCACAGTCCACTTCCGACCACCACCAGTCCATGTGTGGACTCTCCAAGGTCAGCCTCTATAGTCTAGTGTTTTTCGCACCCAATCCAAATGCTTTGAAATAAAGGCCGATTACTCTAAACCTGCAACTAGCGATTTACCCTTCGGCACCGGCGCAATATACCAACAACCCCAACGGTCAAACCTTCTCCACCGCCGGCACCGCTACCATAGAACCCCTACTACAACCCTAACCCCTACTACGGTCCCGACCCCTACGCCGCTCAACGTGCCACCTTCACCCACCGCCTCCTCTCCATCCTAATCGCATCCATCGTCATCACCGGCACCATCGTCTTCATCGTTTAGCTCTTCCTTCGCCCCCAAATCCCCAATTTCAAAGTGTAAGTAACATATACGAAACAATCCATGTGGTATCACCGACATGGTTGATTTGGTGATGTTGATTAAGCTCTGTTTGTGAATGTGAGGAATTTATACGAGTTTGATGGGATTTGTTAAATTGGTTGATTTGGTGATGTTAATTAAGCTCTGTTTGTCAAACTTTCTCTCTCTAAAATATATATATACACATGCCCAAAAATTTGTGGGTTTCTTTCAATTTAATTTTAATTTTGAATGATTGATTTCAATTTGATTTTATCTTTGGTGGGTTTGATTTAATTTTAGTTGAGATGAAACGGGTTAATGAGAGGAGGAGAAAGACGAGTTAATGAGAGGAGGAGAGAGATGAGAGAACATTCAGATGGAGATGGAAGAAAGAAAGAGAAAATTAAGTTTGGAATTTGATTTCAATTTTAATGTTTTAGGTTTGGAATTTAATTTTATTTTAGAGTTGTATTTGGATGTTAATGTAGAGAGAGAAAATTAGGAAAGAAGGAAGAAGAAGACATGGAGGAAGAAGATGGCATGGGTTAAATGAGGGGAGGGGTATTTTTTGTCCAAAAAAGTTATTTTGGACAAAAAAGAGACGGTATCAAATTTTAAGGAGTTATGTCAAATAAAAATTATTTTGGGAGATTTTTTCAAATATAACTATTAACGTAAAGAGTTAAGTCAATAAACCCCAAAATATTTTCCTGCTAATAGGAACATTTATCTAGATTTTGGCCACCAATTAATACCCTCCATATCTCTGATAGCGAAACTATTTTCCTACTAATAATAACATGTATTGGCAAATCTATAACTGCGCGACCGATTGTAATAATTAGTGTCTTCAGTTGTGAACTTGTTTCCTGCAATTGCTTCTAATTAGTAGGGCAGCCCAATTTCGCCACTATTTATTTTGTGCCTCAGTGGCGAAATATTTTCTCTACTAACGGCGGCGAATTTGTTACGTTGCTCCAAAATTCTACTATTTTTTGGCATCAACTCCAAACTTTTCCTGCTTGCGAGGAAAAACAAAAGCCTGTGCAGTTTTAGTGCAAAATTTGTGGTAAAAATAGTATTTGCCACAAATAATGTACACAATAACTAGCCTTTTGTGGAAATCACTAAATTCGCTGCAGAAAGTGTTTTTAGTGGGGAAATTATACTCACCACCAATTGGCATTTTTTCTTGTAATGAGTATATATATAGTTCCTCTTCTTTCTCTCTCTTGACCAATGCTCCGGCTTCCCTCACTCAAAAGATCAGCCAACATATAAAAATTCCATTTTTTTTTTCGGGAATTAAAATTATTTTCCCTAATAAATTCGTTATTTTTATTGAGTTGGCCATTGAGCCATTTGTGTTTTATATTCTATTTGGTTTGGCCTTGGTTTTATTTATCTAAGATATTATTTGGCGTAGCTCGTTAATTAGCTGACCCATTATTCTTTAGGCCAAGTTAACCCGAGATTGCCCTGTGTTAAGCACTTATAGATCAGAGGGCTCAGATTGTTTTCGTACTTGTGTCTTTTGATTAAAAAAAAAAAAAAAGCAGCACTCCGAGTGAGTTAATTTGTTGATTAAATAAATTAGAACTGCAATGAAAACCATAAATAAATAGAAAGGCAAAAAAGAACACAATCAAATCATAATTTAAGTTTAAGTCTAAATCTAAAATATCCCTTATAGTTATGGAACATATAAATAATAAAATACCTTAATAACTTAAGAACTAAAACAATAAAATACCTTAATATAAATTGATGAAGCCGCTATCGAAGAAAGGAACTATCCTATCAATAAGAAACACAAGGATTGTATCCAAATGATTAAGTGCTTCTCAACAAATATAACATGTTTTGTTAAGCCACTGTCCTGTGATTCCTATTTGTGTCCATCGAGTAATTAACCTAGGGTACCCCATTACTAAAACATTTGCTTAGTCATATGACGAAGTTTAAACCGAAAACCTATCTAATTGAGCTATATAAATTACTAATCGCCAGAGCTTCTTGTCTTTCTACTAGAGATATTATGCTAGCAGTATGCATCATTGTCAGAATGACAGGTATATTGCTGAACGATACGAGTCATACTGGCTCCAAAAGTAGGAGTTAATGTTAAGGGTCAAGGAGACAAAATGGTTCAAACCCTAGTATTCGAAAAGTTTCTTGAGGCAAAGAAGCGACTAGGTCGGATTAGTAGCTTGAGGGTCGAGTCTTTCGACCATAAAAAACTTTTGACTTTGGCTCAGGATGCCCCGACTTAGGATGTGTGTGCTTCGAAAGACCCCATGCTCTGTTGGAATTGACATGATTTTGAATCATCGTTGATGATGATTTGGATCACTGCCGGCTGGGGAAACCTTTCGATCTAGGGATGCCACGAGGTCCCTATGGACAAGGGGACAAGTGAATCATCGCTTTTGAGTGCAGGCAGCCCTCTACCATCTTTCCCATTGCATTCCATTATCTCGTATGGACTAACAGTCTAAAGCTAAAATTTCGAGAGATTGCATATACAAACATACAAAAAACAGAGATTCAATGAGGAAATCATCATAGAGAAACAAATAGGAACAAAAAAAGGATTACTCACAGGGGACCTAGGCAAGTCGACAGACCGCACACAGTACCTAGGCGGCCATAAGCAGGGACCTTCAGAACAAGCAAACTTCTTAAAATGATTCTGCTGTGCCAAACAAGATTTTCTGACATGCCAATCATCCCCAAAAGATCCCAAAAGCGCAACCCAAAAGTAGCTTTCAACCAATCTATTCATCCCTCTCTCTCTCTCTCTCTCTCTCTCTCTCTTACTCTGACTCCGATGCAAATGCATAGTTCAAATTCACTACAAGTTTTGCAACATTTTTTGGCTATATATTATTTCACGACATCATATAGTAATAGTACAAATAATGTATATTCAATTAGCAACGGATAACAATGAGCATCCATTGAGATATCAGAGCCAAAAGACAAAATAGAAATATCCACAGCATCAAAGGCAATGTGGTTGTATATCTTCATTCATATATTATTTCTTCTTTCCTTTTTTAACCATATATATAGGCTGCAAAACCCAAGCAGCACATAACAATCATAGGTAGTAGTATTACATTGTTATAGTGACATACTACAACATTATAATAGACAAGGAAATATACACTCCCATGGAGATTGACAAACAATCACCCACTATATATGGGCTTTACAAGCATTATCTATATATACAAACAAGCTTGTTTTAGGGAAGTAAATATTTGAAATTCACAATCTCACCCAAAGAGAGAATGAACAAATATTTCCAATCAACACACACAACTATAACACACTACTCCAATGAGAGCTTGAAGCCAATACACTAAATTAGCATTACCCATACCATATAACTTCTTAGTACCAGTCTTCAATAAACCATCAACCAAAAATATAGGGTGTGTTTGGGAATCAAATTCCGAGCTTTGGAAATGGCATTGGAGCAAAAATTTAGCCTACAGAATTCCAACACTCGGAATTGTATAGCCTAATTTTCGCTCCAATTCTGGTTCCAAAGCTCATAATTGGCGTCCCAAGCACACCGTATATGTAAAAATAACAACCCAAGCCATGTAGCATCAACCAATATCCATTCAAGAACAACAAGTTGGACATCGAATCAAACCATTTTCATTACATTCCAGGCATCTTTTCAACATATCTTCGTCCTCATCGAAAATCTTCTTGCTCCCACTACAATTCCCACACGGTATGAATCTCGCATCCCCACAATATTCACACACATACCCAATTGGCTTAATGGGCAGCCCTTTCAAAATCTTGGCCAATTCGCCAATCTCGTGAAGTTGTTTGATGATATCAGCACCACCAATGTACTTCCCTCTAATAAAAACTTGTGGCAAAGTCACATTCTTTTGCCCTAAAACACATTGCAATTCTTTCCTGTACTCACAATCCATTGAAATGTCTCTCTCATCTACCATAACCCTAAATCCCCTCAATATCATCCTCACAGAATGACAATCCTCGTAAGTCCTTCGAATCCCACGTAAACTCGTAAAATACACGACAACCCGATTCTCAGTGCCAGGTAATTTAATCTCCGGTTCGACGAATGAGACCGATTTTGTCAATTTAAACCTAGTTGGTGAGATATATGGCAATGGTGACGATAATTGGGACGATTCATTTGATGGTAATTCAACCGATTTTGGCGATTCGAATAAGCTACAAAGCTTTCTAACTTTCCCTTTGATTGAACTACCGGCAGATAAAACCGAATCGAACGATGAATCGTAGAATTTCTTCATCGAACCGGTTCGTTCGTACTGGTAGGGTTTTTTAGGGAAATCGGAATTATGGGTTGAATGCATCGTTATGGACCGATTGAACAGCGAGGGCTTGTGGGTTTCGGATAATTCGAACTTGTCGTTGTAACCTGCCATAGAATTTTGGAGAATTGAGCTTGGGGAAATGTTCTTGGCGTGTAATTAGGGTTTTTGATTTGGTGGATGAATTGATGAAATTGATGGGAAAATGGAGAAATTAGGGGATCTTTGGGTGGTAATCTAGTGTTTAATTTTCAATAGATGATCGGGATGATCCTCAATTGACGGTAAGGGGTTGTTTTCTTGAGAAATGAGGAGAGAAAGGAATTTTTGGAGGCGTAGATGGAAAGCAATATCTTTTGTTTGAGAGAGAGAGAGAATGGGTATGGAGGTTTTTTAAAAAGTTGACGTTGGGGAAGAGAGAGAGAGAGAGAGAGAGTTTTCATCAGAGCTGATGTCAGTTTTAATGTAAAACGCGGATAAAGTAAGCGTTTTGCTCTGGCTTTTCTTTTCTTGTGTTTTTAATAAATTATTAATTAATTAGGTTTTGAAAATATGATACACGTACAGATAATCAAGTAATTCTTTATTGGATAATAAATAAATAAATAATGAATTTAATTATTTTTGGTATGTTTGCTCACACGTGCTTAAGATAGTTGCAGTATTTGACCATTATTATTATTATTATTTTATATTATTATAAGTAATAATCTACCCAATGAACTTTCAACGTACATCAACATATATATAGAGAGAAAATTATGGAGTGAATTTTACTTTTAATTATGAACATTAAAAAGTGCCATTATAACCTTTTAAAACTATTAACTAATTTTTCTTTTGGGCTAGTATTTTATGTATAAAAGATGTTAGGCATCATCATGGGTAGACTGTAGGTGTAGTGGTGGTGGTCCTCACCGCAACAAAATGTTTTAAAGCTAGGGGTTATTTTGGTCTCACCAATAAATATATATATCTATATATATGATATATATTATAAGGAACACAAAGTCAAAATTATTTTAACTTACATTATTTTTCAAACAATGGCTTAGATCTATTTACAAGAGTTAGATGAACTCACATCACATTGTGTAAAAAAAAATATTTTTAAAAATAAAACAAAGCTTTGAAATTTCAAATTTTGGAATTATTTCTTTCACATAAAATAAGCATCCCGCATTTACTCATCTTTCTCCCTCTGTACCACTATTCACAATTCTCATATTTACTCTTTCCCTCTTATCTCTCTCTCACACAATTTCCATCCATGAAGCTTGCTTTATTTACTTCCAAATAGTAAATGAATAGCATTTTGCCCGTGTCCATCGTCATTGGATCTTTGCCTTCG
The DNA here is from genome assembly GCA_021464415.1 of Lonicera japonica. Lineage (NCBI taxonomy): Eukaryota > Viridiplantae > Streptophyta > Magnoliopsida > Dipsacales > Caprifoliaceae > Lonicera > Lonicera japonica. Next base: position 58,805,922 of record CM038469.1, read on the forward strand.
AATTAACCTTTTCAACCATTTCTCTCTACCAAATCATTCCACCATCATTCAAATCCTTCTTTCTTAATTTCTATCTTAAAAATTTCTCTTTCCCGCCGTCATCACACCTCCGGCACAACATCCGGCACTGCACCATGTATTTGTTTCCTTGATATTAAGAGTTGTGTAACAATGAGAGAGTTTGAAATAGTTTGAGAGAGAGGGAGATGAAGTTTCTGTGTAGTTTCTATAGAAAAAGGAAAACTGATAATATTTTCAATTTTTTGAAGTTAATGAAAAGGAACTGGTTCCTCCCTCTATTATTATTATTATTATTATTTCTAATTTATTTGTTTGGTTCGGTGATTAGAAGGCACAACTTACGTCTTTCATAGATCTAGGGTATAATTTGGGTTCTAAAATTATTGAATTTTTCCTAAACAAATTTGTGTTCCGATAAACAAATTTGGATTAACTTATAATTCTTTTGGAATTATATAATTTGTACTTTTCCTAAAATTAATATATTATTAATTTTTAAAAATATTAGAATGTAGTGGAGAGAGTTGAGATAGTTTGAGTTAAATTATGATATTTTAAGACTTCTTTTGGTAACATACACAGATTTTTGATGTAAAAAAAATAAAAATATTGTGGGGTTTGGTTTGGTTTGGTTGTCTTAAAGTTAGAACTGGATTTCATTGTTTATTAATATTTTAATTTAAAAAGTGGTGATATTTTTAATTTAAGACGGAGATAATGATATTCAAACTTTTGATTTAAGATAGTGCAAAAAGGGAATAAAAAATGGTTTTTCACCAAACAATTTCAAAATAGTGTTTTTCAAAAAGAAATAAAAGAGAAGAATATACCAAAGCATAAATGAGAAAAATATATACACATAATGCAACCTAAAAATTTATGTATTTACTCTGCAGTACTCCCCCAAAGTTAATGGCATAGTTTTATTCTTATTGATGTATTTGGGAAGTTGTATGTGTTTTTCTTTATAGTTATTTTTATTTGTCTTACTTTCATACTGTTTGAGAAAAGAAAAACAAAAAGGTAGATTGATTAGTGTTTATATTTCAAGATGTACACTGGTATTAGATACAATTATATGTGTGCATATTTTTGTATTCAAAATACACTCACATTGTTGTATATTTTAAGCACCTTGTTACGGATATTTTGAAAAGTTACAGTTAAAGAATAAACTTCCTTTTTTCCTTTTCCTTTTTTAACTTTCATAAATATTAACTTGAATTATCTGGTTGATCAAATGTTTAGCAATTCTCCCTCAACTATTTATTTTATTTATTTCAACGTGCTGAACGGCACGGACAATACTGTATATGTATGTATGGAATACAACACTCAAGACTAGACCCAATAATTAGGGCTGGGACCGATTCGGTTCTTGTCCTAAATGATAAGAACCGGAACTGAGAACCGAAAGTTAAAAACGGTTCGGTTTTAAGCATTTTTGTTCAAGAACCGAAAGTGGAACCAAACTGGTTCTAACGGTTCTGTTCTACCGGTTCTTCGGGGAACCGTTAGAACCGTTAATAATCGTAGGAACCGGCCAAAAATTGTTCTAACGGTTCTTCGGGGAACCGTTAAAACCCTTAAAATTGGTGAAAAACTGGTGTAATGGTTATTCGGGGAATCGTTAAAACCATTAGAACTGTTAAAACAGTTCCTAACGATTCCTTTAATTAAATTGATCAAAGAACCGAGAACCGAACCGTTAATAACCATTAGGAACCGAACCGTTAAAAATGTCCACTTTAATAATAATAACCGAACCGGTTTTTATTCGATTTTTTCGATTCGATTTTCGATTTTTCGATTTATTATCCCAGCCCTACCAATAATCTCTTCAAGAAAAGAATTATTACTTAGTAAAAAGTTTGTTTATATTATTATTTTTTTCTTTTTTAACAAATACTCTTGACCTTTTTTAAAAAAAATCTTAAGTCTAAAGTAGGAGTTTTTTGCCTAAATAGACCACCTTTTAAAATTATTAGCCAAATTAAACCACTTTTTAACATATTTATCAAATTAGCACACTTTTTAAAATAGTAATTTCGAATTACTATTTTAATAAAAAAAATAGTGATTTCGAATTACTATTCTAAATTGAATATGAAAAAATTGTGATTTAAAATCAATATATTTTTACAAAAATAGTAATTTTAAATCGAGATAATGGGTTATAAGGACTCGCTCCGTAATATTTTATAACTCTAAGGACAGACTCATATTTAATAAAGAGAACTAATACTAATTTCATAATTTGGTTTTACAATAAGGACACTTTTCATAATATTAATTTATTTTAAGGAAAATGATAAATGTTGATGGACAAAAATACCATACTATATCATTTATTTTAATTATACAAACGACATATTATTCTCTCTTACATACACATAGTTTAGAGAGAGAAAACAAAGAACAAGAGAAAAGAGAAGTTGTCTCACTAATAATCTCACCTATTCCATCACCACTACTACCAACACCACCTGAATCTGAGCGCCTTTCTCATCATCATCATCATCATCATCATCATCATCGTCGTCGTCATTGTCATCGTCTTCGTCTTCGTCTTCTTCTTCTTCTTCTTCTTTCTAGATCTACAATCGTAAAATATATGTAACTTTTGATCGAACTGTTGGATTTAGCTGATTTTTGGATATATTGTTCGGAAGATAAAGTTATTATAATTGGGCGAAAAATTAAGACGATCAGAGGTCGTTTTGCTATTGAAATCGACTAATTTCGACAACCTAGCGAGATTTTAAAACAATATGATCGTAACTTTTTTTTTCTTTTATGAAACCTACATCGATCCATATATATATACATATAAATAAATTGAATGGATGTTGATCTCATCAATTTTGTTGTTCTCTATTTTATAATGGTGCTAAAATTATTTTAGCACCTTCTAGTTTGTTGTTCAAGTTGCACACCTTCTGGTCTTGTTCAGAAGGTGCTAAATGCATTTAGCACATTCTTGTTAGCCTTATGGTTACTGTACAAGGAGTATTAAATGCATTTAGCACATTCTGGTTAGCCTTATGGTTGCTGTCCAGGGGGTACTAAATGTATTTAGCACATTCTGGTTAGTCTTATGATTGATGTCCAGGGGGTGCTAAATGCATTTAGCACCTTCTGATTGTTGTCTAGGGGGTGTTAATTGCATTTAGCACCCTCTGGTTGCTGTTCAGAGGGTGCTAAATGCATTTAGCACCTTCTGGTGCATTTAGCACATTCTGCAACCAGAAGATGCTAAATGCATTTAGCACCCTCTGGTTGCTGTGCTGTCCAAGGAGTGCTAAATGCATTTAGCATCTTTTTAACACTTTCTGGTGGCAGTGGGTATTAGTGTCTTTTTTGTACTGTATCCTTAATTTACACGACTAATTTTTAAATATTTTTTATAATTATATTATTATAATGAACTTTTATACTTAATTGCCTCTTTTAAATCATTATTTTAAAAAATATGCTAGTTTAATAAATATATTAAAAAATAATTTAATTTAACTAATAACTTAAAAAAATGGCTTAATTGAGAAAAAAACTCTTAAAGTAGGCTCTATCCCTTAAAGTCCGCGCCTGACAACATTTAATTGAAATTATAAAAGAAAGATCCACCTAATAAATTAGTTGGTTTTTATCTCAAAAGCTGCACGACCTTGAGATCCTTTGCCCGCAATAATCATTCGTGTTCCTACTTTAAAATAAACTAAACTATTCCGCACGCAAATTAACACAAACATAATTATTATAGAGACAGACCTCTTCAATCACGGCCAGTATCATGCATGATTATTGACGAGGAGCAGTGGAGCATCCCAGGTTTAATCTTATCATCGATGTTTTAAAAAAAGAATGTGTAAATTTCAATGCAGCAAAAGGTAATTTTTTTTGTGTAAAACTTTTTTATGTTAAAAAAATAATTTAGATTAAAAATAAAACATTGAACAACTAGTGTAGTTTGCCGTATTATATTTTCCCCATCTTTCACATATGCATATTTCGAGTTTATTATTAAGAATTCGTTTAAAATTAAGTAATATAATAATATAATATTTTTTAAATAAAGCTCGCCTAATGAGAGATGAATACACTTACATAAATTCAGCTTAAATGAGGAAAGCGTGTTACCAAACACTTGTTTAACACTAAATAATAGAAGGGGGTATTTGTAATAAATAAGTGGGTGTTAAAATGTGTTTTTAATTAAATTCTGAATAAGGTGTTTTTGACACATTTAAGGGGTGTAAATAACATTACCCTAAAACTACTCGTAAAAAAATATTGAAAAAAAAATGGATTTGTGAGAAAATCTCTATCCGTTTAAAATTTTGTAAGAAAATCATTTTCTTGAGTTTCTAAAAATAATTGAATATCATAGAAATCAAAAGTAACAAAACATTTTAATATATGATTGATTTTTATGATAACTATTTTATTTTTCTAATTCATTTTTCACATTTTCATGAAAGAGAACATTTTTTTAAAAAAAAGTGATTCTAAGGTGATGTTTGGTTGAGATTTTAAAATCAAGTTTTTAAAATTTCTATTAAAAAGTCAACTTTACTTCACATTTTCCAAAATTCAATTCACTTTACTTTCTCTCTAATAAAAAATTTAAAATACCGTAATTTTAAATCCAAAAATCGGAATTAGATAAAAAAAAATAATTGAAACCTACCCATTGAGATCTATAAAATAAGATCTATTGTAACTATTTTTTGAATTTTTTTCATGAGTTTTTTTTGAATTGGTTGAAAAAAACTCTAACAAAAATTAAATTCACTTTTCAACTCACTTTCACACTTCCCAAAAACTTATATAAAGAACATGTTTTAAAATCTCAATCAAAAAAGCTCAAGTCACTAGAATAATGAATTTTTGATGAATTTAAATGTAGATCTCCCCGTGTTAATTTTCACGTACTAAATTACTACATAGTTAAGCTCGGTATTGAATTAATTCATGCACACAAAAATTATACCAATAAAGTTTTTAAGTTTTAATGTATCTAGAATGCCCTTTTTTTATACTTGTTTATTATTAATGGTACGTGTAATTTTACTTTAACATAGACTTCTTTATTTTTATGTGTTTTGATCTTAGTTAAATTATAAAAGTATGAATTAGTTTAGCCAAAGTTTATGCGAAATCAAATTTATCTGTTGATATTAAGTGTTGCAGTAATCTTTTAATATTTTTGGTATAGTGAATTATAACTTATATTTACTTATTTCATAAAAACAAAATTTATAGGCGAATTTAAAATATAAAAAATAATAGTTGAGAGTAATGAATAGTAGTATATCATATGAAATATCATATAATTGCTAAAATATATTTATCACAATTAATATTTTATATTTTTTCATAGGTACTATGTAATTTTTAAAGAAATTTATTAAGAATGATATAAATTTTCTTTATTATCTCTTAATTTAATGCAAAATTTATTATTTAACATTTTTACTTTTAGCAATGAAACTTTATTACCCGTGCATTATTTCTATACACTCACCCACTACTAGAGTGAATTGCAAGTTTTTTTGAAAAAAAACTAGTAGAGCAAGAAGAAAATGTTATCACACTAAAATTAGAAAATGAATTTTATGGATGCATTTAAAAATACTTAAAAAAAATTCACAAAAATAATAAAGCATGAAAGATATATACTTATAAAAATGAGAATGACATGTAAATCATCTCATCACATTTATCAACCTATTTTTATACTTTTTACACAAATTATTATTTTATTTTTTTATAATTTTTTATGTTATTAAATAGAGCATAAATGACCAAAAAACTAAATAGTACTGTTTATGCTGCCCGAGTTTTGAGTTTGTTGCTCTCGCCCCTTCATTTTTTTTTTTTTTTTTTTTTGCCCCGTTGCTGTTGCCTCCCTTGACTGTACATTTCATGACATTGTTCACATAATATTTTTAAATTTCATGACAGTCAATTTCCAATTTTTACGTGGTCAAAAAAATAAAACCCCGCAATTTTTACGGCTGGGGCACAACTAGACCTCGTCAGTCAAATATATTGAATTCATCTGGCACTGCAAACATGGCGTGTTACGCTTTTTATTAAATATTATTAATTATTCCTATAATTATTACTATTTTAATTATGAGTGGAACTATTGACATGTTTTAAAAAAATTTGCAACACTTTTTCTATTGACCCAGTATAATAAAATTGAATACGTGATTATTTATTCGATATAATAAGATTAATTTTTTGTTGAAAACAAAAAAAAAACACTGATTCGGTCCTACTACACCAAATAATGTGTACATATTCGATTTTATTGCACTGAGTCAATGTGCACATATTTAACTCTATTGTACCAAGTTAATATGGGAGTGTTACATAAAGATTTGATATATGTCAAAAACTCCACCTTTTAATTATATATAAAGAGTTTATCTTATTCTATATTTGGTATTTATCGAATTAGATATTTGAAAGATTATTTATACCATTAAAACTTCTTATCCTATTAAAAGAGAGAAAAAGAGATTAACGAATCTCATCTCTCATTATTTTATCATATCTAAATAAAATTAAATAATCATATTTGACTATCTAATCATGCGTATTAAATAGTTAAAAGACTAAAATGAACGAGACTAATTGATAAAAATCCAAACATATATGTATATATATATATATTTGCTTGCTAGTAGTGTCCACCACCCATTCAAACAAATCACAATTGTTCACAAAGAAAAAGAAAAAGAAAAGTTAACCTAAAAAATATCTTTGGTTATCGGTCTAGTTTAACTCAATTAAATACTTTTTATATTATATGAATTCAAGTATTTGTTTTATTCTTTTGACTTTTTTTGGGTGGTGATGTTGGCACCCCCAAAAACACTTGGTAACACTCTCACTTTAATTCGGTCATTCGCAACCGAGTGAAGTGTCTATTATTCGATTGTTGCGGACCGAATATAAGTCTATATACTCTGTTATTGACAACCGAATAAGGCATTTTCAAGTTTTTTCAAATTTTATACTCGGTTCTTGACAACCGAGTAAGACATTTTCAAGCTTTTTCAAATTTTTGCAAGTTTATATTCGGTCATTCAAAACCGAATAATGTATACATTATTCGGTTGCGAATGACCGAATTAAAGTGGGAGTGTTTTCAAGAGATTTTGGGGGTGCCAACATCACCACCCCTTTTTTTACTTTATATGATTATACCATAACAAATATTTTGCCATCATCATTGTTGTTTTTAATAAAAATACACAATTAATTGAGATTCACACTTACGAACTTAAGATAATCTACCATATTTTTATACTTAACTAGAATTAATGTGCAACATGAATCTACGCAAATATAAATTAAAAGAAGCTATAACACTTTTAAATGAAAGAGTCCCAATTACATGGTTGGATGAATTCAATAACTTCTACCTCTTAAAAAACTTTGATGTTATAACTTCTTCGACCCATTATTTTATTAACATCTTTCTCCCTCACTTTGAAAGGATAAACATGAGAGTCTTTCTTTAATTTAATTAAATTTGGCCTTTAGAAATTGCAATAGAATAAAGACAGAAAATAGGTTAAAGAATAAATAAAATATAAATAGAAAAGAAGAAGAAGAAGAAGATAAAGAGATGATAATACTTTTTCATTAGTTTCCAAAATAAAGAAAAACCCACATATAAAGATTGAAGAGAGAGAGAGAGAGTAACTTAGCAACGGACAAAAAAGAAATAACCAATCAAAATTATGGAACGACTCCTCTGCAGTGAGGCAAGGCACTGCAAAGATGAAGTTTGCAGATCTTGACCCTCCATTTTTTATAAGCAGCTGAGATTTAAACACGTGTCTAAACCAACAGATGCATTTTAACACTGTTTTTTTGTCCTGTCGATCTCTTGCACACCCTGTTCAGTTAATCACTTGCTAAACCATTAGACTAACACCTAGACTCCATCCCAAACCCTACGCATCTCTCTCCAAATTTTGAACAAATAAAACTCTGCTTCCCTCTCTTTATCTCTTGAAAACAAATCAGCAAGCACTTATATTAACAATTGATTTTAATGGAGCCTTCCTATTCCTATTTAGAGTCATCTCCATGTAGAGAGAAAAAGAAATGAAAAAAAAACGACCAAAAGAGTCACCTCCCTGTACCCCTCCGTCACCGGTGGTGGATCTTCAATTTTTCTTTTTCTAGTTGGAGAAATAAAAGAAGAAAAAACTCCTTCCTTTTCTTGATGGCCTCCACTTTCTCAAAGCACTACTCGGTATTTTGATTTGATTTAATGAATACACAAATATAGCTTTGTGTTTAATTCAAGATATATCTTACTCCTCAAAATTTGAGATTCACAGTTCGTGCAACATAAAAGGTTTTAAATTTCTTACAATCCATACCCAAAATTGATAAGAATTTATAGGTGTTGGCCTGATGGTTTTGTGATGGTTTCAAGTGAGTGATTAATTAAACAAAGTTGTGGAAGAGAGAGATGTAAGTGATCGAAGAGATTGGTGGGGGTAAACAAACGGCGTTAAAATGATTTGGTATAAGATTTGGTTTAGACAGGTGTCTAAATCTTAAAAGCTTATGAAAATGGAGGGTTGAGATTTACAAACTTCACCCCTGCAGTGGATTGTCTCACTGCAGAGGAGCCGTTCCCTCAAAATTAGTTCTCTTAACAACATATGCTACCAAAATGACTCAGACCCAAGCTAAAAACGACTACCACTAAACGGCAACCAAACGACGTCTAATTAAACAAAACGACATCCAACTATTTAAAACAATTTGACATTCAAACATCAGTAATTCCCTCATTAATATTTCAACTAACCTATACCCTGACAAATGGCCCCTTCTATAATAACTCCTTGTCCTCAAGGAGAAAAATTTGGAAATTTGCTAAAGAAATAGTCATAATCTTCCTAGGTTGCTTCATTTTCAAACATGTTATCCCATTGGACAAGAACTTGCACTGCAGCTTGGTTATTGTGCTTCACCAATCTTCTGTTCAGAATTTCCACTGGCTTAACTAAAAATTGGCCCAATGTATTAACTGGTGGAAAAGTAGAAAGTGGAGAAGTTTGGTTTCCCACTTTTTTCTTCAACAGATAAACATGGAACATTGGATGTATGGCCGCTGAAGGTGGAAGCTGAAGCCTGTATGCCACTTTTTCAATTCTCTCAACTATTTTGAATAAGCTTATTTGAAGTTCCGACGCATAGCTAACATATTTTATTTGTAAGGTTGCAAATGAAGGAACACCCATTCGCCCACTTAAAATTCTCTTTATACTATATTTTTGTCTGCAAAAAACTCCATTCTCTATTGAGTATGTGCCAACCTTTCTTTAATTAACTACAGAACTTACTTCATTTTTGTTAAAAATTCTGCCACATCAGGTTCTCGAGCCTTTAGTTCTTACGGAATGCCCAACTGTGGTGGTTTATAACCATAAAAGGCCTCAAAAGGGAGTCATTTGTAGAAAGGAATTAAAGGTAGTGTTGTACCACCATTCAGCTAGTGATAACCATTTGACCCATTGCTTAGGTTTATCAGCTGTCATGTATCGAAGATAGTTTTAAAGACAATGATTTAACTGTTCAGTTTGGTCGTCAATCCGCAGGTAGTAAGCTGTTGAATTGGATAACTGAGTTCCCAACAACTTGAAGAGCTAACACCAAAAAGCACTAATGAATATGGTATCTCTGTCACTCACAATTGTAATTGAAAGACCATGTAGTCTGTAAATTTGATAAAAAAATATACTAGCAATGTTCTTGGTTGAATAAGGATAGTTAATTGTTATAAAATGACCAAATTTTATGAGCCTGTCTATTAACACAAAAATAGTACTTTTGTGTTCTGATATGGGCATCCCTTCAATAAAATCCATAGAGATGCCTGTCAACGGTTGTTATGGAATAGGAAGACGTTGCAGTAAGCCTGGATACGGGACGTGTTCAACTTTGCTTTTTTGGTAAATAAGGCAAGATTTAACTATCTTAATCATATTCTTTTTTAGGGAGGGCCAGAAGAATGACTGTTCCACCCTTTTTGTTGTTCAGCTTCTACTAGAATGACCCCCACTCCATTTTGAAGGAGTTTTGTTAAGATCTAGTTCCTCAATTCCCCTTTGTTGCCTACATACAACCTACCCTTATACCTAAGCATGTTATTTTGATAAGTATATTTAGGCAATTCTTGTGATCCAGCCAATAGTTTGGAAATTATCTACTGCACTAACCCATCCCCTTCCCAACTATGATGTATTTCAGATATTCAAGAGGTTTAAAGAGCAAACATGGCCTTAGAAGAAACCTCGCCATCAAACTGTTTGGATAATGCATCGGCAGCTTTATTCTCAACACCTTTTTTATAAGCTATCATGTAATCAAATCCCATAAGTCTAGTTAACCACTTTTGCCACACACCACCCTTTGTTCTAACAAGAATTTGAGACTCTGATGGCCTGTTTTGATCACAAAGTGGTGTCTCAAAAAATATGTCCCCTATTTGACAACTGCATATATTAGAGCCCACAATTATTTCTCATAAGTAAACAATCCCACATTTCTAGGGGGTAGGGCTTTACTGAGGAAATCTATAGGTCTACCGGACTGCATTAATACTGCACTAATTCTAAACTGACTGGTATTTGTTTCTAAGATAAAGGGCTTTAAAAAATCAGGAAGAGCAATAACTGGTGTATTACTCATGGCTAGCTTGAGCTATTCGAATGTAACTTGTGCTTCACTTGTCTATTGAAACTGATTATTTTTTAACATGTTTGTGAGAGGCCTTGTAATTTCACCATAACCTTGTACAAATTTTTGATAGCAGCTAGTTAAACCCAAAAATCCTCTCAGTGCTTTGAGGTTTTTTAGTAATGGCCAATTTACCATTGTCTCAATTTTATATTTATCTGCAACCACACTTTATTTACTAATTATGTGCCCCAAATAATCAACTTTAGATTGACCAAAATAACATTTAAAAAGTTTAGCAAAAAGTTGGTTATGCTTGAGAATTTGAAGGATTATGGTAAAGTGTTTGACATGAGAATCTAAGTTAGGGCTGTAGGCCAAAATACCATTAAAAAAGACTAGCATAAACTTCCTCAATTAAGGTTTGAAGATAAAGTTCATGAGTTCTTAGAAAGTGACAGAAGCATTAGTCGGCCCAAATGGCATGACTAGAAATTCATAATGTCCCTCTTGAGTGTGGAAGGCTATTTTTGCAATATCAAGTATATCTATTCGAATTTGATAGCACCTAGATCTGAGGTCTAACTTAGAATAGATTGATGAACCATATAATTTATCTAATAACCCATCAATAGATGGGATGGGGTATTTGTTTTTAATGGTTATATGGTTTAACTCTTTATAATCGACACACAACCTCTATGTACTGTCTTTATTTCTAACCAATAAGACTGGAGAAACAAATGGGCTAACTTATGGTCTTACAATGCAACTGTCCAACATCTCTCTAATGATTTTTTTCAATTTCTGCCTTTTGAATGTGAGGGTACCTATAAGGCCTAACATTAACTGGAGTGATATTGGGTTATAAGTGAATGTGATAATCTTGAGCTCAGAGGGGAGGTGGTCCTTTTGGTTTATTGAAAACTTCACCAAATTGCTGGAGTACCTTTGTTATTGCATGATCAATAACTAAGATTGCAGGTATAGTACACAAACTAGTTAGTTGGGCCATGATTCCCACTTTCTATTTATTATAGTGTCTCTACAAAACATTCCCACTGATAATTTTTAATTGGCTGCTTGGTGAAGATTTTGCATGTAGCTTGATTATATTGCCCTTATATTAAATTGTGAGACTGAGGGCATTGAGGCCCATAGTAATAGGACATACTTCTTTCATCCATTGGACTTATAGCACCATGTCACAACCACCTAGTAGAAGTAGTCTAACTTCAATTTCAAATAACTGCCCTGCCATAACCCACTGGAAATTAAGGCATATAGCTGTGGTACTGATACTGCCCCGATCTGCAACTGTCACTATCAGCCTGTGATTGAAACAATCTTACACCCTAGCTGTTTAGCTATATTAATGTCTAAAAAATTATGAGTGCTGTCAGTGTCTATTAATATGATGATAGGTTGCTTTTTGTATTTCCCTTCAAGAATTAATGTTTAAAAAGAAGTTGATCATGACAATGCTAATAAAGAAATGCCACCATCAATTGCAAGTTCATTCACTGGGGTAGCATCATTTTCAAAATGAATAAGGGCTTCCTTGAACATTTCACTGGTATCCTCTTATGTGGTTATTATGAACAACTGAGCCTTTTTGCATTTATGGCCAAAGGAATAAGGTTCTTCACAAAAGTAACATAACCCTTTTTTTTTTCTAATTTGAATTTCTACAGGGGTTAACATTTTGATTGGGCCAAAGCTATTAATAGGCATAGGCCTATTGGTTAATCTATGAATAGGGTTAGGTTATGGTTTAGGTGAATAGGCAGGGGTAATTGCTGTGGAATTTTTGGAAGGTAACTGTGAGTACGAAGGAAAATGACTTGGGACTTTGTGTGTGGATGGGTTGAAGTCTGTATAGCTATTAAAGTAAAGTCTGTAAGTAGCTTTATTTTGAGGTAGGACTTACTCAAAAACTAACTCCTGCAGCCTAGCTAGAGTAATAGCCCTATTGAGGGAATGAGAAAATTGCATCTGTATTGAATCCTTTAATTCCTTCTTCAACCCTCCCATAAACTAGTCAGTGAGGAGCCATCCCTACAAGTTAAGCCATTTTTCAAGCATCATAGACTTCAATTGTTCAAATTTAGCTTGTAATTCCACCACAATACTAGTTTGTCTTAACTGGCTTAATTTGGCTACCACATTTTCATAACCTTCATTCAAGAACCTTGCTACTAAAGCATCTCGAAAGAAGTGCCAATTGCCCCCTTTAATTGACTTAAATTCTGCCAAAAACCAAGATCTAGTCTACCCATCAAAATGCACTGTAACATACATAATCCTCTTTTCATCAGGCATTGAATTAAACATAAATAATAGATAACGTAACTGAAGCCATCATTTCATATATTCCTCCATTAAATCTAGGTAAATCCACCTTTGGTGCTTTGAAAAACCCGTTTTAATTAATACTATAATCCTGATTTCCCTTTAGATCTAACAAATGGGAAGCAGTGTGATTACCTGGAGTTGGTAAGAGTCCATTTTTTCTAGGGTCCCTTAGTACAAATATCACCCTTGGTTCTGGATTTTTTAGAAATCAGTGGCCTAACCAAGCCTTTTGTTCATCAAATTGGCTGCAAAACGAGTCTATTTGCGCTTGGAACTTGTCCATTATCTCTTCAAATTCCTTACGTACCACCTTATTTTTGACTTAGTTTATTTTTAACTGTTCCCTTAGCTGGTTGACTGAAGTCCCACTAGCCATGTATTTCCTCACACTAGGTTTAAATTCCTCTAATACCAACTTGATCATAAGATTGAAATAGATAAGAGAATTGTATTAATCTTCTGAAGAAAAATACATGAAAAACACTCATTACATAATGGACATGATATCTCTATTTACAAATGCTTACTTGCTTGAGAAATAATCTAGCATCCTAACTAACTTTGGCACTTAACTAAATGACTGATATATCCCTGTTTGCTCTATTACACAACATTACAGTATAACACATTACACATAGATATCACACTTACACTAAATACTCCCCCTTAGCTTGAGGTTTGATGACTAATATCAAGCTGGAACACAGGAAATTATGCTGAGGATAACACAATCTTTTAGTAAAAATGTCTGCAAATTGTTGAGAAGAAGGCACAAATTGCAGAAGAAAAGCACCAGCCTGTACTCTTTCTCGTGTGAAGTGAATGTCAGCTTCAATATGCTTAAGTCTAGAATTGTGAATAGGATTAGTAGCTAGTGCCATAGCTGAGACATTATCACAATGAAGAAATGGAACAGTAAATAGTTGAATGTGTATATCAGATAGTAGAGATTGAAGCCATTGAATCTCAAAAGTGGTATCAGCCATGCTTTGATACTCAGTTTCAGTGGAGGATCTAGATACTGATTTTTGTTTCTTGCTACACCAGGAGATTGGTAAACCATTAATCATAAGCACAAAATTAGTGATTGATCTTTTATCATTGGGGTCTCCAGCCCAGTCAGTGTCAGTGTAGGCTTTAAGAAAGAATGTGAGGCTCTTCGTGGGGTTCTGAGTGTACAAAAGACCATAGTCTAAAGTGCCTTTAACATATCTCAAAATTCTCTTTGTAACATTATGGTGTTGATCAGTTAGCTTGTGCATAAATTTGCATACACTATTGACTACAAATGCTATATCAGGTCTACTGAATGTTAGATATTGCAAACATCCCACTAGACTCCTGAAATTAGAAACTTCAGTATCAGATAACAAAACACATTCTTCAAGTAGCTTGAGACCTGATTGACAAGGAGTGATAGCAAAATTGCAGTTTTTCATTCCATGTTTGTGAAGAACTTCTTTAGCATAGTTTTGTTGAGTGATCAGTAGGCCTGATGGAGTATAGTTAATTTTTAAGCCTCTATAAAGTAATGTAGTTTACCAAGATCCTTCATGTCAAACTATTGCTGTAAAGCATCCTTAATACTTTGAATGGCAGACTCACTACTGCCACTAAGGATAATATCATCCACATATAAGATCAAGTACACCAATGAATTAGAAGGACATGACTTTATAAATAGTGACGGATCAGCATGAAAAGCAACAAATCCCAATTTTGGAATAAATTGAGTAAACTTGTCATTCCAAACCCTTGGGGCTTGTTTAAGGCCATATAAGAACTTGTTTAGTTTGCAAACCAAGTGGGAGTGTATAGGATCAATGAATCCCCCTGGCTATACCATATAAACCTCTTCTTTGAGATCATCATGAAGAAATGCATTCTTCACATCCATTTGATGCATTGTCCAACAACATTGAGCATCTAGTGCTAGCATTAGCGTAACAGTTGTATGCCTCACTACTGGTGAAAAAGTTTCAGCATAGTTAATTCCATATTCTTGAGAAAAACCTCTAGCAACTAGCCTAGCCTTGTATCTGGCGATTGAACCATCTGCATGTTTTTTGATTTTGAACAACCACTTGCAACTGACTATATTTTTGTTGTGATGTAGTTTTACTAGATCCCATGTATGCTGAGCCATAAGTGCATTGTATTTTTCATTCATTGCTTCTTTTAATTGGGGAATTTTTAGAGCAACTTTATAAGTGTGAGGTTTACACTGATCTATTAGAGCAAGGTAACACTTCTTTTTGTAAATTCCTACTTTACTTATAGTTTTCATGTGATGAGTGTTGCTGGATGTGGGAATAACGCCCTCCACAAGAAATAGAACATTAGTTTTAGAGATAGGTGTGTGAGTTTGAGAGATAACAGCATGAGACACCTCCTCCATATGAGGTAACTCAGTATGAGTATTTGAGTCAGTGTGATGATTAAGATGGGCTACTGTAGAAGGAGCTTGATTGTTGTTTGGCATTATATAAATGAGAGGAGATAGAACAACAGAGATTAAGAGAGGGTGAGGCATAAGGCAAGACACATAAGTATGTGTTACTGAAGAAATGAGAGAGGACAATGTGATAGAATTTATATGCACATTAGAGAACGAAAACTTAAATTTATTGAATACAACATGCCGGGATATAATAAATCTCTTTGAAAGAGGATGATAACAAATGAACCCTTTATATCCTAGAGTATACCCAAAAAAACACATTGATCAGATTTTGGTTGAAGCTTGTTAGTATTGTACTGAATCATGAGAGGGTAACAAGCACAACTAAAGACCTTAAGATGATCTAGAGTGGGAACTTTAGAATATAGTTTTTCATAAGGATAACAATTAGCTAAAGTGGCAGAAGGCATTCTGTTAATTAAGTGAACAACAATTCCACAAGCATAAGTCCAAAAGAAGGAAGGAGTCCAAAAGAAGGAAGGAATACTAGCTTTGTGCATTAGAGTGACTGCAATCTCTCTTATATGTCTATTATTTCTCTCTGAAACACCATTTTGTTCAGGTGTGTAAGGACAAGAAGTTTGATTAACAATACCATGAGTATGAAGAAATTTAATGAAGGCATGGTTTTTGTATTCACCACCACCATCTGTTCTTAGACATTTGATGGTTGTATTAAATTAGTTTTGAACATAAGAATAGAAATTTTTAAAGTGAGACAACACTTCACTTTTATGCTTCATAACAATCAGCCATGTGTATTTGGTACAATCATCTATGAATAGCACATAGTATCTATGACCTTCAGGGGATAAAAAAAGAGAAGGACCCCATACATCACTATGAATAAGATGAAAAGGCACAGCGCATTTAGAATCAGACAAAGAGAAATGAAGTTTGTGAAATTTTTTAGCTAAATAAGAAGTGCACATGTCTATTTTTTGAGAAGTATGAAAAGGAATACACGATGTCTTAAGCATAGATTGGACAACAAAATTAGAATGCTGGCCTAACTGTCATGCCACAAGGATAAGGTAGCTTTGCCCAAAAAACCATGCTTGGAAGAAGGTGTTGTAGTAGCAGTTAGTAAAATGAGAGTGTGGTGAGTAGATGAAGATGAAGCACATGGAATAGGATACAATCCTTGATTACTCAGCCCTTGAAATAGTGTTATGCCCATTATCTTGTCATAAACAACAAATTTGAACTCGTCAAACCAAACTGAGCAGTTATTTTGTTTACATAATTGATGAATAAAAAGCAAATTAGCAGCAATTTTAGGAATCAATAGCATATTGGAAAGTGCTAGTGTATGTAGAGTAGATGAACCAATATGAGTGACTTGTAAGTGCTTGCCATTCCCAATTTAAACACCATCAGTGGTGTGATAGGTTGTGACCTTGTTGAGTAGTTGAGCATTGTTGGTCATGTGGTTTGTGGCTCCTGAATCCATAAGCCAAAATGGTGAGTTTGAAGAAGCAACCATGGCTGTGCTGTTTGAGGATTAATTGAGAGCATTAGATGATTGAGAGTGCAGCATATAAGGATTTGTGTTGTGAGTGGACATGTGAGGGCTGTTGAAGTTCTGAAACCCTTAAGATTGCATATGAGGTGGGTTTTGTTGGGATGGAAATTGATGAGATGGGTTGTTTGGATATTGTTGAGAGGGAAACCCAATCAGATAGTAGCATTTGTCTAGAGTATGATTTGTTCTACCACAATAGTGACAGGGTAGGTGTGTGGCAGAGTTGTTCCATATTCTACAATATTTGGCAGTAAGGCCCTGCTTGCCACATAATTGACATGTAATATTCATGCTTTGATGAAAACCAGGTCTGTTTGTATGGTTTAAAAAAGCATTAGATCTGTAGTTATTCATATTGTAACTTCTGGAATGAGGGGGAAACTTGCCACTAGGTGAATGGAAATTAGGTCTGCCTTGTGAAAAAATGCTCCTGCATTATTATCAAACTGTGTAGGCCAACTACTCATGTTGGAAACAGGAATTGAAGGTTAATATGTAAGTTGCATTTGTAATGGCTGACTATTGGTATTAAAGAGACTAGTGCTAACAGCTGTGTGTGAGGTATGTGTGTTAGGAAAATAAGCATTGTTGGTAGAATTTGAGGTGTGAGGGGTAGAGACATGAGTATATACCACCAGAGCAGTGATTGGCAGGCTAGCAATAGATTCACTCTTAATATCAGTTTCTGCAGCTTTGAGTAGTGTTTTGAGTTTAGTGAAACCACAACTCTCAAATTGAGTTCGAATAACTGTTTTGATGGAAGTATATTCTATAGGTAAGCCCCTTAAAAACTGTGACTATAACATCTTCATCATTAATCTGAACCCCCACAGTTGCTAAAGCATCTTTTGTAGCTTTGACCTCATCTCAATAATATCATTTCCCTTCTTTAGAGACTGGGTGGAGTAATAGACATAAATGTGGGAGTCATGATATGAGGTGTAGTTGAATAATTGGATTCAGTCATGATGTGAATGAGCAGGAGATTGACAACAGGATGAAATTATGCAAATGAGCAGACATATTTAGGTTTCTACAAGAACAAGAGAAGTGTATGAAGAAAATTAAGAATTACATAATTATATTGCAGATCTAATGAATTGATGTGTGCAATCGAGAAACTGATATTGCATATGAAGAATTAAGGAGAGAAGAAGAAGATAAAGAGATGATAATACATTTTCATTAATTTCCAAAATAAAGAAAAACCCACGTACAAGGACCGAAGAGAGAGAAGTATCTAGCAACGGACAAAAAAGGAAGAACCAAACAACTTACGCTACCAAAACGACTCAGACTCAAGCTAAAAACGACTACCACTAAACGACAACCAAACGGCATCTAATTAAACAAAACGACAACCAAACGGCATCTAATTAAACAAAACGACATCCAACTAATTAAAAGAATTTGACATTCGAACATCAGCAATTTCCCTCATTAATATTTCAGCCAATCTATACCCTGACACACTCTTCCGCTGCAATTCAACCAACCCTTAGGGAATTCAATGGCTTCGTGTGGGCTTAGCGTTACCCACTCGAACCTGATTCTATACATTCCTCCATTAAAACCAACAACAAGAAGGTCAAGAACAAATTCTCCTCTCTTCTCTCCGTTAACCACTACTCTCACTACTCTTCTCTCTCAAAACCCCAAACAAATTGACCCAGTTAAACCCCCAATTTGTTTGAGCAAGAGAGTGCTCAATCTCACTATTTTAGCAGTTCTCTCTTCAGTCCCCTTATCAAGATTCTCTAAATCCATGGCCCAAGATTATTTAGAGCTTGAATTGTACACGGATTCCAAGGAGGGTTTCACTGTTCTCAAACCCTCTTCTTGGATTAAGGTCAATTTTAAGCACTATTATTTATTGCATTTTATTTTGATTCACCCCAATTTATTTGTGCTTGACTGCATTGAAGTTTCACTGATTCACTTCAATTCCTTGAAATTGTTTTACATGGATTTTTTTTTTCGTAAGAAAGAAAAACTTAGGTTTGTGGTGATTTTTGAGTTAGACCAAAAACAGTAAGGATGTGTGTGATTAGAAAAGTTATCCATGGAAATCTAGTGTTTGATTGCCTTACTATTTTTAGGCAATTCTAGTTCTACTCAGTTCTATGGGCATGAGTGATGCACAAAACGTCTCCTAAGGAAAACGAATTCAAGGTAATTTTATATATAAAGTTTGAGCCAACCTCTTGAGACGAACTTATAGCGATCCCTTGAATTTACCAATTTAGGATTCCATGAATGAATCAAAATTCAAACCAAACGAGCACTAAATTTTCAATGATCTGGTTTAATTCCTTGAAATTGTTTGACATGGAAAAAATTTCTATTAGAAAGAACATAGGTTGGAGGTGATTTTTGAATTGGGTATTTTTACCACATAATCTTGCTTCTCTCCCCACTTCTCAAAAACTTTGAACTCACCCCACAAGCACATACATATTTATTCTCTCTTTGAAACAATGTTTAATTTAAAACAAAATTTGAATGCCATTTATATTGATCCAAATCTCAAAATATTCTCTCTTTAAATGTTTAGCTATAGAAAATCAACATTTTTAGCTTGCTAACCAGAGATGATTTATTTTTTGGTTCTGATTTTAGAGTTTATTTTTTATTTTTTTTAGTGTTGGTTCAGTATAGTAAACAATGAGATTAGGTTAAACCAAGAGGGGGATTTGGGGCACCTAGTCGGACCTAGGAGAGATCCCAAGTTCGAGTCTTACCAACGGGTTGGTTTTTGTTGTTTGTTGTTAAAGGGAGAGACTTAGACCTCTTTTTTTTTTCTTTAAAAAAAGGTTAAAAAGTCATACTATGGAAACTAAACAATCATGCAAAGATGAAAATATGCAAATTTGATTGTAAAGAAGTGCAATCAATCACAGCCTTAGTTAATACTCGATTATTGAGATGAATGTGGTTGGATTTTGGGTTGATTAGGTTGATAAAGCAGGGGCTACTGCACTGTTTGAGGAAGAAAACAAGGGAGCTAACAATGTTGGGGTTGTTGTTACTCCAGTTCGGCTCACAAGCCTTGATGAATTTGGGACTCCTCAATTTGTGGCAGATAAGCTAATTCAGGCCGAAAAGCGCAAGGTATGTTCTTGTTTTTATGCCATCTGGTTTAAAATTTGTTTGTCATTTACGTTGGTAATTGTAAAGTGAATGGGTAGTAAAAAATTGGTTGTACACTTGTACTTGAAAGAGTTACATTGTAATCTGAGCATGTAAGATTGTTATCGGAAACTTCAACAAAGAAAAGATTCACGTACAATGAAATAAGAAGTAGTGAACCAAATATATATTGCAAAGCTTGCAAGAATAACATATAATGCATAATGAAGAAATGAAGAAATGAAAAGATTGATACAGCACCAATTACATACATGAATGCTTGCGCCTAGAACAATTTCCTTGTTAATAATTACATGTGCATGCAACACATCCATGTTTATAGAGAGAATTACTCGTACCTACAACACTAGCTATCTTAAGACCTATTTCTGTTGTGCTATTCATGTTTATGGGGAACTACTCGTGACTATTGAGTCATTGACTAAGATGTCATCCATCCTTTAGGGGGAATTATTCATACCAGCTGCACTCATCAAATAGATTGATTTTGTGTATGTACATTTGCACATATCTTTCTCTGTATATTCCTTTTATAATGTTTAGAGGAGAACTAGAGTAGGTGGAAGATGGTATAGAGTGGGTTCCTACTTTCTGAAAAAGGACGTGAAAGATTGAGAGGACAGAGAAGTTGGGAGAGTGTGTAATGTGTGGGTCCCACTATAGTTTTGACTCTTGTAAGGTGACTAAGGTCTTTAAGCCACATTTTAGGGCCTGTGATATTAGGGGGAGTATTTTCAGCTATATCATATATATAGATATGTATCCTTGATCTGCGTTGCTTCCATTGCGGATTTAGCCTCAACAAGTTCTTCTAGAATCTTGTGTTGCGACCTATCTTTCTTACAACGTTGAATGATAGATTTAGCGTAGAGTATTTTGCTCTAGATATAATAGGTTTGTTCCTAATGAGGATTTTTGAGAGAGCGGGTTCAAGACAAAAGGAAAGGTTTATGGAGGAGTATCGCTTGGCGCTGTTTTGGGGAATTTGGAAGGAGGGAAAATAAAAAGAATGCGAAATGGAGTGGATTTGGGAGAAACCAAGAAAGTAAAGGATGTGGGTGCATTATGGTCCTCTTTTCCCAATCCATTTAGAAACATTCCTCTAATTTTTTTGTTAGAATGGAAGGAAGTTGCTAAATGAAGGGGCCAGGTGATTCATAGGTTCTTAAGATTGGTGCTTTCTTCCCATAATATCTCCTTTGAAAGAGCTAATATCTGGTAGTGTCTGTCTTGCTTTAAGCAGCCTTTGATAGTCTTTATGTTTTGAGTGAGATCATTGTTACTTGGGGAATAAGGATGCTGATTTTGTAATTCTCCTTTTCTTCTTCCTGTTTTCTTTTCTTGTGATTGGTTGACAACAAAAGCTTCTGGGGGTGGTGGTTTCTGAATTGTTTGATGTGGAAGTGACGAAATGTATTCCGTGTAATTTTTTTCATGGAGGACAAAAACTTATGGCGGTTGTGGTTTTTTAGTTACACGGAGAAGGAGATAATTAGGCTAAATCAGTTTGTACCATGGAAATTGATTCCTTGGAAAAAATGCAGTCAAACACCAGTGAAGATGGAAAATATGGAACTTTGCTCATTTTCCGTGGAAAAGAAGTGCAATCAAACACACTCCAAGTGAAAATTCAGTTTTCCAATGTCCCGTGACGACAAAACTGAGCTTCCAGAAGTTAAATTTGACTCGTCCATTTTTTTGCAAGTGGATGGTGATCAACGGAGTGATATTACTGCATTCATGATTAGGGCTTTACCAATTTATGACACCTAATAATAAAATATGATTTTCGTGACCCTCAAATTGAAAGAGGTGGTGAACCCAAAGCAATTTGCACTGTAATACAGTACTCCATTGTTGAATAACTGCTCCCCTTGAGTTTTCAGATATAAATAATAGCTTTATTTGTGCTTGAAAACATGCATACGCAAAACGGAGTACCTCAATTCTGTAAAATCAAAAGACAAGATGTGCTAAAGGTGGGAACAATATGCACTCAAAGTAAGTTGATCACGAGATCAAACAGACGAACATGACAAACATAACGCCATGGAGAAATTCTTGGCAACGCTAAAAAGCCGCCAACAAACATTTGGCTACACCAAAGACCTCTAGTTGATTACAAGGAAACCAAGGGAATACCACAAAGAGGTTAAAAAAAGAAGAAAAGCCTTAAGACACGTGCACTAAAAACCAAGACCATTGAAGCCACCCAATGGCTTACAAAACTAAAGGCATGTTCGAGGCATTTTGCCTATAAGAGGCGAGGTGGAAGGAGGCATAAGCCTCAACATAGAAACAGAAAGGAAAATTAACAAGAAAAAACACTAATAAAATCGCAAGAATACTACTCTCAAGAAAGTTGGGTACCCATACAAAGTGTATATGTATGTAAATATATCTACAGTAGTGCAACTGTGCAAGTATTTTACAGAAGATATATTTCATTACGTAGTCTTTGTGCGAGAATTTTGTAATGGCTTACTCAACATTGAGAGCCAGGATCCTTATTGATATACAAAACAAAACTGCATAATGATGAAATTCCTATTCTGGGGATTTAACACCTAATAGTCAATTTAAGACACCTAATAATAATAATATTAATAATATCTAGCAGTCCCAAATTAAGAGTCATGTTTCCTTTTTGTTATATAAACGTACCAAATCACAATAGTGAAAGAAAAAAAAAACTACTTATGTTCTTAAAGATTTATGATGTTCACTGTTGGCGTATTATTAAAAAACTGTGAAAGTCAAACTTGGACTCCTAATCACCGGCAGAGTAATTATTTGAAATTGGCTATAGAAGACTCTGATAGTCTTGGTCTATTCTTCAGCTTCATAGTTCATATGTCTCGTTTTATCCCGGGTCAAGATCCCATTTGAGTATATAATTGCTCTTCAAATTTATCACTAAGCGGATTTCACTTGTTGGGATTATCGTGTCTTCTATCCTATTTTACAAGGCCAGGACTGATTTTAACCACTTTTGTGGCTCCGTTAAAAGATTTCCAAATTTATCCCTACAATCTTTTTTTCAAGATAATTATGATTGCAATGGGCTTCACTTGAACACTCAATACTACTAAAGCTAAACACTCATCCAACCACTAGGACATTTATCATTTTTGTTAATAATCTCTTCAAATTAAATATGTAAGAGTCGCACACGCATTGCATGTGCAGGGTAAGTTAGTATGTAAATATGCATTTGTATATTTTTCTTGAGAAAGCCATGTGAGGTTCATGTGATCACCTGTAAATGTTAAATTTTTTTCTTGCTGCTGCTGTTCTACATGAAAGTTGAGAGTTGTTTCTCCGTATTTTATGCATTCTCTTGTTGTACAGGAAAGTACAAAGGATGCTGAAGTGATTGCAGTGTCAGAGAGATCAGGGAAAGGAGGTCTTCACGTGTACGAGTTTGAGTACAAACTTGATAGTACAAGAGGAGGAATGAAGAGGATATTTTCTGCCGCGTTTGTGGCCTCAAAGAAACTCTATCTCCTAAATATTGCTCACTCCGACAAACCAGAGTCACCTCTTGACACGCATACAAGAACGATTCTCGAACAAGTTCTTCACTCCTTTGATGTTGCTCCTTCAATATAAATAAACATCATACATACCACGTCATATCGTTGCAATGTGTTCATTACGTATGCCTCTGCGCTAGTGTTCTAACCAAAGGTATGGCACTTGTTTTTTCAGTTTATCCTAAAACAGGGCATTAAGAGAATTAGTCAAATATTCCTTCTGCAGATCAATAAATTTTGTGTTTTCTATCAAAAAAAGAAGAGAATTAGTCGAACATTTCTCATTTTTCATAATGAAAAAAATAATAATTCAAAATTAAAAGGAGTGAAAAGTCTAATCCTGCCCAAACGACGAGGCCTAGCAGGCCATTGCCTAGTGCCCTGGCGGGGTCAGTGACAGACAGAAGATTAAAATTTCCGGGCTTTTGGTGGGTTAGAAAGTGAGCCCACTAGCAATAACCCATTTGTTTGAAAGGAAAATGAACACTTGGAAAATGAGGTGTTTATCATGATCACCATGCTAGCAATTATTGTAATGTTGAAGTGGTCTGGTTGATGATGTTATAACCTAAATGAGAAGTGTATCCTGTCCTATATTGCCCCCAAATATAGTTACTTCCATAGGTTTGCAATTGCAAAATTTTAAAATGATAAGAAATCCATTTCATTTTTGTTGTATTATACTTTAGGGCTCAATGAGTAAATCCGCAAACTGAGAAAGAGAAAGGGACTGACCCGGTTTAGACCGCTCATACCCATCTTGGGGAAAGTCTGGCTCTGGCCCGTTTCTAGCCCACCCAGAACTAATCCGTAGCCCACTTTTGCCCAGCCCAAACCCATCCCAATCCACCCAATTGACAGGCCTAACCGCTTGTGAACAACATTACTTTTTCTTTCGGGTACTGAGAAAGAAAAAGGGACTGACCTGGTTTAGACCGCTCATACCCATCTCGGGGAAATTCTGGCTCTGGCCCGTTTCTAGCCCACCCAGAACTAATCCGTAGCCGCTTTTGCCCTGCCCAAACCCATCCCAATCCACCCAATTGACACTCCTAACCGCTTGTGAACAACATTCCTTTTTCTTTTAGGTAAATTGTTACAGAAAGAGGAAGAATTAAGGTTGAACTTGAGCTCCGTTTGAGAGCAAGATGGAAAATTATAGAAAAAACAATTGATTTGTGTGAGAAGTTGGAAAATAAGTTGAGGGATACAGTGAGATGCTCTCTTACTTTTTAGCTTTTTTCCATGGGATTTTTTTTTTTGGCCGGTAAGAAAGAAAACTTTTCCACAAAAAATAAAGGGCAGAGGACATCTACTTAGAAAAAATGGAGAGCATCTCACCACATCACTCAACTTATTTTCTAACTTCTCACACAAATCAATTGTTTTTCCTACAAGAGCTATTATCAAATGGACCCTTGGAGGAAGAATTAAGACTGAGAAAGAAAGAATTTCATTGCAATCTTCATAATTCAAATCACTTAATAACCAAATTGACTTACATGGCTTGATTTATATCCACGCTCTCACCTACCTCCTAGTGACTTGCCTCCTCGACTTTGGTAGATGTAACAAACCCTTAAAGACCTCATGCAAGTTACCCAAGTGGACAATTGTGTAAGACGACTTAAATGGCAACATATTGAGTATTGATACGTTCGTAAACACATTTAAACATTAGATATATCAATGTCGCCTTGTGTGAGAACCCGCGTTCGCGACGCCCGAGAGTCCTCGTGGGCGGCGATTCTGTTGTTTGATTTGGAAATCGATTTTGAAAAGAATAAGAGTCGTCAGTTTGTTTTACTAAACAAACAAAAAAGGTTTGTGTAAAAGAGACGTATTTATGGACTAAATATCCTCTTATACACAATGTATGCGAAACCAGTTGATTCGAAGGTTCGGGGATTAAGTTACGAATCGGGAAGGTGTTAGGCACCTAATTCGCCCTTTCGGTCTCTTGAGTAGGATATGCGTGTGTTATAATTCAGCTCTTGCATGCTATTGCTATTACTTTACAGCTTTTCGTGCTTACCTTAGAAATCGAGATTTTGGGGTTGGGATGAAAACGATGTGTTTCCTAATTCGCCCATGATTTTAAAAATAAGTGTGTGTGTGATTTGAAAAAAATAGAGTTTGATAATAATAGATGCAATGAAACAAGTGATTTTGTAAAGTATTGGGCTTTTCGGAAACTGATTAAATGTGGAATCTTATACTCGATATGATATGAGGTGACTTGACCGATCGTATACCATAGTCTATTGATTAAACCGGTATAGATGGCAGTAGTGCTCTCATAATCGAGTGTTTATCACATACACACCGCAATCTATGAGTTAGATTGGATATATAGCGATTATCGATTCCTTCGTATAACAATGCCGCTAATCCGGGTTTTTGGAAAAGTAAGAAAGTAATAATACTATTTTGGAATTGGATTAGGGTTTATTATACGCTTTTGGTTTTGAAAAACAATTTGAAAAAAGGTTTTGAAAAGCTATCAAGTGATAGAAATTATGCAGACAAGAATATAAATTATAAAACTGACGAATAAATAAAAGAAGAGAGAGAAAATTATACCTGAGCCTCCTTGGGGGGAGAGAATAAGGATCTCTTGGTGTGTACCACGAAATCCCCTTGATTGTTGATGAAAATAATGAATGGAGGGGGGGTTTATTTATAGTTGTCAAAATACTTGGAGAGCAAGAAAAGAGATTGCAACTAGGACTCTTAGAAATTATCGCGAAGCCTTCCCACCGTTGGATCATCCTGATTTTTGGATATGTGTTGTAAATAGGAATCTTCTAGATCGTGTAAAAATTTCAGGTCGATCAGAAATTGGGAAGGTCTCCTTTCGTTCTGATTGGTACGAAGAGTTTGTGTCCGCGTAGGAAAGGTACTTGTTGTAGACAAGGTCCCTTGTTTGCACGACAAGTCGGGTTATAACCGTTGGATCACGCTGAATTTTGGATATGTATTGCCAATATAAGTCTTCTAGACCCTGTAAAAAATTGGAGGCGATCGGAGTTCGGGAAGGACTCGGTCCCTTGGCT